>CM052895.1:45354692-45370378 GCA_028534135.1 Potos flavus
CAAAGCCAGAGAGTGGAGTCAAGAGTCATAATTATTTCCTGTCTTTGACTCCTAATCAAGGAACTACCAAAAGTGGCCTGGCTGGATTTGGGAATTGCTTTAGACCCCTTGGTGCTTCTCATTTTCCCTCTTTCGAACTGAACTATCTGTACTGGTTATCCTAGGTCTGTCTCACCATTGTAATTTTATGTGTTTAGGGTGCAGATAACTTGTCTCTAGTTCACAGTTCTGTAGATTAAGAGAAAGTGTTCTTAAGGATTTTAAGGATACATTTAGGAGCCTCATCCATACCTAGCAGTAATTTAGATGCCAACATTCTGGGTTTCAAGCTAATGTTCTAAAAGGATGAGACTTTGGGGGTTCTTGGGAGGAAGGAAATACATTTTATATATGGGAGGAAGATTAATTTGTGGTCAGAGAGCAGACTCCTCCCTTTAAAAGGTATAGCCTAATTTCTCTCCCCGTGGACGCGACTACAGTTAGTAACTCACTTCTAAGGGCTATTGAATGTGATGGAAGTGTCATTACAAGATGAAGCCGTGGAAAGATGTCTTAGCTTCCTCTTTGCTCTTGCTGTCTCTGGGATCACTTGGTCTGGGGGAAGCCAGCAGCCATGTTGTGAATATGCACAAAAACCCTAGGGAGACACTCATGTGGCAAGTAACTGAGGCATTCAGCCAATAGCCAACAAGGAACTCAGGTCTCTTGCCAGTAGCCATGCCAGCTAGCCTAGAATCACATCCTCCAGCAGTAGGGAAGCCCTTAGAAAAATGTCTTCGGATGACTACAACCTCATGAGAGACTCTGAAACAGAGTCACCCAGCAGAGACTCCTGAATTCCTGAATCACAGAAACCGTGAGATATTATCTTCTCATTTATTATTTGTTAAGCTCCTATGTTTTGCAGTAATTTGTTACACAGCAATAGATAACTAAGACACAAGGTGAAGTTGTCATTAAAGATGTGGCAATTTCAACGATATGAACTAGAGATTGAATCTTGGATAAATTAGGCTGTTAGCCTTCAGTTAACAGTGAAAAGTGGCAGTGAAGGTGGATACTGCAAATTACATTTATATTCATTATAAAACGAGGGAAGAATAGTGTGGCACTGATGCTTGCTTTTATGGAAGAATTGTATTTTAAGCACGCCACATGAAGTTTCTTTGAAGTCTTTTCTTATAGCTCTTCGCCAAAATTTTCAGAATCCTTACTGTAGTGGATGTGCGGTTTTGGCTTGCCTAGGATCCCTTTCTCATTCTTCTGGTAACAGAACACCTTGTTAAAAAACAAAATTCCACTGAGTTGATTTTAAGATCTAATTGGCTTTATTAAGTGATTCATGAATTGGGCAGCATTCCCATCCAGCAAGTAGAAGAGAACTCTGCTGAGCTAAATAAGAGAAAACATTTTTAAAAGCAAGAGAGGGCATTAAGAAAAATAAGAATAGAATGTATTAGCAAGGAATACATTGTTAAGGCAAGGTTGCCCTCCTTAGGAGAGTGTATAGGGTCTATCAGTAAATTTCCTAGTACTGACCAGGAAATTCCATGTTGACTGGTTATAGGTTACATTCCTGGGGGGTTGAAATTATACTTATGTTGGGTATTAAGTCTTGGTTTACTGACTTGGGGCTTTAACCTAAGTGATGCCATTGTGGGACTGTAGTTTTCTTTTTGATGGTTATCAAACTTTGATATTTTGATGCTGATATTCCCCCAAGAACTTGGGGGAATATCAGCATCCTCCATTCCATGTTAGTTATGTGACTTAACTTGCTTTGCCTTAGGTGTGGGTGTGAAATCCAGCTTTTCAATTGGGATCCTTTATCAGGACTGATAAGAAGGAATGCTGGGGAACCTAAGCTTCCTTGAGGCGTTATTCTTGCTATCCAAGATCTAGAGAGCTATCCTTAAGAGCCTGTCTGAGAATGAAGACAATGCGGAGAAAAAGAGAGTTGGAAAATAGAGGTATATATGGAAAGGAGAGAGGAAAGGGGAGGGCTAAGAGGAGGAGGAGAGAGAGGACATTTGAATTCCTGCCACATAGGATCTAATGACATTGTTTCTACTTGCTTCTAGATCTGCAATTTAATCTCCAAATATATAGAGAGGCCTGCCACAATGAATATTTAAGTTGCTCTTAAGAGTTTATTATAAATGGAATTTCCTTTTCTTTTTTTTTTTGAGGATGGGAGTTTCCAGGTTCAGCGGATACTTTGGGCTGAGTCATTGTAGGACATTTCCCAATTTTAAAACTATTTAGCATAATCTTATTCTAACATTGCTTTATTAAATTGTCTTTGAACCAGACTTATTTATTAATTGCGAATAAGATATTCGACACATTTGTCATTTGTTCTATTTTGTAATTGTCATGTTTGTAGTTTTTTCGAAAATTATGGTCTAGCAATATTAATCCTTCGCTAAAATATACTGCCTCTTTGTATCATCCCGCCTAATTAACTGGGTCCACGGTGTCCTTCCGAAGTGTCCAGCAGTCCTGCGCCAAGACACTCTCTCACGGAAAATCTGCAGAATCTTGAGCCTCCCACCTGTTCAAAACTCTGCCCCGGGGAGTTCTGGCGGGAGGCTTCAGGCTGAGTTACCGTCAGAGGACAGCCTGGCGTTGGGAGTAAGCCAGCAAAACCCCCGCGTCAGGCGGCCACGCCGGCGGCGCCCCGAGCTGCGTTTGCAGCGTTTCCCCGGGGTCTGCCCTCGGGTCGCGGCGGGTGGGCGGCGGGGGCGGGTCTCGGCGGAGGGCTCCGAGCGCCGGGGCGGGGCGGGGCGGAGCTGGCGGCGGGGCGGAGCTGGCGGCGGGGCGGAGCGGGGGCGGGGCGGGCGGGCGGCGGGCGCGGCCTCACGGCCCGGAGGCGGGCTCCGGCGAGGCGCGCTGTCAGCTGACTCTCCCACCCCCGCGCTCCGCACTTCCTCCTCGCGGTCGGCGGGTAGGTCAGGTGTGAGGGCTGCAGCTCAGGCAGACCCGGGCCGACCGAACCGCCGGGCGGCCATGGAGCCCCGCGGGCTGGGCCTTGGCGCGCTGCTGGCGCTGCTGGCGGCGCTGGCCCCGCGCTCCTTCGCCGCGCCCGGCCCGACCCTGTGGCCTATGCCGCTCTCGGTGAAGATGTCTCCGCGCCTGCTGGTCGTCTCCCGCGAGAACTTCTCCATCTCCTACGACCCCTCGTCCACCGCCGGCCCCTCCTGCTCCCTCCTGCAAGAAGCGTTCCGGCGGTGAGCGCTCCCCGCGCGCGGCCGGGCGGGCCCCCGGGGTGCTGTGCGGGCGCGGGGGGCCGAGTGGCGCGCGCGCTCTTACGCGCATTTCTCAGATGAGGAAACAGCCCCGACCCGGCCAGTGACCTGACCAAAGTGGCAAGTCTAGAAGGTGGGAGAGCTGGCTCGGGCAAACAAGTACTGAAACCCAAGCTCTTCCCCTCCTCCCTCCTCCCTCCTAAGGGACGTTCTGGGCGCTCGAGAATCCTGGTTTGCGCGCCGAGTACTGAGGGAGGGTAGGTTGTTCGGCATCCGTGGCCGTGTTCGCCTTGGAGGGAGAGGAGCGCGGATGGAGAGGTTTGGGGGTGGCAGCTTCTTTTTTGAAGGGAATTCCAGGAAAAGGATGAGTGCTTAAAGCTTGGGACCAGAGTTCCCAGGTGGGTTGCCATTTATAGGCCACCTCCCCACTGCACTCGCCAAATCTGGTAACAGGTCGGAAGGTCCTCAGGTTGGAGCATTGCCCCAAACTCCCAAAATACGAAATGTTCGCTGTCTTCATCTAGTTACTTAGATGGGATGCGTGCGCCGCAGTATCTGCATTTCCCGGCGGGCAGGTCACGTGCTGGCCCCGGCAGCTTCCTGTTTAGTTCTGGAGCACCCCACATTTCCACGTCTGGAACCCCTTTGGCCACAGACAGGGTGAATTCCGTAATGCGGAGGCAGGCCACAGCCTGGCTTTGCTGACCACACCAAATACAAGGCAGATTGCTGTCGGGAAGGGGTTTCGGCTTGCCTGTGGCGTCTCCTCCCTGTGAGACCCCGGTCTGCTGGACTCTCCTGAAGGCCTGTAGTGCAGGAGAGGAGTGTCGTTTGGTGCTGGCTGTACTGCCACTTTATTCCCACAGATGTTTGCGTCCAGTGGGCAGCATAGCTTGATTCTAGATCTGCAGGACAGCAGATACCTGGTGGGGGGGGAGGGGAAATGCAAAACCATCAACACCTGCTGGCCCCAGATAGGCCTGGAGCATAAGCCCAGGCTAAAGAGGCCCTGGATGGCTTCTTTCTCTTCTTCACTTTTCTGCAACTAAGTGGATAGTGTTACCCTCATTTTAGATGTATACTCTAATGAGCCTTTGGTACTGAATATGCTAAACAGGTCAGAATGGCTAAGAGAGTCAGTGTGAGCGAGTAAAGCCAAGGTGGTTGGTTGCTTTGGGATATGGAGGAGGAGGAAGTACATGAAGGTCATCTTAAAGGAAGATCATGGCTAGGAAATCTTTGCTTTGGGACTCAGTTGATAAAACTATTTTCCTTCTGTGCCATACTGTTGGTAGAAAAGGACTTGGTAATATGCTTGAAATGACTAGTAGGAGTATGGCAAGAAAGCACAGAAGACGAGCTGATAATGGTTGGAAAACCAGGACTTGAGTCAGCTGTGAAATGGTTTAAAAACAAGGCTAGGCATTTCGAGGCAGTGCAGGTGATTATCTGGAGTTGGCCTAACTAATCCATGCCCAGTGTGTGAGGCAGCTGTTGTTAATTATACCCTACCTTGTTAGGAAGCAGGTTATAAAACATTAGCCCTTATGGCTAAGACTTGAAAGCATTCAGGTGAGCGTTCCAGGAACTGAGGAGGGTCAGTATCTATGTCAGAGTAAAAGCGCAGTGTGGTTGGTAGAACTGGGGGATGCCGGTAGAACCGGAGATGCCGGGGATGTTGTGAAGACGCTAGGTGGTCGGGAGCCCACAGCGTAGGCCCTAGATTGCTGAGAACCAGACGCTCCTGTCTTTGAAGTGCCCAGCTTACATCGTAAACCTTTCATTGAGATACTGTGCATTTTGGAAGCAGAGAGCTTGGTCAGGTGCGTGACAGCTTCCTCAACTTGCAGAATGTGGTCCATCACGTGCTCGTCACTCATTTGTTTTCGCTGCAAGCCCTCAGTTCCTGAAAGGCAAAATTAACCCTTGGACACCACTGCTTTAGAGCCCTTTGAGTTTTCTGTTGGAGTTTTATTTTTTTTTATTTTTATTTTTTATTTTTTTCTGTTGGAGTTTTAATATCCAGGACCAAGGTGTTCCGTATTTGGCACAAGCCAGCACCTAACTCAGATCTCAGAGCTGCTGGCAACTTTAATTTCCTTTTTTAAAATTTAAGTGTGGTCAAATACACAGAAGATTAAATTGACCATCTGAACCATTTCTAAGTTTACAATTCATTGATCTTAATGAAGATGTCAACAAATCACAGCTCGACCCTACTAATTAATTTGCTTCTGAATCTGCTGAGGTTTTCCCATGGAAGGGGCTTTCAGCACCTTCATCCATTCCACTCTCTCACTGGTTAACTTCCATATGCTTCTAAACTTACTGGAACTTAACTAGCTTTCCTTAATTTTCTGGAAACACACCAGATGTTCTTATACATAAGTAGCATACACAACCTCTGGCTTATCAAAATCTAAAATGTTAACTGCTTCGAAGCCTGTCTGGTCTTTGAGTACTTTTAAATGTTGTTTTAATATCCCCTTTCTCTGGTGTTTGGGTTTCAGCAGAAGGTAAATTTTCAAGGCCCTGTCGAGAATTCTGTGACCTTTTTTAGGGAGGGGGTTGTATAATAGCTAGGATACTTTTGTTGGACGATAAGAGGAACTCTGACTCAATCAAATTCAAAAAGTAATAACAGCTAATAACAGCTAATAACAACACCCTTGAGGAAGTCCAAAATCAGGGAGGATTCTAGTTGGCTAAGGCATTCAACAGTGTCATTAGGGAATCCATACTCTTTCTATCTCTGCCACCTTTAGTGTGGCTGCAACCAGTCCAGGTATCACATACAGAGAAATGGGACTCTTGTCGCTCACTAAGTGCAGGAAACTTCCTGCCGCCACCACCCCTGATGCCGCACCTCCATCGCTGGTTATAATTAATTGGCTTGCATACTGAGGAGTGATGGGATTACCATTACTGGTTTGATTACTAGTTCTAAACAGCAGCTTCATATGAGGCACTTGGAAGTGTGGGGGTAATAACTTCTAAAGTTCCCTTGGCTGTATCCCACTCGCAGAGATTCTGATTCTGATGGTCTGGATGGACATCAGTATTTTCAAAAAGCTCTCCCAGAAATTGTAATGTGCAGCGTGGGGTGAGAGCCTCTAATTGGACCAGTCCTGGGTAGCATGGATGGGAGGAGTCAGCTGCAATGTCCACTGCCACACATGGGTCTAAAATTTGGCTACAGTGCTTTAAAAATTTGTTTGCGTTTCTCTCTCACACAGATACCATGATTATATGTTTGATGTCAACAAGTCACAGCTCGGCCCTACTAAGCGTAATAGTGCAGTGGAGTTAAAGCAACTTCTCGTCTCAGTCGTCCTGGAGTCGGAGTGTGACCTTTACCCCAATATCACTTCAGATGAGTCCTGTGAGTACCTGTGCAGTGCGCGTGGATCATGTTCTACGCTGCTTGTGAGAGGCTTACGTGCCACAGATAGGTTCCAAGCCGTGAACTATTTTGAGTTCTTGGTCAGGGAGTTTATAAGTTTGATTTTTAAAATTATCATTAAAGTCTGATGATAAAAGTCATATATAGTCATTGTAGAAGATCTGTACAATAAGTGAAGGGGAAGAAAGAAATCATTCATAACCCCAGCACTCAGTTAATCGCTATTATTTCGGATGTGTTGTTTTTTTAGTGTTAAACATTGAAATATGCATAGGTATAAGTATAAACCTATAAAAATGACATGAAAATGGTGTAATACCGTCCATGTGGCTTCTGTAGTCTGATTTTTGGCCTAACATAAACACGTATTAAATATTTTTCGGTGACATCATTTTTAGTGCAATAACTTACTTCCCTAGTCCTTTTTTTTTTGGACATCTTGGTAATTTATTTTGAAGATAAATCTCTGCTTATATCCATGATCTCTGTAATCTAATTTGACACAAAGATAATGCAGAAGCAGGAGTGGGGTGGAGTTGTTTCATTTTACAATGCAGTCACCATTTAGCTATATGATAGTTTTGTTGCCTAAAATGTTTGGGCTTTTCCTCAATTGTTTGGGAAGGAAGCAATTGGGCATAGGGCCCAATGACTGGGAAGAATGTGGGATTACAGCAAGGAACCAAGGGGAGCAATGTGAGGACGTAGATGCTAGGGTAAGTGCAGACAGCAGACGGGTGAGGGGGGTATAAGGATAGGGACCCCATATCTAAGAGGAGAGTGACTCCTGCGTCCTCAGACGGCTTTACAGTTAGGTACATCTCCTCATCCTCTGAGTATAGATCAGATTTTTTTCCTTCCTTCCCTTCCTTCCTTTTGTTTCCCTTTTCTTCCCTTCTTCCTTTGACAGAGAGACATCGAGAGAGGGAGCACAAGCAGGGGGAGTGGGAGAGGGAGAAGCAGCCTCCCTGCTGAGCAGGGAGCCCGAAGCGGGGCTCAATCCCAGGACCCTGGGATCGTGACCCGAGCCGAAGGCAGAGGCTTAAGGACTGAGCCACCAGGCGCCCCTAGATCAGATTTCTTAACCATACATCTCTGAAAAGTAAATTAATTTCTCTTCACTTCTCGACTGTTCTTAGAAGAGAAACAGGATTATCTGTCACTGTCGGACATGTGATTTCAGTTGACAGCACTCAGACACTTCATGAATTAGGTTTTACAATCTGAATTGAGATGGAAGTCATCATTGACTTGCCAAGGAATCTTTGCCGTCTGTTAGCAATACTGATGCCATATCATAAATTCCAGAAAACGGCTATGTTTTGAGAATGGAGAGGTACAGCTTGTCATCTGTTCGGCTTTGCAAACCTTTATTCTGAAAGGGAGGCTTCTTAGGACAAGCTGACGGTGAAATTTTCTGGTTGAAGGATAAACTAGTCTTCAGTTTTGACCTAGTTGATGAAGATGATGGGAAAATGAACACAGATGGAAATGATATTTGTTGATAGATGTTGTTCTAGAGTGTGAGAAAATGTTGAAGGAAGTGACAAGTGCTACAGCATTATGTATTAAAAGGGAAAATAAGTATGCCCTCGAACCAGAAGTGAACTAGTTTCTGCTATAGAGAATTAATTACATATAACAAGGCTGTTCGATGCAGCTTGCCTCTACCAGTGAAGTTATAAACGAAATCTCATGTTCATCAGTACAAGAATGACTACATGTATTTTGTCCGTGGGCGCCGAAGAATACTGTACAAGAGGCAAGAAGAAAGGCAGAGCGAAAGAACAGCCTGGAGAGCTTGCCGAGATAAACTGCAGAGGTGCACACACGGCGTATAAGAAGTAGGGTACCGTTTGTGTATCAGGACATGCACAGGGACACACGCATACGACAAGACCACAGTTGTTACACCTACGTGTGTGTCAGTGCCCAGGGGAAGGTCTGGGAAGTGGGTTTTTTCTGACCAAAATAGAGGGAATTGAGTGGGCATCTCAAAGCCGATGTAAGCCTTATTCATTTTATTTTTATTTTCTTTTACTTTTTAAGATTTTATTTACTCGAGAGAGGCAGAGGGAGAAGCAGGCTTCCTGAGAAGCAGGGAGCCCAATGCGGGACTTGATCCCAGGACCCTGGGATCATGACCTGAGCCAAAGGCAGATGCTTAACTGGCTGAGGCTCCCAGGCGCCCGATCTGTTTTATTTTTAAAGAATCATCTATTGACGTTACCTGTATGTACACTCTTGAAGATAAAGTAGTTACAGTGCAAAAAGCGCAGAAAGGGATAACTGACAAGTCCAAGATGATACTCCCATCCCACATCAGGGAGGGTAATCATTGTTAACACCAATAATTTCGTTTTGAAATAAAAATTGAAATTCTGGGATGCCTGGGTGGCTCAGTCGGTTAAGAGGCTGCCTTCGGCTTAGGTCATGATCCCAGGGTCCTGGGATTGAGTCCCACATCGGGCTCCTTGCTCGGCGGGGAGCCTGCTTCCCCCTCTCTGTCTGCCTGCCACTCCCCTTGCTTGTGCTTTCCCTCTGTCAAAAAAATCTCAAAAAAAAAAAAAAAATTGAAATTCTACAGCTTTGGTGTCCATATGTTTAGAAAACAAAATCTCCTTTTAACTGCTTTCTCTTTGTGGGTTTTGCATTGAGTGGAGTCAGAATCCTTAAGATCAGCAACTCCTGGAAAATAATGAGCATTGAGTCAATGCAACATATTGATGTGTTGAGGTGATTTTTTGTGTTACAACTATTTCTGGGAGATCTCAAAACTATGATGGATTAAAAAATGTGTTTAGGGGGCGCCTGGGTGGCTCAGTGGGTTAAAGCCTCTGCTTTCGGCTCGGGTCATGATCTCGGGGTCCTGGGATTGAGCCCCGCATCGGGCTCTCTGCTCAGCAGGGAGCCTACTCCCCTCCCCCCCCTCTGCTTGCCTCTCTGCCTACTTGTGATCTCTGTCAAATAAATAAAGAAAATCTTAAAAAAAAAAAATGTTTTTAGGACACATGGGTGGCTTAGTGGGTTGAGCGTCTGCCTTCGGCTCAGGTCATGATTCCAGGGTCCTGGGATTGAGCACCCGAATCGGGCTCCCTGCTCGGCAGGGAGTCTGCTCCCTCTGCCTTCCAATCCCCCTGCTTGTGTGCTCGCGTGCGTGCTCTCTGTCAAATTGGTGAATAAAATCTTAAAAAAAAATGTTTTTAAACAGTCAGTGAGTCTAGTGGCTAAGAACTTGATAGAGATGAGAGGAAACACGATTAGATTGTACTCAAAACAGCAGTCCCTGGCTTAGCCTGGCCTTTTGCTAACTCAGCACTGCGGTCTTCTCGTGGAAAGGGCTACTCATCAGAAGACTGTCACCTGAGAGGGTCACGTGATCGTTGGCTGTTGAGAGTGCTCCTTCCCCTACCTGCAGCCTGCTCTTGGGTGCCCGTGTGGGCAGCGGTGGTGGAGGCGATGGTGTGGTCCAGACAGTCTATGAGGCATTAACGTGCAGCCCTCGAGGGTTCTGCAGCGGAGCCCGCGTCTGTCACGCCCTTTAGCTTCCAATCTCTCCGTACCATCGGGTGCTTTACTTTATCTATGGTTGTCTCCACTCTAAACGTCTCCAAAAGTCTAAAAGGACTGTTGGTGCAGCCTTAGGCAGAGTGTGATTTAAAAGATTGAAAGATCAGCGTCCCCCCTCTGCCCAGAAGCAGCCGCCTAGAGCTGGGTGTGAACTTTGTATTGATGGGGACACAGCTCAGTTTAGCTAAAGGGAGTTAGGAGGTGAACCTTAAGGCAGATTTAGGAGGATAGTGGGGGAAGGTGGGTACAAGGCAAGTAGAGAAGCACTGAAGTAGAAGAGAAAGAGTAGAGATAACACTCTGGCCTTGGGTGGAGTGGAAGATTTGAATGCTCCGTGAGCCTTCACAAGGAATCACAGAACTGAGGATTGTTTGCCCTTTGGATTTAAAATCATAGCTGAAGTAGGAACTTATTCTCTTGAGGGGCAGTGGAGACAATAATGCACCTGAAGGAAAATGAGGAATTGTGGAGATGACACCCAGAGTCTTGGCTGGAGCAGCTCTCCTGGCTGGAGGGCACAGCCGTGCCCCGCAGAGACGAGGCGCCCTGGGGGCAGGCAGGGACAGCGGGCAGCAGGAAAGAGGGAGGAGCTCGGCTTTGGGCTTGTGGGGTTGTAGGAATCCACAGGATAGCTCTGTGAAGATGTACAGGAGGAGATGGAGAAATAAGCCTGGAGCTCAGGAGAAAGGAATGCTCCAGAAATATCAATTTTATGTTGAAGAAATACGTTGTTGTGTCATTGAGGGATTAACAAACTTTTTTTCTCTCCAATGCAGATTCATTAGCTGTGTCAGGACCAGTGGCTTTTCTCAAGGCCAACAGAGTTTGGGGAATATTACGAGGTAAGTTATATGTAGTTTGATTGTTATTTGCTGGTAAAGAAGTATTTCCATTTGGTGCTCTGGGAAATCAAGCACAGCAGAAGTTTGCTTCCTTGGACCCTTAACAGATGGTTTGTCAGGTATTTCCAAAATTATTTCCATCATACTCATACACTCAGAGCATGGGAGAAAGATCATTTGGCTTTTGGAAAATGTTTGAGCGTTACCATATTTACGTATGAATGTAATTCATTCATGCTCTTGGGACTGTGATGTTGACGGAGCTGTAAGTGGCTCAGCCTGCTCGGAGTAGGGCGTTTCGTTCTCGTTTGTTTCACTCTCATTTCTTGTCACCTTCAGTAGCAAGTATCTCTCTCCCCTCGTTTAAAAAATTTATTTACTTACAAACAAAATGTCTCAGATTTATTACCGAACCTACTCATGTAGAAGCACTGAAACAAAGAGAAAAACAACTTTCGCGATAGAACATATTTACCAAGTAGTGGTGAAGTTTTTGGCTTAATACAGTGAGACGCAAGTGACCTCCATACAGCGTAAATCACCGTGTGCCCTCTCATCTCATATGTGACTCCTCATGCAGTCTTCTTGGTTCTTCTCCAAGAAGATTGGAGATTGGTTCTGATTTTATTAGCAGTGTTTATCTGAACCCGTTGGAATGGGGTGATTCTGCTTTTGTTTCTTGGCCAAGAATCACTTGATCCTGTAAGTCTTGGTGAGGCGCAGTCAACCACATACACTACAATGGTGGGAAAAGGGAGAGGGCCCTTCCACCATTTTAAATTCCTGTGGATTCACAAATATAACCACATTTACAGGAACAGTGTTCAAATACATACCTAGAGGGGTTGGAGGCGATAGGCAGAGAGAAACCTAAAAACTTTTTCTGAATTTCAGAGTTGGAACAAAGTTTGGGTATTGGGACATTTATTTTTCGCGTTCAGAAGCTTCTTTTACTTCCTCTAATTTGATGAGATGCTGTTGTACTGACTTCCAAAAAGTAGGGTTTTAAAAATTATTTTTTTTAATGTGAGCTAACTGGTTACAGTAATTAAAAATAAAGGAGGCCTTGGATTTGATTCAGGTTGAGTGTTAACTTAACCCAGGCCCACCCCCCCCCTTTGTTGAGGATTTTCGAATTTATTTTCATTGGGGATATTGGCCAATTTTCTCTTTTCTTACCTGTTTTGGTATCGGGGTAACGCCAGCCTTGTAAAATGAGTTTGAAAGTATTGCCTCCTCTTTTTTTTTTTGGGGAAAAGTTTGAGAAGAATTGGTGTTAATTCTTCTTTGAATGTTTAGTAGAATTCACCTCTGAGGCCTGGTCCTGGACTTTTGTCTGTCAAGAGGTTTTGGATTAATGATTCAGTCTCCTTACTAGTAAGCAGTCTTTTCAGTTTTTTTTTTTATTTCTTTATGATTCAGTTTTAGTAGGATATATGTTTCTTGGAATTGATCCATTTCTTCTATGTTGTCAAATATTCTGGCTTATAATTGTACATAGTTGTTTCTGATGATCCTTTTTATTTCTGTGGTATCAGTTATGTCTCCTCTTTCCTTTCTGACTTTGAACTATTAAGGTTAAAATTTTCACTGTCAGCTACTGTTATGCCCAGATTTTTAGATCCCCAAAGACCACCAGGGAGCCGAGTCCGATGCAAAAGCAAAGAGCCTTTATTCGAGCTAGCTTGAGCTCAACCTCCCACACTCACCGATGCAGCGGCGTGATGTGGAGAAAGAGAGCGAGTTTCAGAAGGCGCAGCAGTTTTATAGGGGCCAGTGGCCAATGAGATTGTAACACACACGCAAAGAGTTGTATGGTTATATTAGGCCATACGCAGATGGCCAGTTGAATTACGATTTACCCTAAAGTAGGTGTTTGAACTAGCCTATCACTCTGGTCAGAATTGGCACGCGAGTTTGGCGGGCTAAAGGCGGGGTTTACATTCTTTGGCTGTTAGGGGTTCCACATTCCTATTGCCTAACTCAAACTAACTCAAAGGCGGGCTGGGCAATAATTTTGACATTCTGTGGTTATCTTCAGATGCAGATCATGGGGGGGGTTATACATAAGATGGCGGGTGTAGCACAAAATGGAGTTAGCCCTGCTCTGCTCTTTCACTAGAATGATGAATTAGGGTAAAGTTGGGGTTCCTGGCTGGCTCAGTCGGTGGAGCACATGACTCTTGATTTTGGGGTTGTGGGTTCGAGCTCCATGTTGGGTGTAGAGATCCATTAAAAATTAAAATCGTTTAAGAAAAAAATTATAGTAAAGTCAAGGGTAGCTAGAGGAATTGGCTTGTAATGTAGTGTATTAAGGAAACAATGCACTTGAGTGAAATGTTCAGGAGATAGTCTTTACAGCTATGAGTAAAACATTTTAAGTTTTAACTTAGGCCCTTACTTATAGCTTCATGGTGGTTTTGAACTTTTTTCCCCTCTTTTAACTTTTTTTTTTAAGATTTTATTTATTTATTTGACACAGAGAGATCACAGGTAGGCAGAGAGGCAGGCAGAGAGAGAGGGGGACGCAGGCTCCCTGCTGAGCAGAGAGCCCGATGCGGGGCTCGATCCCAGGACCCTGAGATCATGACCTGAGCCGAAGGCAGAGGCTTTAACCCACTGAGCCACCCAGGTGCCCCTCCCCTCTTTTAACTTCATGTACCTTCTAAAGTTACTGTATTTTATCATAAAAATTCTTCTTTATAATGCTGTAACTTTATTAAGTAACTAGTATTTTGTTGTATTAAATCATTATTCATTTTTGTGTTCTCATCAAACAAAACCCAGTGTGTGGGTACAATGAGGTAAAGCATTTTAATGAGATGACAACAGGGATTTTTTTTAAAAAAACTGAGCTTTGGGGGCACCTGGTGGCTCAGTTGGTTAAGCATCTGCCTTCAGCTCAGGTCCTGAGATCGAGTCTCGCATCGGGCTCCCTGCTCAGCAGGGAGTCTGCCTCTCCCTCTGCCTGCTGTTTTCCCTGCTTGTACTCTCTCTCTCTCTCTCTCTCTGTCAAATAAATAAATAAAATCTTTAAAAAACAAAAATAAAAACTGAGCTTTGACTTTAGAAAATATGTTAGAGGGTAAAGGTGTAACTTTGTATTTGGTTTTATTTGCCTTTTCTGGTTATGGGTGTACATTTGCATAATAGGAATTTTATTGACTCAATCTGTTATATAAATTAATGCAATAAATTCTCTTCCTAGGTTTAGAGACCTTTAGCCAATTAATTTATCAAGATTCTTATGGAACTGTAAGTATGATTATTATGTCACTAAAAATCGTTGGATTACTACAAGAAAAATATAAAGTTTTTAGGTACTTACTGCTTCTTGAACATTTGTTCTTTCCAAATGTTTAGCTTCTCTGGTAAATGTAAATTTCATACTCTCTTGTACTAAATCTTTTATGTAGTACTTGTATAGATACAATCTTCACTTAGCTCAAGTAAAGAGAAAATTCTAAAATCATTTTTATTTTGTTTTCTAGTTCACCATCAATGAGGCCAACGTTATTGATTCTCCAAGGTTTCCACACAGAGGAATTTTAATTGATACAGCTAGACACTTCCTGCCCCTTAAGAGTATTTTTAAAACTCTGGTGGGTAATTATTTTATTTTCCCCATTTTCTCTGCTGAAGCTGGGTCCTTTTATGGTGTTACTTTACACGGTTCTTGACACCGATGTGTAAGTTGAAATATGGGAGGGGAGGGGCGGTTGTCTGGCATACAGTAAAGCCCTGAGCTTTCTTTCCTGCCTCCCTTGGAAAATCTCTTTCCTCAGCTGAGAAAGTTAGTGTCCTTTAATGTTGTGATCTCCGTTTATTTAAAGTGGCATAGCAAGGAGGCTGGAGGCTGATTTATCCCTAGGGAGATGTTTCAAAGGAATATATGATTTCAGATGGTGGGAGCAGGGGTGGAGGTTGATAGGAACCGTTTTTTCCTGTCCACTTTTTATTGGTTCATCCCCACAGTCACCACCAATTTGTAGGGGTATGGAGGTTTTCCTCCTATGTTTTTCTGCACCTTCAATTGATCACTTATGAACACAGCATCTTATTAAAAAGTAATTTTTGCATTTGCATTAATACCCTGAATTCTTGGGTGCCTGGGTGGCTCTGTTGGTTAAGCATCTGCCTTCGGCTCAGGTCATGATTCTGGAGTCCTGGGGATCGAGTCCCCATCAGGCTCCCAGCTCCGCGGGGAGTCTGCTTCTCCCTCTGACCTTCTCTCCTCTCATGTTCTCTCTCACTTTCTCTCTCCCTCTCTCAAATAAATGAGTAAAATCTTTAAAAAAAAAAAAAAAAAACCTGAATTTTTTTTCTCCAAAAGACATTATTATCACTTTTATGAAAGAAATAAATGCTTAATGTAAGAAGTTGGAACATAGATGTGCATAGGTAGTAATCCCGTATTTGCGTTTACCAAAGGTTGATATAAATTTCTATGTCCCATTTATCTCATCTTACACCTAAAAATGAAAGTATTAACACCTATGATGTAACTCTTAAAAACTTAGATGGAGGGCACCTGGGTGGCTCAGTTGGTTAAGCAGCTGCCTTTGGCTCAAGTCATGATCTCAGGGTCCTGGAATCAAGTCCCACGTTGCTCAGCGGGGAGGG
>CM052895.1:45370878-45401687 GCA_028534135.1 Potos flavus
AGCCGGCCCCTCCCCCCGCGGTCTGTCTTCGCGTCGCTTTGGATTCACTTTCCCGCACGTCCTACCTTCCGGAAAGTGGTCGATTTTCTGTTCCTAGAGGTGCTGTTCGTCTTCTCTTCTATTTTCTGCTAAGTTTGTAGTTGTTTAGAGTGGTTTGATAACTATCTAGCTGAACTTCTGGGATCAGACACTATCTCTGCCTCTTACTCCTCCGCCATCTTGGAATGTTGATTCCTTGTTGACTTAAGAGCCCTTCAGTGTTACATTTGTTTCTGTGTGTGTCAGTGGTACTTTGGTATTTGCTTGTTTTTATATACTTATCCATTCTATATTGTGAAGTTTTCTAGATGTGTTTTTTAAACTATAGTGTCTTTTTCTGTGGAAATATAGTTTTATATGTAGTGTAATATTTTTCACTCTAATCCTTTATTATTTTTGGCCTTGGGTAGTGAGCTAAAAAAAGACTCCAGAACAAGGATATAAATATAGAAATGACCTCTCAAATTTTCTTTTAATACACTCTTTCAGGGCATCTGGCTGGCTCAGTTTGTAGAGCACGTGACTCTTGATCTCAGGGTTGTGGGTTCAAGCTCCACGTTGGCTATAGAGATTACTTTAAAAATAAAATGTTTAAGAAGTATATTCTAGGGATGCCTGGGTGGCTCAGTGTGGTTAAGCGTCTGCTGTCTGCTCAGGTCATGATCCCAGAGTCCTGGCATTGAGCCTCAAATCGGGCTCCCTGCTCAGAGGGAAGCCTGTTTCTCCTTCTGCCTCTGCTGCTCCCCCTGGTTGTGTGGTTACGTGCTCCTTCTAACAAATAAATCTTTTAAAAAATTTCTACCTTTTCCTACTAAACTCTTGATTCGGTTAGAATTTACTTCAATGTGTTCTAGATGATACTTTATTTTTTTCCAAATGGTTAGCCTGTAGTGCCAGCATTTTTGAGCAATCTGTAATTTTCCCACTGCTCCCAATGCCATGAGTAGCAAATACTGAATCCCTGTAAATACAGAAACCACTTTCTGAACTCTCAGTCTGCTTGATTTATCAGTTTATCTTCTTGGGCTAATACAGATGGTTTTAATTTCTCTAATTTTAGAAGTTTTTTCTTTTTATTTTGAATTAACTTCCAACCTAAAGAAAAGCTGTAAGAGTACAAAGAACTCCCATAGACTGTTTACCCAGACATCCCAATTTCAAAATTGAACATTTGCTTTATGCTTTAAAAACATTTTTAAAAAAAAAAATGCTTTAAAATCATTTTTAAAAACGTGTTCCTAAAACATAAGCAGGTTGCACATACGATGCCCCCACACCCCCTAATATTTCCCTTTTCATTTCCTACAACTACTTATTTCGTAGCTACAGTACGGCCATCAAAACTCAGGAAATTGATATCACGTGATCACCTGTCCCACAGACCTCGTCTTCTGTCAGTTGTTCCAATCAGTATCCAGTCCGGGATCAGCTGTTGGATTTATCTGTCATGTCTCTTTAGCCACCTTTAATTTGGTACCATTTATGTTTCCTTGTCTTTCAAAACCATGACATTTCTGAAGAGTATAACTCCGTTACTTTGTAGAATACACCTCAGCCTGGTTTCTGCATGATTGGATTTCAGGTCACATGTTTCGGGCAGGAATAAGACAGAAGTGATGCCATGTTCTTCTCCATGCATATCAGGTGGCACTGTGCCTTATTCTATTGCTGGTAATGTTAACTGTCAGGATGTTGACAGATGTCATCTGTTAGGTTTCTCCCCTGCAGGTGTGCTGGTAGATGGGTTTCTCCTCCTCCTCCTCTCCACATGGCAGGAGTCACCTTGGAGGGACACTTGCCAAGGCTAGTGGGTTGAATGCGGCAGGGCATGTGGTGCTAGCAAGATGGGTGAAGTGTTAGGTGTTCAGCTCTCTAGGCTGGGGGAGGAGAAGAGAAATAAGAAATAAATGGTGGCTGCCAGCATTTTGATTCTTAGAGAAGCCTCCTAAAGATCCCTGCCCTTCTAGTGCAAGTTCTGAGATTAGTAAATAGATTTTTTTTTTTTTTTTTTTTTTTTAGGATTTTATGTATTTATTTGACAGAGATCACAAGTAGGCAGAGAGGCAGGCAGAGGGAGAGGGGGAAGCAGGCTCCCTGCCGAGCAGGGAGCCCGATGCGGGGCTCGATCCCAGGACCCTGAGATCATGACCTGAGCCGAAGGCAGAGGCTTTAACCCACTGAGCACAGGCGCCCCTAGTAGATAGAACTTTAGTATACTCTAGGCTTTTTTCAAATTGCTACTTTGTTGGTGTGTCTCGTGGTTATTATGCTTGCTTTTTAAGGGCAGACTTAGTTTCTTATTGCCCTCTCGCTCTTGGGAGTTAAGCCCAATGATTTTAAAAGTCCCACTAGTTTTCAAAGCCAGATGTTAATAGACTCATCCTCCCAGTGCAGGTCCCTGGTATCTGGGGTGCCTGATGTGGGGTCTCACTTCTCTGTGCGTCTCAGTCCTTCCTGCTTGGGATTAGGTCTTGTCAGGGCTTTAGTTCCCAACTGTATCTCCACTGCTGTTTCATGTGGCCTTCTCTCTGTGATTGACAGAGGAAGGTCTACTCTGCCAGCCTTCAGCGTTGTCTACGTGGGACAAGATGAACTTGGGATCTTCCTACCCTATCTTCTTCCTGACCCCCACATCATTATCTAATTCTGTAGCTTATCAGTATCAGGGTTGGGAAACTAGAGTCCAAGGTCCAAATCCAGTTTGTCACCTGTCTTTGCTAATGAAGTTTTCCTGGACTATAGCCACGTCCATTTGTTTCCATTTTGTGTGGCTCTATGACAACAGGATCAGTGGTGACGGAAACTGTGTAACTCACAAAACCAAGATATTTAGTTTTGGGCCGTTTATGAAAAAAAGTTTGCAAGCCCCTGGTCTTTACTGAGGAACACCCTCCTCTGACGGCAAAAATCTTACCATTATCCCCTAAAAAACTTGGACTTCTTTGCATAATTCCCATGTTAGGTAAGCTGTTTCCCAAATGCATCAGCAAATCCTTTCAGTCCTGATGGAGGAGAAGGGAGGCTTCTTTAAGTTTTAATTATCTGGTATGGTAAACCAATCTTCCCCCTTACTATTTTTTTTAATCTTTTTCAAATAGCTTGTATTTTATGTAAGTACTACATTGTTTATTCCTCTAGAATGTACATAAAATTGATAGCGATTTCCCCCAGAATTTAAGAGTACTGCATTTTTACCAAGTTTTTTTCATTTCTAAAGGAAGGGATGGCACTCAAATCTCAGAATTTTTTTTTTTAAGATTTTATTTATTTAACAGAGAGACAGCAAAAAGAAGGAACACAGCAGAGGGAGTAGGAGAGGGAGAAGCAGGCTTCCTGCTGAGCAGGGAGCCTGATGCGGGACTCAATCCCAGGACCCTGGGATCATGACCTGAGCCGAAGGCAGACGTCCAAAGACTGAGCCGCTCATGCGCCCCTCAGATCTCAGAATTGTGTTAAAATTTGTAAATGACTTTTTCTGTGGGGATTGTAAGTCCTGGTACTTACATACCCCATTGTTTCCCCTGCTGTATTCCCAAACATGATAGCAGCTAAGAACTCTTCCCATTCTTGGCCGAGTCCTAAATACTTGGAATTTAGAAGATTGATACGTTCTCATAGAACAAAGTTCCAGGTCCTTGTTTAGAATAAACAAAAACGCTGAATAGGCTTTTAGAAAAGTGACATGCCACATGAAGTGTGATTTTTATTTATTTAAGATTTTACTTGTTTATTTGACAGAGACAGGGAGAGAGGGAATACAAGCAGGGGGAGTGGGAGAGGGAGAAGCAGGCTCCCTGCTGAGCAAGGAGCCTGACCAGGGGCTCGATCCCAGGACCTTGGGATCATGACCTGAGCCAAAGACAGACACTTCACAACTGAGCCATCCAGGCACCCTCCACATGAAGTATTTAAGATAAATAATTTATACTTCTTTCGCATTCTTGCTTTGCTGAAAAAAATTTAAAAGCAAGTGGACATTTTGGAAATGATCCTGAATATAGATACTGGATTGTGTGTTATATCTGTGTATATTAAATCTATGTGTGTATTATATGTAATTTTTTAACATGTTTGCTTGCAGGATGCCATGGCTTTTAATAAGTTTAATGTTCTCCACTGGCACATTGTGGATGATGAGTCTTTCCCTTACCAGAGCGTTGCTTTTCCCGAGTTAAGCAACAAAGTGAGTAATTGATGTTACTGTAGTCTGTCTTCAAAAATGTTTGTATGGTTTCATCATAAGTTTTCAGCCTAAATGTTTCTTATGGATAGAATTAAAGTGTAAAAATTAGATGTTCATGGTTTAAAAACTTTAATAGGCTGTAACTTAGCTATTTAGGTCCATAAAATTCTTTTTATGATTGTTATTGTAAATGTAAATAATCTCTAGTAGGTACACAAATTTTTAAAAACAATCTAGGAGACCTGAAGCACTCATAACTAATAAAAGGTTGAGTATTTTTATCATGTAGCCTAGAATTGTATTGGATTCTGTAAATGACTTTCTCTAAAAACTCTGTAGAGAATTTTAGAGATGAGAGCTCCTTAAAAAATAAATGGCTGTCTCAGAAGTGTTCAGATTAACTGTATTATGAAACAGTGGAGGTGGGAGCAAACCTTATGTCATCTCGTTTAATCACGCTATAAATACAGAGACAGTTACTGACCTCCTCATCCCAAATTGCAGTTAAGAAGGGACAAAACCAGGACTCTATATATTGTCCTTTGTCCACACTCCCAAGCTTTTTCCAATGTTATGATGTAGTATAGGTTGAAATGTTAGTGGCACTTCTCTGTTCTTGTTTGCTTTGGCTTTACTTTTTATTACAGAAAATGTCAAACGTACGCAGAAGTAGAATAATGACTTCCATGTCTTTGTCATCCAGCTTCAGTAATCAGTACTTGGCCAATCTTGTATCACCTATGCTCACCCTCCCTTGGCACCGTTATTTTTCATGAAAATCCGGACAGCATGTCTCATTTGTAAAAAGATCTGTTTGTGTTAAAAACAAAGGAAAAACCCCATAATACATTATTGTAGCTGAAAAATTAACAATCCAGCTAGCCAATCATTATATTTTCCCAAGTGCCTTTACCTTTTCTTAATGAGAAAAACCTTATCTGCAATGGGATGCAAATGAGTTCCATACATACTGGTCAGTTAGTACGTCCATTCATTGTCTTTTGACGTATAGGTGACCATCCCAGGCCATTTTTTTTTCTGTTGTTTTTTTTTTTTTTTTGTAATTTAGTTTTGTTAAAACTAAATCATTTTTCTAGTTCCCAAAGTCTGGGTTTTGCTGTTTGCATCACTATACTATCAATTAAAATTTCTTTTGTCTCCTATATTATAATTGAGTAGTTAAATCTGATCTTGCTTATAAATTTGATGGGGGTCATGGGACAAGACATTTTAGGTGTTCAGCATTTATATTTACATATAAATTTAGATATAGCTTATAATTTTTATGTAATATTTATACCTTGAGAAATATGCTACAGTAACACTTTTCTTTAATTGACCTTCATCTTTAGTTACAATCCATACTTATTTTTTTAAGTGACCTATAAAGGGATTGAGGGTAATCTTTTTTTTTTTTACTTCATCTTTTTTTTTAAGATTTTATTTATTTATTTGACAGATCACAAGTAGGCAGAGAGAGGGGGAAGCAGGCTCCCTGCTGAGCAGAGAGCCCGATGCGGGGCTCGATCCCAGGACCTTGAGATCATGACCTAGCCAAAGGCAGAGGCTTTAACCCACTGAGCCACCCAGGCACCCCAGGGATTGAGGGTAATCTTAAAAAAATTATCACAGCATGTCTAGGGATATTTTTAAAGCTGATAGTAATTAAAATGACTTTGAAAGGCAACAGCTCAGTTTTGTAATAGTGTGTTAGTTTTTATTCTAAAACTGACAAGAATAGTGTACTCAAGAGTTTCCACAAGTTTGACTTTGGAATCAAACATTTTATTTCTATTTTGTTGTATGGTTACATGATGGTAGATGTTCCTGAAACAAGAGGAGCTAGTTGAGATCTATTAATAAATCCAGAATTAACACACAGTGTGCTGAGGGCTTACTGATAAGATATGGCAAACAAATAATTGAAATGAGTCCTCCCGGGGCGGCTGGCTGGCTTAGTCAGTAGAGCATGCAACTCTTGATCTTGGGGTTGTGAGTTCAAGCCCCACATAAGGCACAGAGCTTACTAAGGAATGAATGAAAATAAAATGTGGGGATCAAAGAAAAATTTTAAAGTCCTCCAACATCACATAGGACTATTTAATACATTGTGATACTAGAAAAATCACCTATCCAATACCAGTGTACAAACAGAACCATTAAGAGTATCGTAGACAAATTATTTATTCCATACATTTTAATAAATATGGCTTTTATAGGGAAGCTATTCTTTGTCTCACGTGTATACACCAAATGATGTCCGTACAGTGATAGAATATGCCCGATTACGAGGGATTCGAGTCGTACCAGAATTTGATAGTCCTGGACATACACAGTCTTGGGGAAAAGGTAAGGAGTGTTTTTTTTTTTTAAGTTGCAGAGAGTGAGTACCTGAGTTCCTCCATCTTTTATGAGCTGGTGTTTATTCATTTTGTTCCTAACAGTGGTTTGCACAGAGGTAACACTATTGACAGATGGAATCGAGTAATTATTGTGAGCAAGTTACTATGCCAGGCACTGCCCAAAGTATGAAAACAAGGGCTAAAAGAAAAACTACAGGTAGAGCATACTAAGTCAATTTAAGAAATGGTTTCATGGATGAGAAGAACACTTAAAATGCTTTAGAGAGATCAAAAAATATACTCATGTTTCTGGTAAAGGGAATACCAGGAAGGTCATTAGTTGACCGAGTGTAGCGCAGCAAAGATCAGTAAGCACTGTAGGGTGGGTAAGAGCTGGCAGTGGAGCCACGCTACCTGGGTTTGAATCCTCTTTTTGCCTTTTATAAACTGAGTGACCTTGAACAAGTTCTAGAGTGTCTCATCTCAGGTTCCCCATCTCTAAAATGTAACTATCGTAATTTTTTTGAGGGTTAAATAATGAATATAGAGCACATAGCACAGCAGCTAGGATTTATAAATGTTCAGTATTACCAGGGAGGACTTGGAGAATATTGGGAAATCTGGTGAAGTATAACGTAAAGGGCCTTGGTGAGGAATGTGGGCTCCATCAGGACACATGGAAACCACTGCCAGTTATAGGGAGGAAGTATCACATGATGAGGACCACACTTCAGGAAAACCTATGTGAGGAAGTGACAGATTGGAAGGGGAAAGACACAAGTCCTAGACCAGAATGGTGATAATGGGAATGGAAAATAATGCACAGAACTGAGAGACATTCTGGATATATGATCCATAGAACTTGCAATTGATCAACTCCGGGAGAAGGAAAAGTTACAGAGGAGGAGAATGGTAGCACCCTTACCAGAAATTGTGCTGAACAGGAAATTTGAAATATGGATCAAAGATCAAGAAAGAGAGTCTGGGTGAGCTGAAGATTTGGGAGTTACTAATATTTGAAATATCTGAAGTAGATGAAATAGAATAATGGAAAGGGAAAAAAGAGGTACAGGGAATAGGATTCAAGAAAAAATTCCTTATCTTATTTGGAAGAAGTTGCCATAGTAACTCTTAGCAAATGTGCTTACCTTTTTAGAACTTCAACAAAACAAAGTAGTATAATGACATGAAAACCCCTGTCTTTGTGATTAAAATACTTCTTCCAGGTCAGAAAAACCTCCTGACTCCATGTTACAATGGACCTGAGCAGTCTGGGACCTTTGGACCTATAAACCCTAGTCTGAATTCAACTTACTGCTTCCTGACTCAGTTTTTCAAAGAAGTTAGTATGGTGTTTCCAGATCACTTCGTTCACTTGGGAGGAGATGAAGTGGACTTTACATGTTGGTATGACCATTCTTTTTTTTTTTTTTTTAATTATTTATTTGACAGAGAGGAGAGAGATCACAAGTAGGCAGAGAGGCAGGCAGAGAGAGAGGGGGAAGCAGGCTCCCTGCTGAGCAGAGAGCCCGATGCGGGGCTCAATCCCAGGACCCTGAGATCATGACCTGAGCCTAAGGCAGAGGCTTAACCCCCTGAGCCACCCAGGCGTGCCATAACCAGTCTTTAAAATCCTTATTTTTTTAACCATTGCATTTGAAGTAGGTATTAGAGGTCTCCACGTGAAAAGGGAAGATTGGGGGAAAGATCTCTGCAAGGTTTTAAGTTGGCAACATAACTCAAGAGTAGAAGCTTTTAGGAAGGAGAATCAAGATGTGCAAGATAGTGGAGATTGAAAAGACTATAGTGAACAAGAACAGCTTTAGTGAAAGGGCAGTGATTAAGTGGGGGAGATTTTTTCAAATAAAAGTCCTCTTTGCCAATAGGCTGAGATAGAGGAGAGAGGCATGAGCCAGGGAAAGCCATTTTTACAGGAAACTAGCTTCTGGAAAAAAAGTATTTGCAGTGGAAAACTAGGATAATACATAAAGTTTTTTAGGCTCATTTTCTCCCTACAAAGTTTAATAGTTTTAAATCTGCACAAATGGAAGTTAGGGATATATGCTGCTTTAAAGACATTGGGCTTATCAAACTGTCAGTGCAATTTTAATCACGGTTTCTGTTTAAGGGACTCCAATCCAGAAGTCCTAGATTTCATGACGCAGAAGGGCTTTGGCAGAGATTTTCAAAGACTAGAAGCTTTCTATTTTCAAAAGTAAGTTACCTGTAAGCCTACTTCTCTGTTTATTTCATCTGTGCCTTTTGTAAAAGGTTTAGCTATTTAGTACTGTTTTTTCATTTTCTCTCCACTCCTTGTCAAAGTGCAGCTATTGTATACTTGGTCGTACAAAGTGTCAGTCAGAAGGAAACAATATCTAGTGCTTTCCTTAAAGCAATGAAATGATGACCAAGACTTGTAATAAATGTTGAAGGTTAGCACTCACCTGCTCAAAGGATTCAGTTCAAAGCCCTGGCTTCCCTGTGAAGTTTTTAATCACTGTCCAGCCTGTGGATTTCATTCCCTTTGGTCAACTCCAGGAACATTTACTTGGTATCTGTGATGTCCAGTATGATAGCCACAGCTGCATGTGGATGTATTTGAATTAAAAGGAAAACTGTAAATTCAGTTCCTTAGTCACATCAGCCACATTTTAAGTAATCAATAGCTGGATGAGGCTAGTGGCTACCGTATTAGAAAGTGCAGAGATAGAAACTTGGAAATGAATGGTACTGTTGTATATAAGTAAAGAGCCAGATAGTAAATATTTTAGGCTTCATGGGCCCCATGGTTGCATAGTATTCTTGTTTTTTAAACAATATTTACAAGTGTGAAAACCATTCTTCGCTAATGAGCCATACAAAAACAGGCTATAGTTTGCCAGCTCTTGAATTAAGGAAGGTCAGATTCTAGCCTTTTCCTGTTCGGCTTTTTATGTGCTACATTCCAATTTTCTAAACCTGCAGAAACCTAGTTGTCTAAATGCCAGGAAATATTTGTGGACTACTTAGTAGCACTTGTTGAATGCCCTGTAGTTGACATCACAGGCTGCTAAATTACAGTTTATTCTAAGATACCCATGCCACTACTGGGGCTTGTGGTTTGTATACCACCCTGTGATCTGCCATGTCTTCCCCACCTTGGGAAGCATGTTCATTCAGCAAATGACTTTTAACCCGTGTGAGATGCTTAAGCGATGTGCTGGAAAGAAGGAACCACACTGGGTCACGACCCAACTGTAGCAGGTTCTGCTACAAAGCTGTGCTGTAGTGAAAAGCACCTCCCAACACTGCAGTCCTTTATAGAAAAGTGTTAATGCTTTAGACACATTATTAAGCTTGTGCTCTGAAATAACTTCTTTTTTTCCCCCTCTCAACGGTAGGCTTTTGTATATTGTTTCAACTATGAAGAAGGGAGCCATAGTCTGGCAAGAAGTTTTTGATGATCATGTGAAGGTAAGAAGTATGAGGACTGCATTTGATGCTGATAATATGAGAGACTTACTATTTTAACATCTTTAACATTATGAGGGTAAAAACCCTCATAATGTTGCCGCCAACATGATGGGGAAATTAGCTTACCTTTGAATTTAAACATTGGGTAGAAGCTGTAGACTGATACTAGTGCCACCTTTCCATTCTCTCCCTTCCTCCCCCCACCACCTCATTATTTGTCACATATTAGAGTACTTTGAAGTTCTTTTTTCATAAAGGTAGAACAAGAATGAGTCTTTATTGCTATAAAGGTAGTTTTAAATTGTCAACATATATGCTTTTTATTTTCCCTCAGGTAAGTGACAGTTTCAAATCCAGTATTATCATCTTTCCAGAAGGGTTAGAGATACCCTCAAAGTTCCAAAGTAATAATAGCAGTGTGGTACCAATGGGAATAATAAAGTTCATTATACCACTATGGTGTCGTACATAGGCCGAAGTTAAATATCCATCTTTAAGGTCGATGAAACTTCTAATTTTAAGGGCCTATAACCAGTAACGTCTAGTACTAACTCTGAAGAGGAAAATGTTTTTTTCAAGAATCTTAGGAAGTTATTTTCCTAGCTACTATGATGGCTTCAACTTTTAATTTCATTTGTAATTGCTGGACCTCAACATACATACTGTTTTTAATAGCTTAGGCCAGGTACAGTTGTTCAAGTATGGAAACAGGAAACATATCCTGATAAACAAGCTCAAGTCACAGCAGCTGGCTTCCCTGTGATCCTTTCTGCTCCTTGGTACTTAGATTGGATTAGTTACGGACAAGATTGGAGAAAGTTCTATAAAGTGGACCCTCTTGATTTTGCTGGTAAGTGAAGCACTCATTACCTTGATTGGTTAGTTTTCTTCCCTAATCTCCCACCAGGATATTACGGATTCACTATCCACTTTTGGTTACTTAAAAAGAGAGGGCCCAGTACATTTTAAACTTTGTGAAAGAAACCAGAACTTCAAAAATAGATTTCCTTGGGTTTTATCTGTTTCCATTGATGATGAGCACTGTTACCCTACATTTTAAAAACTGGATTGCATTAACCTTGTATCCTCTTTTGATGGGCCTTTCTGTTAAGACACAAGGAAGGCTATAGTCCAGCTGTAGTCTTTGGGTCTGCATCCATGGGGGTAGGGAGTGGTAGGAGGAATGGTAGAGCTTTAGCCTCTCAGACCTTCTTCCTGAAGAACAGTTTTTTTTTCCAGCTTTATTACATACTAGATTTTTAAAAATTTCCTTCAAGAAAAAGGATGTTAGTGTTAAAAGTATTTCAAAACTGTAGGTCTATTAGGAAGTGACAGGACTTTCTCTCGAAAGTCCTAAAGTGACAGTCACTAGTATTGCAACTTGTATTCCCCTGGCACACTGTTCATTGGCAACCAGAGGGAAAAATGGTTCTGAACCCAAGTAAGTTTTTGTAAAACTGAAAGTCAGAATAGGCTCACAAGCACCTTGGGAATAAGGTTCTGCTGACCACCCAGCAGAAATGTTGCCCTATAATAAAGGTGGAATGAGAAACCAGTTATTGCCTCTGTAAAAGCTTTGAGAAACTACTTCATTTACATCAACTGAATGATTTTAATGTAGGTTCTCAAGAACAGAAAAAACTAGTCATTGGTGGAGAAGCTTGTCTATGGGGAGAATATGTGGATGCAACCAACCTCACTCCAAGATTATGGTATGGAATTTAAGTGGTAACATTAGAATTTTTTAAGTGCCTTATTTTTTCTTCTCCTTCCAAGTAGGGAAACATTAGAAATTTTCCCAAGCATAAACTTCAGATATTTAAGAAAATGTGAATTTAAACCACACGTTCACCAAAGCAATTTAATTTCCAGGCCTCGGGCAAGTGCCATTGGTGAGAGACTCTGGAGTCCAAAGAACATCAAAGATCTAGAGGATGCCTACAACAGACTAACAATTCACCGCTGCAGAATGGCCAGGTAAGACATTTTTAAAGATAGGACACTAAGTCCGAGTGACCTTTTTTCCCTATAAACAGAAATGTATAGCCCCTAACAGTTTCCAATTAAATCACTGATTTTTATAGGAAGTGTTTATATAAATACGCCAAATTTTGATGGAACATTCTTTTTTCACTAATATATGGTTAGTGATTCTGACTTAAAGTTCTTTAAAATGGAGAGGAATTACATCAATCTAAAACATCTCTAATTCATACTTATCTGTTCTGTAGACGGGGAATAGCTGCAGAACCTCTTTTTACTGGATATTGTGAATATTGAGTACAAAACGAAAAATGAGCCTAAACAAAGAAGAAAATAGGAGGGGACAAAGCCTACAGCAATCTACTACACACAACTTGATTTTGAAATCATGGAAATTAAGATTTCATATTCTGTTTTTAAATAAAGTATCTTTTTAAAGACTAAACCTCTACTTTATAGAATACTTGCATCTTGCTTGGGAAAGCAGCTCAAAAAACCCAGAAAACCTTATAACACAATATATTCCATAGTAATAACTTTATAGATCTACCATATCGTTCACATAACTTTTAACATCATTTCTCATCTAGTTCAGTAAAACGAAAGTTCTTACTGAAAATTTAGTTGTAGGTAAGGTGTCCGTGAGGTGGTCTCCAGTGACCTAAATCACTTGGTTCAAGCCACTTCTCCGGCTAAGCAGTGTAGTCTGGTCTTGAGGATTCATGGCTTGATAATTAGAGAGTTCTAAGGCAAAAGTAGCTGAGCCAGAGGTAAGCGTTCGAAGCACAGTTGAATAACCCTAATCAAAATAATTTACATTAGCAAATTTAAGCCTCCCATATCTCTTCCTGCTGCTTATTGTTTCACCACTTTCAGGATATATAATCAGATGTAGTCCCTGGACTCAGCATTCAGTAAGTGCTTGGAAGGGAAAAAATGGCCATTCAGGCTGGTGCCACAGCGTGGTACAATACACCTCAACCTTTGTGGAGAATGGAAATGATCCACCAAGCTGCTCTTGTCCCCTAGATATCCGTAACAGTTCAAACTTAACACACATCCTCTAAATCAAAGCCCTGATTGTCTACTTTTGTTCAGCATATTAATATCCCCAATATTAAAAAAACAGGTACTTTTCGGGGCGCCTGGGTGGCTCAGTCTGTTAAACATCTGCCTTCAGCTCAGGTCATGATCTCAGGGTCCTGGGATCCAGCTTCCTGCTCAGTGGGGAGTCTGCTTCCCCCACCCCCACCGGCTCATGCTCGCTTGCTCTTGCTCTCAAATAAATAAAAATCTTATTTAAAAAAGGTACTTTTCAGTCAGTAAGTACCTACCATAATTTCTGCTAAGGGAACAAATCCAATAACAATTTTGTTTTCCTGACGAGTCTGGATTTCCTGAATGGTTCCTCTTCTTTGTGCCAGATCTGCCAGGACAGGGCTGAGGTAATCTCCTGTCACTGTTACCTCGAGATTCATCAGGGGCTCTAAAATTTGCTTATCAGCTTTCTTCAGAGCCTAAAAAAGTTAAATTAGAAATCAAATTTCCATTAAAAATTCATAAAAACTTAAATACACAAATTTTGCCTGTCCTCGTAAGCCTAGAGCTCTAGCAAAAACATAAGCAGCCAGCTTTAACTGTCTATAAAGGGAATATAAGAAATCAGGTACATGGCAAGGGGGTACTTAGTAAAGCTTGGTTATAGAGAGGACCTATGAACATGTGGCCAGAGTTACAATGAAATAAAAGTTTTCCCCTTTCAAAGAATTTCTTCCTTGCTGGAACCATGTCTTTGTTCCTAATGCCTACTATAGATATACTCCACATCAGGGCAAATCAAGAAATGTACTACAATAAGGTAGCAGAAGCACATAAACATGCAAACTGAAAAAAGGAAGTGCAGCACATGGGGCAAGTGAGTATTGGACGAAACAAATGAACTGGAGTCCCCATCAGACACAGTCTTTCAGACCATCACTCCATCAGACAAATTGGTTAGTGGGTTTTGGAGGGCAGAAGCAAGCACTGTAAATTCCAGTGGGTTTGATTTTAAAAGTTATCCTGCTGGAGCCTTGCCAGAGTTCAAAAGTAACAAAAGCATTTCCTATAAATTCTAAGCCTCTGGTTATTAGGTGGGATTTAAACGGAGACCTAGCAATGGAAACCACCAAAGTCAGAGAGCTAGGGCTCTGCAGTGTGCCTTCACCCTTACGTGTTCACTGTTCCGTTCCCACTCTATCACCACTCACTGCTCATTATTACTGAGGCCTTAGAGAGGGGGCATTATCACTGTATTAACTAAAGGTTCTGAGCCCTAAATCCTTTTGTCCTTGATCGGTCACCACCTCCCCCACCTCTTCTCTTGCCCCTCACCAGCACAAAGTGGCCACATTTCTAAAACCAAGAGTATATATTCTCATTATCATTGAAATTTCAAAATACAGCACACATACATAGTAAAACAATCAGTTCTTCATAGTTTTAAAATTTAACCAACTGAAATGACTCACCTACAGAAAAGATATCTTAACAGTCCTTTACTGAAAGTATTAGTAAAAACAATGACCAATCGATAGCGAACAACTATTTATCTTCTCTTTCTCCAATTCTTACACAGAGTTCACATAATGTCTTTCAGGACAAAATAATTGAGTGGGAAAAGGTAAAAATTAAAAGGAAAAATGCTATAAGCAAGGAAAGGCCTGAATGCTGTTTAACTAAGATACACAGCTTCTGTCCTCAGTCCTCTTCACGTTCTTTCTCTTGGCAACACCACCTAATTCAGAGTTTCAAAAACATCGATGTAGCTTCCTCAAAACCTTCATACTTCATACAGACTACAGTCTGAGTGTTCTAGCCCTATACCCTACTAGCCTGCTTTAGGACAGTGTCCAAATAGCCCACAGCAATCCCAGATGACCTCATCATTTCCTTTCACAAACATTCCTGTGTGCTCTTTATTTCTGTTGATGGCTTCATAATCTTCATAAGGCACTAAGATCCCATGAGTCAATTCAGCTGTGGTAGCTTACTGAGGCAAGACACTCAAGGATATACAGCGAGGTAACCATGCCAAGAAAATCAGATTGCTTAATACTTTTGTAAGGTTAGGTGCTTATCTTGAACCTTTTTTCAGTGAGACTTCTCTGATTTCAATGATCTTTGATTAAGGTAATCTTACTCAGATAAACAGGAACACCAAAATTGGAACTAAAATTACATCTTCAATATTCTTTAGATTATAATCCATCTTGGGCCCAGCTGACCCCCAAAATGTCCCCTACTCAAACCACCAAGCTTACTGCTAATAGTTATGTGTCTGGGACGGGGAAATCAGAAATGCCAGTTAAGGAAACCTACCTCTTTGCCAGAATCAAAGAATATTTCCTGGTCATCATGCTGAATAGTAATTTCCTAGGTCCTCTACCAAATATAACCGTGGTGATTAAGAACGCAAAGATTCTCCAAGGTAAAAACGCTTCCTGATTATAAGGCTGAGAAGGCAACATTAATAGTTTGAGGCACTGCCAAGCACAGCTGCCTGTGGAGCAATGGTGCATTACTATCAGGAGAGTCACCTTACAGCAAAAAGGATCACACAGATAGTTCTATACCTTTTGGACACATCTCGAGACACAGGCAGAAATCATCGTTGTGGAGGTACCAGGATGAATTATCAGTGAATGTAAAGTAATCACCGCATCCTGAACTGGGGATCCAAGCAATGGTCCTAGGCAAGGGGAAGAAAAGGACTGTGTTAGCACTCAATAGACAATGAGGAGTAGATACAGGGAGAGGACTTCCGATTTCCAATTCAAGTACGCAGCTTATAAATTGTCACTCTGTCCTGGCAAGTCAGCAGAACAGAATGAAAAATCAGCAACACTTCTTGGATCCATAAGGAGCAGACAAAGGACAATACCACTGCCCCAAAAACTCGAGAGACTGGCGAACACCACAAGTCACAGCTTCCTGGAGCAGAGGCTCGCCAGCCCAGGAACCACTGCCAGGGTAGGAAAACCTCAACTATAATTGATGAACAGCTGCTGGAGGCTCAGTGTGGACAAGTCTGGGAGTTAAAAAACTCCAGGGGGATCCAGTCATAAATCATAAGGGGAACCCCACCCCCACAATTTTGTGAGGTTTACCTCCAGGAGCTCAAGCAGGTTCTTACCATACGCATCAGAGAAAGATCTCCTTATGCTTCTGATAGAAGGGTAAAGAAACCATTCTGAAATATTCCAGAGCGCAGTTCTTACAAAGGCCTGCTGTCAGGGGAAACTAGCTAACTAGAGCCTAACCAGCAGGGGCATTAGCAGGACCTAACCAGCTTGGGTGAAGTACCAAACTCCAGTCTACTCTAGCCAGCCTGTCCAACCAACCTGAGGCCAGTGGGGAGAAAAATAAGAAGCATGGGTGCAGTTCCCAGTCCAGAGGCATGGGCTCACTCTAAGCCTGAGTCCTAATCCTAGGATTAGAGAATACTTCCCTTTCCCCCCCACCTGACCTCGACATTACTAAAGGCATGTTTATAGTCGTTCCTTTTACCCAGTACACTGTGCTTGGCCATCAGGAAAAAATTACAAGGCATATCAAAAAGCAAAAGCACAATATGAATACAGAACAGCATCAGAACCAGACATGGTAAGAATGTTGTAATAATCCTATCACATGACTGATACAGTAAGGACTCTTGAGAAAGTAGACCACATGCAAGAACAGACAGATGAGCAGTTAAAGCAGAGAGAGAGAAGTCTTAAAAAAGAAACAAAAACAAATGCCTGAAATCAAAAACACAGTAAAATACATGAATGTCTTTGATGGGCTTATCAGTACACTGGACATGGCTAAAGAAAGTGCTAAGTTAGAAATTGATGTATCCACTGCCCTACATCGGGCTCCTTGCTCAGCGGGGAGCCTGCTTCCCCCGCCCCTCTGCCTGCCTCTCTGCCTACTCGTGATCTCTCTCTCTCTGTCAAATAAATAAATAAAATCTTTAAAAACAAAACAAAACACTTGTATCCGTAGAGACCTCTAAAACTGTGAAAAGCAAAGTGAAGAGTGGGAAAAAAAAAACAAACAAACCAAAAAACCCCCACCCAGAACATAATATCCAAGGACCGTGGGACAATGGAAAAAGGTATAACATACACATAATCAGAAGACATAGTAAGAAAACACTACCAAAGCTGGAAAAAAAGAAATAATCTATGATATTAGGAGTGATTAAGTGAGTGACTGTGATACTAAAGCTTACCCTTATTTGAGTACCTTACCTTGGAGGCATGCACTGCGAATTCCATTTTCGATGGCCTCTTGGGAGACCTTTGGAAGGTCTTCACTAACACTTGGAGCGTACTTGATGACTGGCATAACAGAGGATGTTTCAGTTGGTTTTACTTCCAGTTCTACAATCACAAGATGCCGCTTGTCTCCTAAAGTTCTATCTAAGGTATCTATAAACAAATTGATTATAATACCTCAGACATTTGTTCCAGAAAGAGATCAAAATGCCGCAAAGCACAACATTACAGTCAACAAGTTTTAAGTCTCATAGAAGATAAAGTGGGAGAAAATATTACAATGACACTAAATACAATATAAACACGACAGAGTAAAAAGTTCTACCAAGAAAGAATTTGCTTCTTTGTTTACCGATGTTAGAAGCCAGGTGTGAATCACTGATTAATACTGCTTCAGTGCTGAGATGGGTTAAGGCAGATGATGCCACAAGTTTTGATATGCAGATGACACATTTAAACTTTTCAAAATATCTTATGTGACTAAAATTCTTCCAATTGCAAAACTTTTATTTAACTGTAAAACATCTAGAGTATAAAAGGTTATCTAATGAAACTTAAAAGGCTTTTTAATTCTGTTAACCCACGAGCTGCTTAATTTCATATTCTTCCAGTAATGTTTTACACATTTATGATTTTTCTCAAACTAGTGACTTTTTAAAGATTGAAAACAGTATCTCTCATTTGCTAACAACCTACATCTGTCACCAATCTCCAATATTTTACTAAAACAAAACTGTGTATTTATGTGAGGGGACCATGTAACAGAGTAACATACAGCCCACTAAAACTAATTATAGCCCACAATTCCTCTTTATGATTCCTTTTTAAGTTCCTTTTATATTATGAAATATTTTCTACTTAAGGGAGCATTTATGAAACCCAAAATTACTCAGAAATAGACCGTTACCAGTAACCTACAAGCCTTCCGAAGTAACCACTATCATGATATATTGAATCATTCCTGTGATTTTCCTTAGTCATATTACATATGCATGTATCCCTAAACAATACGGTTCACTCTACTGTGTTCTGAATTTGTTATTCTATTATATACCTTGCTATTTGCTTCTTTTGCTTCACAGTTTTTCTAAGATTTTATTTATTTGAGAGAGAGAGAATGAGCAGACAAGTTTCCTTGTGCTCTTCTTCTATGGAGAAGACTGTCCCAGTTAATTATTTCTATGAGCATGTGACCCTCAAGTACTAGGTTAGAGATAATTGCTATTCCTCCAGATTCCTCCAGAACAGCTAGCAGTTTTGGTGCTGATTTTTTCTGAGATCCTGCTCCAGCTTCCTTTTTGACTTCTGGAAATTTCCATCATGTTCTAACCAGCTCAGACATTAATTTAAAAGATGTTATTTAGGGGTGCCTGGGTGGCTCACCAGGTTAAGCCTCTGACTTTTGATTTCAGGTCAGGTCATGATCTCAGGGTCATGAGATCAAGTCCCATGTTGGCCTCCGCACCAAGCCTGGAACTTGCTTTAGTTTCTTTCTCTCCCTCTGCCCCAAGCCCCAGCTTGCACGCTCTCTCTCTCTAAAAAGTAAAAATAGGGACGCCTGGGTGGCTCAGTTGGTTGGGCGGCTGCCTTTAGCTCAGGTCATGATCCCAGGGTCCTGGGATCGAGTCCCGCATCGGGCTCCTTGCTCGGCAGGGAGCCTGCTTCTCCCTCTGCCTCTGCCCGCTACTCTGCCTGCTTGTGCTCTCTCTCTCTGACAAATAAATAAATAAAAATCTTTTTAAAAAATAAATTAAAAAAAAAGTAAAAATAAATGAAAGATTTATATTTTCCCAGCATTTTCGTTTTTCCAGATAAAAAGTCCAAGAACAGAAATCCTCATATCACTTGCTCCTACATTATGCTTGTGAAATTTTTCAAGTTTTACTGAAAAGTAACCACCTGGCCTTTTCATAAATTGAGTTACATCTGGTTATCCTTAACATCTTTTCTCTATGATTCTTTTCAGGTATCTCTCTCTGTTTTTACTCTTTGTGGAAAAGCAGTGATGGTCATATTCCTATGCTTAAGAAAAACAAACTAGAAATGAAAAAACATGAATTCTTAAATTTTGGGACAGAAATATAAAAACTTGGACTTTCTCAAGAACATCATCAGCATAGCATTACCATATTTATTAAATAGATGAAATTATTTTCCACTCACTTTGTAGAGTAAAAATACTACATGAACTTCAAATTCTTATACTCATTCTGGTAGTGACGATAAGTATAAGCCACCTATACCAAGGGCTTATTCTACCCCATGAACACCACTGAAAAGCATATTGGTTTGGTAAGAGCTCATCATCTACTTCATGTAATGAGTGGTAAAAGAAGAGAGATGGGTTACAACAAAACAGAATTCTAAAAAAAAAAAGAAAACCTACACATAAAACCTATGCCTGGGGCCACCTGGGTGGCTCAGTCAGTTAAGGATCTGCCTTTGGCTCAGGTCATGATCCCAGGGTCCTGGGATCAAGCCCGAGGGCCGCCCACTGCCCCCCAGTCAGGCTCCCAGCTCAGTGGAGAGCCTGCTTCTCCCTCTCCCTCTGTGACTCCCTCCGTGGTTGTGCTTGCTCTGTCAAATATATAAATAAAATCTTAAAAAAAAAAAAAAAGTATGCCCACTGATGGAAGATACTAGTGACTATGAACCCTGCTTTCAGAAAACAGATCCTAGAGAAACAAAAATAGCACATTTTAAATGTTTACTGTTTTACCTGTGGCACGAACTGCATTTAGGATGGTCTCTCGATATGCCACCTGGAGAGGTCCTAGATAGGTTTCCAGTCCATATTCCCTCTTGATTCGGTCATGAATTATCTCAATATGTAACTCCCCCATACCACAGAGAACAGTCTGGTTAAAAGAGAAATAAAATAAAAACAAGATCCAAGAAAAAATTATGTTAATCACAAAATAGTAAAGTTATGTTATCACAAAAAAATAATAAAGTTATGTTATCAATATTATTTTTCATTCATCACAAACCAAGTTTCTTAGCAAATTTTTTTTGGCACTTCCTCAAAATAGTTGTTAACTTTTATGAGTGGCTAAGTCAATTAAAAGTGAATTGCTGGGGCATCTGGGTGGCTTCGATGGTTAAGTGTCTGCCTTCAGTTCAGGTCACGATCTCAGGATCCTGAGATCAAGGCCTGTGTCAGGCTTACAGCTCATCGGGGAGTCTGCTTCTCCTTCTCCCTCTGCCTTCCCCCTACCTGTGCGCTCTTTCTCTCTCTCTCTCTCTCAAATGAATAAAGAAATGAAAAATAAATTTAACAAAATTTTTTAAAAAAAGTGAATTACTGGCTTAGTTAGTAGAGCATGCAACTCTTGATCTCAGGGTTTTGAGTTTAAGCCCTACACTGGACATAAAGCTCAGTTAAAAAATAAATACACATAGAATATATTCTTTATGTATATAAAAATATATAAAGAATATATAAAGAATATATTCTTTATATATATATTTTTATTTTAAAGTGATTGCTATATATATATATATATATATATATATATTTTTTTTTTTTTTTAAGTGATTGCTAGGCTATTCTGTTCTTATTACAAGACAGTTTAATCAGGCAGGCAGTATCAAGCTCTACTTCCCAACCATGCAGTTTAGTTCTGCTCAACGGAACAGGAGTGTAACTGATGCTGGCAACTTCTGGGTTATACCTTGAAAGAAAGGAGGAAGCCCTTCACCCACTGAAGATGTGGGAAGCTGTCTCGAGCATGCAGATGAGGACAACATCTTGTTAACTGGGGGGTGAAGAGGGTAACCTTTTCCCCAAACATTCCAACCACACTGGTATCTTCCAATCATCCTGGGCACCACCTTACAGTTTTGTGAGTAGTCAAATCTTTCAGACTAGTTTGGATCTTTATTCAACAAATAAACTGACTTTTGTCTTCTATGAACCAGTGTTATTTAGGGCTTTTGTTAGAACAAGCCAAATTTGTATCAAAACCAACCAAGCAAGACAGGCTTTTTTTTTTTTTTTAAGATTTTATTTATTTATTTGAGAGAGAGAGAGAGCACAAGCAGAGGGAAGAGGCAGAAGGAGAGGGGGAAGCAGGCTCTCTGCTGAATAGGGAGGACAATGCAGGGGATGGGGGAAGCCCTCAATCCCAGGACCCTGGGATCATGACCTGAGCTGAAGGCCAACTGAGGCGCCCAAGGCATGCTCTTTAGAAAATTTCTGTAGAGCAATGGTTATTCCTTAAGAAGGTTTTTGTTTATGAGAAAGAGTATAGTGCAAGGAAACCATATTTGCTCAATCTTATTCATATGCCACCTATGTAGTGAAGAATTAACCTCACTCAAAGAGAGATATGGCCCTTGCCCTCAGCTACTGAATGTTATCTTTATGGCAGGATGCTGCCTGGCAGAAGTGTCTGCTTGTCTGGGGGCTTTGTCCACCAGATTGTGTAATGATGTGATTTATGATGTGGGCTTTGGAATAGCCCTACCAGTTCCAACCTGGAGAGTAAAGGTAGTAGCCTCAACTTATAGGAGGTACTAGAAACTAAAGGTCACCCACAAAAGCAGTATCTGATCCAGCCTTGATAAAAACTCTGAGCAGGGCTGGGGTGAGCCTCCTTGGTTGGCAATACTCTTTACCAAAAGGGTTAACATATCCCTGAAGATGAAGGAAGATATGCATTTAGAACTCTCCCAGATTCTGCCCTATTTGTCTCTTCCTTTGGTTGGCTCTAATTTTATCCCTTCACTATAACAGAACTATAAATATAACGAACAACAACAAAAAAGGATTATTTTGTGTAAAATTTAATATAAAGTTAAAGAAGTGGATTATCTGGGAAAAACAAGTTGTAGAACAATACAAATAGAATGACTTGTTATAATCTTTATCTATCTATCTATCTATATATATATACATATGGAAATGCTTTATTTATAACATAACATAGCAGAAGATATTTAGTAGTGTGAAATGTTATTCACCTTTTCAGTTGTTACCTGTGTAAAATAGAATGGACAAAAAGGGAAACTTTAATTTTGTACTTCGTGAGGCACCTTGGTGGCTCAGTAGGTTGAGCGTTTGCCTTTGACTCAGGTCATGATCCCAGGCTCCTGGGATTGAGCCCCACATCCTCCCTCTCACCCACCCCTGCTCATGCTCTCTCTCTCTCGCATTCTCTCTCTCAAATAAATACATAAAATCTTTAAATTTTTTTTGTACTTTGTACCCTTGTGTGTTATTTACATTGGCATAAATGGCATTACTTACATTGGCATAAATGCCAATGGTAATTTGGTAATACATGGTAAATGCCAATTACCATGTATTGGCACTCTTAAAAATGAAGGTTTTTTTTTTCAAAAAAGTTTAACTGCTTATTGTATCCTCCAGCATTAATTAAATAACTTACTACCTCACTTAGCTGGCATTTGGGAAATAAAATATTCCCTGTTTTAAAGATTAACTAAATCAGTTTATCCTTAAAGGCAACTTTATAATCTTTTAAAGGAACTTTTTTCTAAAATCTTACACAAACTTTACCTGCCTTCCTAAAAAGGAGACACAGAAGGGAACATGTGTTATTCTACTGTAATGTAATATACACAAACTTACCACCTACTTTAGCTCTATTTCCTCCTGCTGTCTTAGGATGTAAGCAGTCACTTCTCCCCCATCTTAGGTGAGTAGTGACATTAAAAGCACCTTTACACCCTCCCTTTAGAATGCTGTTTATAAACCTTAGCATTAGAGTGTCAACACTTTGTCAGTTGAACCTTATTTCAAAATTTCACAAAAGACTGTCTTCTAAAAAGCTGAAATGATAAAGAGTGGTTTAGGTAAGTGAGGTATACTTAATTATACTGAGAAACTAATAGCTTGACAGTCAACATAATAATCAGAAATTTCTATTATGAGAGAACCAAAAGAGAAAGTTTTTTCTTTCAAGGGCATGAACCAATCATGCTTTAGATACATGCATTTAAATACACACACACACACACATACACACAAATGCTATTATTGAAAGATTTCTGGGATACAGTAATAAAATGCATACCTGTCCAGAATCAGGATCCAGCTTCACTTTCAAACTGGGATCTTCACGTTCAAGGCATTTCAGTGCATAATCCAAATCTAAGGGATAAACAGTAAGTGTTATCTTTATATTTCATTTCTCAGATAATGTGACATATGTTAGTTAAAGTGGGGGGAAAAATGAACAAGCAAACAAATACTGAAAAAGAACATTTCAAACAGCTATAAATGGTTTGTAGAGAATAAAAGAAGATGGTTAGACAGTGATAGGAGGTTATCTGAGACTGAATGATCTGGGAAGGCCTCTCTAAGATAATTTAGATGAAGACACAGAAAAGAATGGCCATGTATGCAAAATCCTGAAGAAAAAGAATTCCAGAAACAGGAAATGGCTGTGCAAGGAATGGTTTTGCTAATGGAAAAATAACAATATGGCCAGGGTAGCTGGATATTAGTGGGTAAAAGGGAAAGTATCATCAGATGAGGAGGGGAAGGTATGGCAGGAATCACATCATGTAAAGTTTTGTAAGCCAGGGTGAAGAGTTTGGATCTCCACTGGGAAGCAATGAAGGGTTTTAACTGGGACAGTTAACCACCTGATTGTTTTGCAAAGATCAATCTAGGAGCTGACAAAAAAGCAAAATGCCTTCAGAAACAGAAGCAATAATGAAAAACTGGCAAAAGGAAACTAAATTACATCTTGAATAAAGAGATACTCTATGACGAATTATCACACATAAGGAGGAAGAATATATTCTTTATGTTAAATATGGCATCTTAAGTCAAGTGATACTTTAATACGATCAATAACTGTTAAGTGTATTCTCCCTCTCTACAAAAGATGTTAGAAGTTTCACAGACATAGGGCACCTGGGTGGCTTGGTCATTAAGCATCTGCCTTAGGCTCAGGTCATGATCCCAGGGTCCTGGGACCTAGCCCCCCATTGGGCTCCCTGCTCTGCAGGAAGCCTGCTTCTCCCTCTGCCTCTCCCCCTGCTTGTGTTCTCACTCTCGCTGTCTCTCTCTGTCAAATTAATAATTAAAAAAAAATTCTCAGACATTAAGTGTGGCTCAAAAGAAGAGCTGAGCAATGGATTAATGACCCAACCTTATCATCACACATTTAAAGTGGTCTTCGGTATATAAACGTCTAGATATGCACTGTTCCAGGTAGTAGTCATGAGCCATCTCATTAGAATATTACTAAACTGACATGTGCTGTAAGTATAAAATACATACTAGGTTTCAAAGACTTAAGATGAAAAAAAGAAAGTAAAGTATCTCATTAATTTTTTTATATTGATTATATGCTGAAATGGTACTGTTTTTGATATACTGGGTTAAGTAAAATGTACGATCAAAATTAATTTTGCCAGTTTATTTTTTTTTAATGTGGCTCTACTTTTAGGTTACAGTGGATATTGTATTTCTATTGCACAGTGCTCTTCTAGACTCCTGACATCCCAAAGTCAGGTTCAAGGATAAGCAACACTGGCAACAACTGGAGCCTGTTAGAGAAAAATCTCACGTTCCAGACTGAATCAGAGTCTGCACTTAACAAGAATTCCAAGAGATGTATTATACACACTGAGGTTATTTAGATAATATCTTATCCTCAGATTTTCAAAGAAAGAAATAATACTTATGACACTGGGGCTTTTGGAATGAAGACATAGTAATTTTACTGTAAATAAACAATTTCATTCAAAAACATTTATAAAGAATATTTATAAATCTATCCTTCAGGAGTTTATTGGGATGAAAACAGGGTGTCCAGTGCCAAAATAAGACTATGGGGTAAATACAAAGGAGGGCCAGAAAAAAGAATACGTAGATCTGCATGAAAGAAGTCCAAGGGAGACTCCAGGAAGTCCCCTCCCCTGTGGGGCTTAGAACCTCCAAGCTAATGCCCATTATTTAGACTTATTTTGGACACTAAACTTTTTCTCCTCAAGCAGTTTAAAAGCTGAGGCGTTAGATTTAAAATCGGCTGGTGCAACCTAACTACAGTCCCACAATCTGAATTCATGTACTCACACTATGTTTGTAATGACTTTCAAATATATTTTTGAAAACTCACATTATTTTGTCTGGGCAGCCCCTGCTCTAACGTACCTGAGTACACCTGATAGAACTAGCATGGGTCAACTCTGATCTAACTGGGCAGCCTGATCTCCTCCACTGGAGTCAAGACTACACTTAGTTGGCCTCAGGGCATTTTAAGCTGACAAAATTGTTGCTGCATTCGTTTTTAATTGCATTCCTTTACCAACTAGACAAGCACAGACCTTGTTTCCTTCAGTATTTGGGGGCTATCTTAGACCAGTACCCAGACTTCTTTTCTGTGAACTCCAGCTAGACTGATGAGGAACCAGAACCCCTATCTTGGCTAGGGATCTTCCTCTTTCCTTCTCCCTAAGTACTCAAGATGACATGGGCAGGCAGTACATGGTTGCTTCCATTTTTCCATCATGTGTAAGTCCAACTTGTTTTCAAGGGGCAAAAATGGCTTCTAATGGCACCTGTAGAACTAGGTTTGTCCTTCAAAAATTTAATATAGGAATTCAGTGAAAGGCTCAAAAAGAAATGATGCCGAGGGCGCCTGGATGGCTCAGTTGGTTGGGCAACTGCCTTCGGCTCAGGTCATGATCCCGAGTCTCGGGATCGAGTCCCACGTCAGGCTCCCAGCTCCACGGGGAGTCTGCTTCTCCCTCTGACCTCCTCCCCTCTCATGCTCTCTCTCACTGTCTCTCTCTCAAATAAATAAATAAGATCTTTAAAAATAAATAAATAAATAAATAAATGATGCTTGAGATGAGATTTCCTGAAGACTAAACATTTTCAAGGTGGACAAAGGGCATGCCATCATAACACAAGACAGAACAAATTAAAAGAAACAGCAATGCAAAAAGAGCATAGTATCTTTAGGAAATTGGAACTAGTTTACTGGGTAAATATAAGGTGAGAGTATTCTATTTTATTTTTGTTTGGTGAAAGAAGAGGGTTCAGAATGAAGGAGGAAGTTTCAAGAAATGAGGCCAGGCAAGAAGACTGGTATGAGAGGCTGCTAGTGGTCTTCCACTCTATTCTGCTGCTGTCTAGCTAAAAGACTGCATTTACCAGACTCCCTTGCAACTGAGTGGCCATATGTCTAAGTGATAGCCCATCACATAGAAGAAATCTTTAAAAGGAAAGGGACATATCTTCCTCCTTATTCCATTCCTCTGTCAGGAACTCTACTGTGATGCCAAAGGCCCTAGCAGCCATCATGCTGTAACTAAGGATAGGAGCTACGCACTCAGAATCAGGACAGAACAATTGGAGGATGGGTGCCTGATGACATTATAGAGCCAACCTCTAACCCCTGGGCTACCAACTCAAGGCATATTTTACAAGGGAGAGAAATAAACTTTTGTCATTAAAGTAACTGTTATTTGAGGGTGTTTCTGTAATATGTAACCAAAGCTAACTGGAAATACAGCTGAAATCACGATATTTATATAGCGTATTAAGGAGTTTGGGTTTGTGCTCTAAGTAATGAGAAGCCACTACAGATTTCTGAGTAAACAGGCTAAAGAACGAAGCACACAACATTCAAAAAGGTCAAATATTATTAACTATAGTGTATAAATATCTTCACTGAGTTCTAAAGGTTGAGGTAGAAAACAAGGAGCATTTTATAAATGGTGATGAGAAAATGAATGAGTTATGAATCGGTAACTGTCTAATCAATTACTGTAACTGGAAGGGCAGTCCTGATGACAGTTACTTAGAATGCCCCAGAAAGCACCACAAGAACAGGAGTAAGGAAGAATATGATAGGCAAAAAGTGGCCAAGATCTAAGAAAAGAATAAGTAAAAGGAGTTTGTAAAAATCAAAACACCTTAAAAAACAAGACTAATTACAAGTAATACTCATAAATTCTGATAAAATTGAACTCAAATCACACAAATCTTTTGAGAGTACAATGTAACTATTTCTATCTACATTATCAGAGCAGTAATTAATTAATACACTAAAAAACTATTTGTACCTGGCTGCCTAGCCACTGAAGGGGGCTCTATGGTACAGAAGAAAACAGGTTCTGGAATCTCCACTCCGGCCAGTAAAAGTCTCTGTGCTTCATTGTTTTGTCTGCATTTCTTTTCTCCTTCCCTTTCGGCTCGACGAGCTGCAGCTAATGCACTGGACTTGGACGAGGCAATGGTGTCCCCAGTGGCAGTCTGTAAGCAAAGACGACACTTTGGAACAAAACAGGCTCTTGGCAAGCACTCAGCTTCCAGCAAGATTCACCAAATAGGAAAAATTTTCATGTGACACTTCCAACAGAACTTAAAACAGAGACAAATTCATAAAGCTCATTATAACTTCGCAGAGGTAAAGCTAACTTATGTAAGAATTCTATCCAAAATATTGCTATATAAAATCCTAACAATAAAATACACAAACATTCTCTCTCACACACACACTACACATCCAAAATTCATCTGGTGAGGCAAATGTACCTTCCTAAATTTTTCTTTCTTTTTTTTTTTTAAAGATTTTATTTATTTATTTGACAGAGAGAGGAAGAGAGCACAAGCAGGGCGAGCAGCAGGAGAGGGAGAAGCAGGCTCCCCCCAAAGCAGGGAGCCCCATGCAGGGCTTGATCCCACTGGGATCACGACCGAGACAAAGGCAGACACCTAACCATCTGAGCCACCCAGGCGCCCCAGTACCTTCCTAAATTTTCAGTCATGTCAAAATAGGTTAGTTCTCCTAGAAGTCCATTACAGAGTTTTACCACCAGTGAAAATTTATTCCTGTTTTAAAAAAAAATCCTCTATTAACTAAAATAAGCAATTAACTAGCATTCTCTAGACTATATAAAATTGAGAGCTTCCTAAGAGACTCCAGTTAATAACTACAGTATCGCTTTTAAACTTTAGTATTACAAAGTTCTGTGCCAGCTTCCTTTTCTGTAAAGATATTCCTACTGAAAAAAAAAAAAGGATATTCCTACTGAAGCAGTATTTCAAACGTATTTCTGTAACTCCCTCAAATATGTACGTGGAGCTCCTGCCTTAGGGTGGACAGAGGACATTTTCAATGCTAGAAGTCCACTATCTGGACTGTGGAAATTTTATTATTTGTAAAAAAATTTTTATTTATTTGAGAGCAAGAGAGAGCATGAGCAGGGGAGAGGCAGAAGGAGAAGCAGACTCCCCGCTGAGTAGGGAGCCCGATGTGGGGCTCGATCCCAGACCAGAGCCAAAGGCAGACGCTTAACCACCTGAGCCACTCAGGTGCTCTGGACTGTGGAAATTTTATACGAATGGATCCTGAATCCTATAATTATCCATAAAGAGGTTAAAAAATGTTCAAAGTAACAATGGTTATCCTAAATGCCAAATATGCCAAAGTTTAATGAGAAAATGTATTCAATTTAATCCATATGTAAATGAAATGTCCTCACAGTTTTAACCTACCAAAAACACATACAGCATCAACTATTTTCATCCATTCAACTGACAAAAGTTATGAACTGCCTACTACGTGTGATACACTGATCTAGGGACTAAAGAGACAGAACAAAAGAAACAAAATCCTTGCCCTCATGGAGACTTCATTGGCAAAATATCTTCAGTTACTATGTGGATTGGTTATAAGGTTAAACTGTCAGCAGCGATCCAGACAGGAAAAAAACTCAATAAAGGGATGCCTGGGTGGCTCAGTTGGTTGAGCAACTGCCTTCGGCTCAGGTCATGATCCCAGAGTCCCAGGATCAAGTCCAACATCAGGCTTCCTGCTTGGCGGGGAGTCTGCTTCTCCCTCTGACCTCTCCCCTATCATGCTCTTATTCTCTCGCTCTCTCAAAAATGTTAAAAAAAAAAAACCTCAATAAAAAAATATTTATTAAACTTAAAACACAGGTGTGTATCCAGGAATAGTATATTTTTTTACTTGAATTTGAACTTTACACAAATGTAATCCATACTATTCACAGTCTTCTGTAATTTTCTTTCTTTCTACTATGAGATTCAACCAGGTTGATGAATATGCTACAATATTCTTTATCCCGCTATTGATGGCTATTTGGATTGTTTATGGGTTTTTGCTACTGCAAAATACCTGCTTTTAAATAAACTTTTAAGCTATTATTTCCTAGAAAAACTATCAGGTCACTTACATGTTTAAGGCCAACCGTCAAAGCAATGTTACCAGCAGTCAGTGAAGGGATTTCTATATGCTGGTCAGCAAATGGCAAAAGAAGACGACTTACTCTCTCCCTGTAAAAACCATGATTCGTATTAGTAAAAGAATTTCTAAAGAAATGAGTGCAGTTTTGGAAAATAACCTAAGCTTCTACTTACGTGCAGTTTCCATTAATATTATAGACGGCCGACTGGGGTTTTATCATGCCTGAGTAAATGCGCATAAACACCAGTGGTCCCCGCTGCTTGTCATGGAGAACTTTAAATGCCAGGGCACATAAGTCACCCTTATACCACTCCCTACAAATTGAGACATTCCAGAAAAGCCTTTAAAATACACTTCCCATGTATCTATGCAGATCAAATCAGAATCACTGTACAAACTTAACCTGAATGTCCTCCCTCGTTATCTTCTAGTTTAACTACTCAGACTGATTAAATCATGTCAGTACTAATTACCTCCCTTCCTCCACGCAACTAAATTATTTAATGGAGATCTTATCCTTAATTCTTCGAAACTAAAAATAATGGATTGTCTCCCAAATAGTACCTCTACTTGCAAGTAATTCTACTGCATGGAGTTCATTCCTCAGAAAATGGAGGGACATCTTACCACTTCTCACAAAACCCTGTACAGGGTATACATACAGGTAGATGCTTTCCAATTACTACTTTAACTCCCTCCCACTTTCTCTCCAGTTGCATAATCATAGAAATCTACACTATAAACTTGAAATTGTTTACATAGCCAACATTCTTACAGACTGATGTCCATAAATTAGTGTGCATTGTTGTTAAGTTTCAGAAAAGCCTGAATCCCTTTGAAATTGCCAAATTTTATACATAGGTACATATTTTTTTGAGGAAAAGCTCCATGTTCTCATTAGTTTCAAAGGAGCCCCAGACTCAAAGTAGGTGAGCACTTCTATTACAGAACTTCTCCAATCTTATCCCTATTCTCTCCAACGTTTAACTTAGTAAATACTTAGAGTCTACCATATAGTAGGCACTCTTCCATATGCTTTATCAATATTAACTCATTTGATTCTTGTAACAATCCAGTGAGATAGGTCCTATTCTCTGCATTTTACAGGTGAGAGGTTACATAACTTGGAAGAGCTGGGATTTAAATCCAGGCAGTACACAGTCCATGTTCATAATCACTTCACCATTAATGCATCTCCAATTGAGAGATATGAGAAGTGATTAATGTCCTACTTAAAGGATTAAAGTCCATTCCTGCCTGCCATTTTGCACAATGCTCACCCGTATTTTAGAGGATTTATTACTAC
>CM052895.1:45402187-45556125 GCA_028534135.1 Potos flavus
TTTTTTTTAAGATTTTATTTATTTATTTGGCAGAGAGAGAGAGCACAAGCAGGGGGAGCAGCAGGCAGAAGGAGAGGGAGAAGCAGGCTCCTCGCTGAGCAAGGGAGCCAGACATCGGGGCTCGATCCCAGGACCATAACCAGAGCTGAAGGCAGACGTTCAACTGACTGAGCCACCCAGGCGCTCCAAGCATCAAGCTTTTTTTTTTTTTTTTTAAGATTTTATTTATTTATTTGACAGAGAAAGAGACAGTGAGAGAGGGAACACAAGCAGGGGGAGTGGGAGAGGGAGAAGCAGGCTCCCCACTGGGCAGGGAGCCCGATGCGGGACTCAATCCCAGGACCCTGGGATCAGGACCCGAGCCGAAGGCAGACGCCCAGCGACTGAGCCACCCAGTCACCCCTGCATCAAGATTTTAATAGCCATTTTACCTAACGCAAACTATCCAGATAAATATTTAACCAACTATTCTTAAGAACCTTCAAAATAAATTATTTGGGCAAACTTCTATTGACAGAAAATACTTTTGTATAAAAACCAGAAACAGACTAGAAAAACAGTATTTTACAGCAAGAGTACTCTACAAATAGACAACCCTCTAAACTTCTGAGCCAGCTACTAAAGCCAGCAACCCTTCTCTCTGTTTAGCTCATTTGGAGAGCCAGCGGATGAGGAATACAGGCCTACTGGTACTCCCTCCTGGCATCTATCACAATACTTCCAACTCCTAACCATTTCGAGGAAAGGGCCAAGAAGTAAAACTAACCCACTACTTCCAAAAGGAGACCCTTAATAAAGGAATGTCTGCCAATGAGAGAAAGCAAACAAGCAGTTTAATTACAGTGAGAAGAATCAAAATTTGTACCTGGTAGAGAACTGTAGTTTCTTCCAAGAGGCACATATGGCTTTAATCTTTTTAAACTTGCTCTTATTTTACAGCAACACATATTCTAGTGAGAAGAAAAAGAAACCTGATATTAATTTTATTTTAGCATGACTTATTAGAATACTTTTAACATAACTATGCTTTGTCAGAGAAAATACTTTGAATCTCCTTAAAATAGTTCCCATTAACTCCAGTTTCTTTAAAAAGTGACAACCCAAAATTATACCATAGGAAAAAAACAAAAATAAAACTAACACTGACGTGCTATTTTGAGCTGATTTTAGGAGATGGTTCTCTAAGATCTGAAGCATTAGAACAGAGGGAACACAAATTCTCTGGACCTATTCCAGACAAGAGAATCAGAAACTCTGGGGAGAGATAATCTGTGGGGTTTTTTTTTTGAACTGAGTATAATTAACATAGTGTTATATTAGTTTCAAGTGTACTGAACAAGCTGTGGTTCAACAAGCCCTGCAGGTGATTCTAAAGATTTATTTATTTGACAGAGGGCTGCTCGTGAGGGGGAGAGGAGGGGGCAGTGGAGGGGGAAGGGAGAGAGAGTCCTAAGCAGACAGCAGAGTGCAGAGCCTGATGTAGGGCTCAATCTCACAACCCTAAGATCAGGACCTGAGCTGAAACCTAGAGTCCAATGCTCAACCAACTATGCCACCCAGGTGCACCAACCTCGAGGTGATTCTGATAGCTACAGTTGGAAAATCAGGACCTGAAGTTCCCAGAGAGCCAAAAAAGGTAAATAAGGTCTCTCACACTGGCTACTCCTTGATTCTCCTCTACAGGAGGAGCTGGTAGAGCTGAGAGGGGTCATGGAACTCAGAATTTGTTAAAGTGGCTACACTTTAGAATCACCTGGAAAACTTTAAAAACATCTGAGGGTGAGTAAGTTGGGAGAAGTAGGATGGGCATTATTAAAAATTCCTGAGGTATCTTCTCCCAGTGTTTCCACACAGAGGTTGAATATTCCCCATCCCCAGACCACTAGATACACATTTAGTGACTGCCAATACATTTAGAATTGTTACACTTAGTATATGTAATAACTCTGGGCTGCCACAATCTGCCTTTTATGGTATCTTGGAATGCATGCCTGTGTCTCCTATATTCCCTATGCATTACTTACCAAGTTTTTGGCAATACAATACTATGATCCTAAGAAAATATTTCAAGAGTAGAGACTCAAAACTATTTAAATTTCCAATGCATAATGACCAGGGAAAGAGAGTGCTACCTGTCACAGGTGTGCAGTCTGAAAGCATCAGCAATGAAAACACCAAAGAAAACCTGTGTAACTCCTTGGGGTGCTAGGGACCTCAAAATGGAATATACAAATGGATAGTCTTTTAAACACTGCACAGGGAATTTTAAAGTAGCAAAAGGCATTTCAGACTAGTGATAAAGCCTTCTGCTTCTTGGTTACAGTTCCTCCCACATTCTCTGTTAAGAAAAACTGATGAAGATAAAGATATACTAGTTTAAGAGTATACTAAGGGCTTTCAGAAAGTAAAGTAACTCAAGTTGAAGTATATTTAATTTTATAAGAAAAGCTTACATTAACGTGCAGGATGGGTATCTTCTTATGATTTACTCCAAACTTTCTCAAGTTGGACAACATGTTGATCCTCTAAACTGTTAATTCTCTGAAAAAGAAAAATACAAAATTTTAAAACTAAGTTTATGTAGTATATATCAGTAAGACATATGTAAAGTAAGGCATATGTAATACATATGGTTAAGACGTGTTACATTTTAGAAGTAGGTACAGTATTTTTAGCTACCAAAAACGCAATGTATCATTCAGAAAATGAAAATTCTAACAAAATATGAGAAATATAGTTCTCAAGCTAAAATGCTCTTTTTTCAACATGCTTTAATTCTTCAAGATATAAACATAATGTGGAAAAAGACTAAGATCACAAAAATATATCACAGCAATTACAGTATTATTTGTGTAATTATACAGAACTTAGTACAGAATTCTGAACTTAGTACAGAAAGGTAAGCAACTACATGTTAACTTGGTAATTCCTCATTGGTAGTGTAACTTATTGGTTTATCTGTATATTCAGATTTTTCTACCATAAATATGTAAAAAAAAAAAAATACACAAAAGCAAGTCCTCTTCTGTGATTATAAAAACTAAGTATCTTTGGTTTAAAAACATTTACTGAGGGCGCCTAGGTGGCTCAGTGGGTTAAAGCCTCTGCCTTCGGCTCAGATCATGATCTCAGGGTCCTGGGATAGAGCCCCGCATCGGCCTCTCTGCTCAGCAGGAAGCCTGCTTCCCCCTCTCTCTGCCTGCCTCTCTGCCTACTTGTGATCTCTCTCTCTGTCAAATAAATTTAAAAAATAAATAAATAAAAACATTTACTGAATATGAACCATGTGTCAAGTACACTATCAAACCTAAGAGAGGTTCATGGAAGCATCTAAGACTGGATAGGGAGCAGAGAGCAGGGAACCATTGTGTGCCATGTTATATAAGAAGCCATGTCAAAACTCATTATTTTGGGGGAACCTGGCTGGCTCAGTCGATGGAGTGTGCAACTCTTGATCTCACAGTTGTGAGTTTGAGCTCCACACTCAGTGTGGAGATTATTTAAAAAATATGATCTTTTTAAAAACCCATTATTTTTCCTCCTAAATCTGTTTCTTTCTGTGCTTTAAAACAGCCACATTCACTAACCCTCATTTATTTTTTTATTTTTTTTAGAGAGAGCACAGGGGTCAGGGTGGGGGTAGTAGGGGCAGGGAGGAGAGGCAGAATCTTATGCAGGCTCCACGCTCAGTGAGGAGCCTGATGTAGGGCTAGATCTCACAACCCTGAGATCATGACCTGAGCCGAAATCAAGAGCAGACTGATTTATCAACTGAGCCACCCAGGCACACCTCACTAACCCTCATTTAGGAAGTCACCAAATCCTTGGGATTTTATTTCCTAAATTTATCTTGAATCCATTCCCTCTTTTTCACTACCAGTGCCAAAGTTCAGGAAGTTTGCAATATCGTGCATGTTAGATCCACTCTAAAATAGAACAAAAGATTTTAACACAACAAAATACAAAAAAAACCTAATAGGTTTTGATTCCACATTGCAACTAAGAAACTACCACTTGTCAAAGCCTGGTGGACCATCTAAGGTCATCCACAATTTTCTGTGAAGACTTAAAATACTCAATACCTTTCCCAACCACCTATATGACCTATGTGTATGACGCTAGATTTTCTACAGATAGTTCAACCAAAAATAAAAATCATACATAGTAACAAATACAGAAGGTGATAATAGATGCCAGCTGTTTTCTCTTATGGCCAACATTAAAGACACTTACAAAATTGTAAGGCAAGGCAAAACATTTCGCAAATTAAATTATTTTTACTTTGTAAAATAAAAGGTGATTTCTCATAAAACTATATTATGTACATTAAAATTCAGTGGATTTATTAAATTTAAGTGAATTACTAAAATAGTTTAAAGTTTTAATTTCTAATGGTTGAATATAAACAAAACTCTTTGGGAGTTCTGAATTATTTTTAAGAGTGTGAAGGGTTGCTATCGACTATTTTGAAAACATATTCCAACATCCTGTTTCCCCAAGTGAATGCCCACGGTTATTTTAAGTTATAGAAAGAAAAAAAGGTTTACTAAATATCAGAAAAACTAGCAAACGGAACCCATCTTGTATATACTAACGCTTAATTAAGTCAAATTTTTACTTTAAAATGTGAATTTGAGGAAAATTAAATAATAACACAGGTGACATGCAGATACGACCAGTCTTAAAAAGTAGTACACCACAATCACTCAAGTGGGATATACTGCTTTAATCCTTTATTTACATATATCCTTCAAATAAGGAACTTCCTCTCATCACTTACCTACTCGAAAAAATTTAAAGGTTCATAATACAACAAAATCTGTCACCAACTACCGTCACAGCATTGTACTCTCCTATTCCCTACTCTATATCAGGGAGCCCTACACAAAATTCCCCCAGAAACAGCATACTCTAGCACCTTCACACTTTTTGTATGTAATGTTGCCACTGCCTGAAAGCAATCTTAGAATCCCCAAGCCTCCATTCTTGGTCAATTTCCATTCATCGTCATGTCCCAACTTGAAAGCTTTTCCTAATTTCCTCGAAAGTTTTAATACTATCTTCCCTATGTTTCCACAACATTTGGAACTTGTATTTACCCATGACAAATATGGTATTTATAAGCTCTCTCCATTACTGTGAGCTCTCCAAAAGGAGGGATCTTCTACCAGCACTGCCCAGCACAATGATTCATTTTTTGACCTATTAAGTCGATTAGGATCCTCCAATGATGGAGGATTTTCTTCTTTCCCATGGATCAATGACTTGCAACAAAAATGGTTGCCTACTATAGGTGCTATGAGGTGAGTTATTCTATAAGGCCCAAACCTCCTTAAGGCCTTGGAGAATTAAGAGTTCACTAAATGTTTTAACACCTAATGATACAAGAGCAATAATGAGGAAGAAAAACAGGTAAATAGCCATTCTACGTTATTGGCAACAAGTTACACTATCAATAAACAAAAAGAATCCATGGATTATTATTTTTTTTAAATCAGTAGAGTAACATGTCTGTAAGGCCTAATATACAGAAAGAGAAATCATGGGGGCGCCTGGGTGGCTCAGTCCGTCTGCCTTTGGCTCAGGTCATGATCTCAGGGGTCCTGGGTTAGAGCACTTCACGGACTCCCTGCTCAGCAGGAAGTCTGCTTCTCCTTCTTCCCCTGCTCCTCCTCCTGCTCGTGCTCTTGCTCACTCTCTGTCTCTCAAACAAATAAAATCTTAAAAAAAAAAAAGAGAGAAATCATGGACCACTAAAGAACAATCACAGGGGGACTGGGTGGATCAGTTGGTTAGGCTTCTGCTTTCACAATCTCAGCATCCTGGGATCTACCCCCACGTGGGCTCTCTGCTCAGAGGGGAGCCTACTTCTCCCTCTGCCTGCCACTCCCCCTGCTTGTTCTCTCATCCCCTGTCAAATAAATAAAATCTTAAAAAAAATCATAAAATACATCAGTATGCAAGCAAAATTGATGTTGCTGACAATCAAGTAATATACAAAAGGAGATCCTAAAGCATCAAGTTGTTCTGTGTTTGCATAATTTTTGTTATGTACTTAGTAATTTCTCCCAAATTAGAAACTTCTTTTCACATTTTTGTCAAATCCAGTGTTTTTCAGGAAAATATCACATATGAATTAGGCCAATATGTTTATTACCGTCAATCCCTAAAATCAGCTTTGATTCTTTTCTATGTTCAATAGATCATCTCATGCCATCAATCTGAACACTTGTTTTTACTACAAAATTTATTTCCAGCATAAGTTGTAAAACAAAGCATCTGAAGTTATGTAAATTTTATCTTAATTTAAAAATCAGTTTCACCTGATTTTTTTAAAACAGTTTCACCTGATTTTTTAAACCAGAAAAAAGTTTACCAAATTAACTTTTACTTGCTAAAAAACAGCCTAAGTAGTTAAAGATACTTTTAAATTTAGGTCAACTATACTGATAAAGCACTTTCCAATTCCCTTGTTCACTTAACATTTATTGGAGCAACAAGTTGGTTATTAGAAATATAAACATGAGTAGCACATGATCCCCAACCTCGAGAAAAATGTTAGCTTTAAAAATTCTAGCTTGTTTCCTGCATATTACAATAGCAAACATTTCAATCATAATACTTTTTACAAAGCTCTTACTATACCTGTTCCTCTTTAATGTAAATAAGCTTGACTTTTTAACCATACATAATCAACTTTTCAAGCAGCTCTCACATCCTCCTGACTTCTTACTTACAATTTCACCTATAGCGATAAATACTATCTAATTTTCATCCATTCAGAGAAATGCATTTTCATGCTTCTGACTGCCAAAATGCAAAAAGTGGGTATCTACTATAACCTTTTGGTAGATAAAACAAAGAAATGATGATATCCAACTTGGCTACTGCCAGGTATATAGGAAGTAAATTTTTCTAAGACAGTTTTGCTGACATTGATCTGCTTAGGCCATTTTTAGCCTGCAATCACAGCTGAAAGTAACAAATGATAAACAGCCAACCACTTGCCTCCTCTATTTTACACAAATCAAAACAGGACCACTACTTAACTTTTAAGAACTTACTCTCTATTCCTGGTTCAGAAGGCAAAAAGGGCATGAGTGGCTTTTAGAATCATAAATAAAAAAACATATTGATGAGCGCACAACTTAAACCTACTAAAAATTTCCGTAAGCTAAAAGAACTACAACAGGAAACAATAAGGACAAATCTCACAATGTTAAGCAAAAGAAACCAACACAAAAGAGCTCATACTGTATGATTCCAATTATTTAAAGTATAAAATGGGTTCCAAGTCAGGATGGTATTTACACTTGGGAGTGCCTGGAAAGAGGCCTAAGGAAGGCTTCTGGGGTCCAGGTTTATGTAATTTCTTGATTCAGGTGCTGCTTACCGGGTGTGGTCAGAATGTGAAAACCCACTGAAGCATCTATCTACAGTATGCACTGTTTCCGAGTATCTTACACCTCAATAAAGTCTTTTTAAAACTTTCCATAAACTTCTCAATATAATAGAAATTTCAAGTGTGCAAAGACCTGAGTAGTTTACAGAAGACTTGCTGGAGTCTCAAGTCTTCTGTGATCTTGGAGAAACCACTTAAAATCTCTGAACCTTCCTTTCCATCTATCTCATTACCGGATCAGTATGAGAATTTAGTTCATTTAACTCAACAAGAATTTATTGTTATTGTGTCTACCACTGCCTCCTAGCAAATGGGTTAAAAGTAGTGAACAAAAGACATCCTTGTACTCATACTGTCTCTATCCTGGTCACTTGATAATAAAAAGGAATAAATAAAATACCTAGCCTCTCCTACGGTGACACGTGCTGTAGAAAAGAATTATGCAGGAACGGGGAACTGGGCAGTAACTGTAAGCCAAGTATTTAAGCAAGTGACATATAAATGACATTTAAGCGAAAACGTCAAGTAGGTGTGGGAAGCAAAACCTGGGGGAGGCGTGTTTTAGGAAAAAATATTACGTAATTTATTGCACCTGAAAATGCGGGATAGACTTAAGAGTTTTAAAGAAAAACATCACATTAGAAGATGGAGCCTTGAAAACCCTCAAACCCAAACCCCCCTTATGCCTCAACTCCACGAACTAAGACTTAGGAAGATGATTAAGGCCTTCGGGAGGCCCTCTCGTCTTCCTCTGTGCCTGGCTGCTGCCTCCCTAATGAGGGCCCGGTGCCCAGGGCGCCGCAGGGTCGTAGGCACGCGAGGGTCGCACCGCGCGGTCCGGTACCCACCTAGCACTAGGTCGCATACTGGAGGCCGGCTTTTTCCCGCCGGGTGTTGAGAGCCGCAGGTGCAGGCTGCGCCAAAGTCTGCAAAGGCCTCCCGTCACGATACACTACCTCGGCGAACGTCCTGGTAACTCCAGAAGAGAACTTACATCCTTCTCACCCACCTCCTCCGGCCGCCTCACTCCCCCACTTCCGGCGGTGCAACACTCAAATGCCGCCTGCCAGCAACTTCCGCCGTTCCAGCTAAACGTGAAGAACGGAGGTCCGGAACCGATGTGTCGCGCTTTGTCCGGAGTCGGTCGTTTTAAGACTGTCTCTTTCCCGTCGCGGCTTGCGTGGAGTTAGCTCGTGGGTCTGGGAGACCCGAAAATTGAGAGCTTCTTTGCGCCCCGACAGCTGCACACGACGGCTCTGCGGCCGTCACCATGGTGAGGAGGTAGTTTTGGGGCACTCGCATCGTAGAGCTTCAGAGTTGGTGGGCCCTGGGGACCCTGGGGCTGGAGGCGAGGGGTGGTAAGCGGAAGGGAGGTACTGCTGAAAGGAATGACGGTGAAGAAAAGAAAATGCATCTGGTGGACACAGATTGGGGTATTTGCCAGAGTACATGCTTTAGAGCGAGATAGGTTTCACTCTGTTAAATTCCTGGCTTAGCCACGTTTGTGTATTGTCAGTGCCAGAGCCTAGCGATAACCCTGTACTGTAGGCGAAATTCCTCTGCCACTTCGTTTTATTGCTGAGGAAACTGAAGGCAGGCCCGGCCACGGGCCAGACAACTAATGAATTGCGGAGCCGGGCTTAAAGCACAGATCTGACTGCCACATCCGTTCTCTTTCTACTATGTCTCTCATTTGTATCTCTGCAGAATGGCATTCCACATGCCTGCAAAGTTTATTGTGCTAGAAGTTGAAAACACCACACCTGGCACATAGTACCTCGCTGATTGTTATTTGGCGTTATCTGTGCTAGAGTTGACTTTGCATCATTATTTTATTTTTTCAGTCTTAAAATACAAAGGGACTGTGGCTACATGTTTAAAATAAAATAAAAGTGGCCTATAAAATAAAAACAGGCACTGAAAAAGCAGAAAGGGATCGCATACATTGCTGGCAAAATGCAAAATATTATAGCCACGTGTGAAAACAGTTTGGCATGTGGCCCCACAAAAGACTTCTGTGCCAGTGTTTATTTGCTAAAAATGGAAAACACCCCAGATATCCATGAACAGGTCAAAGGATGAATGGTGGTATATCCATACGTGGAATACTACTTGGCAATAACAAGGATTGACATACTGACACATGTAACAACATGGACAAATCTCAAAAACCTTAAGTGAAAGAAGCTAGATGCAAAAGGCTGCATACTGTAGGTACTATAAGCTTCTTCACAATGAAAAAGGGAAAACTAGAGTGAGAGATAACAGATTGGAGGTGGAAAAGAGGATTGTCTTAAAGCAATACAAGGGAGTTTTCTGAGGTGATGTAGTCTCCATTTTTAATTGTGGTGGTTACAAAACTGTGTAGTTTGTCAAAATGTAAACCCGTACACCTACACCTAAAAAGAGGCATTTCATTATATGTAAATTGTACTTTAATAAAACAGATTTCTTTAATAGAAAGTATGAATAATGATGATGATGTTATTGAAAAACCAGATTACTGATGCTCAGGAAAAAAGAGAGATCCTGGAATGATATCATCCTTTTTGTGGTCCAGTGGATTTCGGACAATTCCCTTCAATGAACAGTAACTTTCACTGAGATTATTACAGAGGTAAATCCTGAGGCCTCATAACATTCGGGATCAAAACGTATTTAACTCATATCATGTAAATAGGCTTAATAGTGCAAGAGTTACTTAAGCAAGTGAACATTTGGATGACATAAGGCCTTCTGTACTTTATATGGTATTCGGAAAGTTATTTAGCATAATTCTGTCCATATTTTTTAAAATTAATGTTTCTTCCATTATAGCCACAAAATGAATATATTGAGTTACACCGGAAGCGCTATGGCTATCGTTTGGATTACCATGAGAAAAAGAGAAAGAAAGAAGGTCGAGAGGCTCATGAACGTTCAAAGAAGGCAAAAAAGATGATTGGTCTGAAAGCTAAGCTCTACCATAAACAGCGCCATGCTGAGAAAATACAAATGAAAAAGACGTAAGTGATGAGCTCTTCATTGTAACGGGTTAACATCATTTGGGGGGGTGGGGGGGGTGTTAACATCTTTTGAGTGATAATTTTTAAAACTGAAATCTTGAATCTTTTTTCTTCTTGGTAGTATCAAGATGCATGAAAAGAGAAACACCAAACAAAAGAATGATGAAAAGACTCCACAAGGAGCAGTACCTGCATATCTACTGGACAGGGAGGGACAGTCCCGAGCTAAAGTACTTTCCAATATGATTAAACAAAAACGAAAAGAGAAAGCGGTAAGAAATAAAAACTTAAATCTTTATTTCTTTTTTGTTTAGGAGAATTACTTAATATTAGTCTTTTTCTTCAGTTTAATTGGAAACATGGAGTCCAGCTATTATTCCCATTATTTAGATATCAAAGTCTTTGTAAAGTTAATTTTGTATTAAATAAGTAATAAAACATTTACTTTCTCATCATGAGAACATTCGCATTTAACAGGTTTTTAAAAAGTTACTAGAATACCACACATCTTTAGTGTAAAAAAAGTACCTAAAAAGTTAGTAGGGCATGAATCTCAAATTCAGTGTTTTAACAGCTTTCTATACTTCACACCTCCTAATGCTGTGCTCTTGTGGAGAAAGATACAGCTGCTTGTTTTTGCTGCCCTGTATTGCTAAAATTAGTTAAAAAGTAGAATAGTGGGGAAACCCTCTAACTGATTTGACTTAAATAAAAATGTAACACTTTTTAATACTACTAGATTACACTTGGTATCAAATTAGGTTAAAGCCTGCTAAAAACAGATTAAGGCATATATACTATTTTTAAACATCTGTAGATATATTGACATAAATCCAGATAGCAACAGAAATGTTCAGTCTCCAGATTTTATTTTATTTTTTTAAGATTTTATTTATTTATTTGACAGAGAGAGATCGCAAGTAGGCAGAGAGGCAGGCAGAGAGAGGGAAGTAGGCTCCCTGCTGAGCAGAGAGCCCGATGCAGGGATCAATCCCAGGACCCTGAGATCATGACCTGAGTTGAGGGCAGAGGCTTTAACCCACTGAGCCACCCAGATGCCCTCCAAATTTGATTTTAAAAAACACACTGTTTGGGGCACCTAGGTGGCTCAGTCAGTTAAGTGTCTGCCTTAGGCTCAGGTCATGATCCCACAGTCCTCAGTTCAAGCCCTGCATCGGGCTTCCTGCTCAGCGGGGAGTCTGCTTCTCCCTCTCTTCCCCACTCACTGTCTCTAAGTCTCAAAGAAATAAATAAAATCTTTAAAAAAGAAAAAACAGACTGCTTATATTTTGGTGTGTACTATCTAAAATTAGAATGGTATAACTTGAGCACCCAAAGAAATTTTAGAGGTTATCTGCTAACCCCTTCTCATTTTACATATAAAAAGACTGAAGTCCAGGAAGTTGTAAATCGTTCTTCATGGTCATTATCTGTGGAGTGGTAGAATTGCTTCTAAAATCTGTCTTAATAATAAATCACATTCTTTCTACTACCTTGTACTGCTTCAATTTTTCATAGAATTTTCATTCTGCAGAGGTTAAAATATGTGACGATGATTTTGTCCTACTAGTAATGTAATCTAAAAGTCCACTCAAGATAGACATAAATTAAGAGGTGAAATCAGTCTTCCGCTTTTATACTATTAACTATTTAGTAGTAAGCACATACACTGTTTCGAGAAATCACTGCCTTACATGGCATTTTTCATTCACAAAAAGGCATTGAGATTTTTAGCATAAGCAAACCATTTATCTATTTATTTTAGAGTTTATTTATTTGACAGAGAGCACAAGCAAGGGGAGGGGCAGACAGAGAGGGAGAAGCAGGCTCCCCACTGAGCAGAGAGCCTGATGTGGGGCTCGATCCCAGGACCGTGGGATCATGACCTGAGCCACCCAGGCACCCCGCAAACCATTTTATTTAATGTATCCATGATAAGAAACTTCATTAGTTCCAATTAATTTGGGGCTTTATGAGGGGACAGTGCACACTTCTGGAAAACATTGGAGCCAAAATCTTGTTGGTTTAGGAAAAAAGTGAATCCACTACTTTGTACAACTAAAACATTTAATTTTTTATTCTCGTTTCATTTTACTAACGTTATAAATTTTAACTACGGTCTATTTTTAGGGAAAATGGGAAGTTCCTTTACCCAAAGTTCGTGCCCAGGGAGAAACAGAAGTATTAAAAGTTATTCGAACAGGGAAGAGAAAGAAGAAAGCATGGAAGAGAATGGTCACTAAAGTCTGCTTTGTTGGAGATGGCTTTACTCGAAAACCACCTAAATATGAAAGATTCATTAGGCCAATGGTAAGTCCCTTGCAAGAGTGGGATGGATTAAATATTAGTTGGTATGTTAAATTGGATAAAGTACAATTACTTGAAATTCCTAAAATAGGTATTAAATGAGATCAAAAGACCTTTTTAGGCTTTTTAAGTTATTGATAAGGATGGCTTAGCTGTTTTCTACTACTATCAAGAATCTTGTCTATGGCTTCATGAGAGACAGGAAATGAAAAATAATTCTTACTACAGACAGTGTCAGTGAATCGTGATTTTTAAATATATGTCATATTAGAATCTGTTTTCCACGTGAAGTCACCTTTACTTATTCAACAAGTAACCTATATGCCTGACACTTGTTCTCTTTGAGAATAGTTAGAAAACTTGAGTAGGACTGTTTTTTCAAGAAGCAATTCCCATTTAGTAAGAAAATTATCTTAATGCTTTTGAAAACATTCAGTATTTAGTCACTGAAAAAGGAATGTAATACAAAAGTAGAACTTTAATTTCTATAGACAACCATGATGGTCAAAACCATTGTCCTCCCCTTTCCCAGATGTAACTGAACATTTGGTTGACCCTTCATCAACTCAGGTCGGGGTGCCCACCCCCTGCATAGCCCAAAATCCACATAAAACTTTTGATTCCCCAAAAACTAAACTAATAGCCTACTATTGCCTGGAAGCCTTACTGATAACAGTCAATTAATACATATTTTTTATGTGTATTATATATTGTATTCTTAAAGCGAGAGAAAAGAAAATGTTAATGAAATCCTAAAAGAAAATAAGTTTATAGTACTGTAGTGAAAAAAATCTGCCTGTAAGTGGACCTGTGCAGTTCAAACCTGTGTTCAAGGATCAGCTATATATTTTTTGCAGAATCTCTTTAAAACAGACTGAATTGGGACGCCTGGGTGGCTCAGTGGGTTAAAGCCTCTGCCTTTGGCTCAAGTCACAATCTCAGGGTCCTCGGATTGAGCCCCGCATCGGGCTCTCTGCTCAGCAGGGAGCCTGCTTCCCTCTCTGTCTGCCTGCTTCTCTGCCTACTTGTGATCTCTTCCTCTGTCATATAAATAAATAAAATCTTTAAAAAATTAATAAAAAATAAAACAGACTGAATTGCTGTCTTCACTGGAAATCCAGCCTGCTTAGAAAAACAGTCAGAGGAAAATTGGCAGTGTTACCCTAGCTCTCAACCTGAATAATTTTTGATGGATGAAAATGTTGTCGAGCAGGCTGTTTCTGTAAATAAAATTCTGTTGGAATACAGCCATGACCTTTTATTTACATGTTGTGTATGGCTGTTTTTTTCTGCAGACTTTGAGAGTAGTTGTAGGTGAGACAATATGGCCTGCAAAACCTGAAGTGTTTACTGTCCATTTACAGAACCTTCACCTATCCCTGGATTTTATTATGGACTCCCTTGTTTTGATTTCATATTTCATAATTTTCTAAATATAATTTGTTAACTATCAGTTCTATAGGGAGAGAATATAGTAATCATGCTGTTCTAGGCTTTCTGTAGCTTGGCGAATAAATCTCATTGTGCATTAGTCAGATGGCATTCCCAGCTGTGTAAGTTTATTACAAAATTCATTAATGAGTCCATTACTAAGAACTTTAGTATCGCTACCCTCTACGCCCTTACAGGCAAAATCAAACTTAAGAGACTGTAGAGTGTTGTGGCTTCTGAAGTGCTACCCCCCCCAAAAGGCCGTATCTAGGTGATTCTCGAGATGACTGCAGTCTCTGTAACAAACCTCTCTGGGCTTTCTCCAGTCTTTGACCGGTATTATCATCAATGAAAAGCTGACAGTCCACCCTCCTTTTTCATCATGTAAAACAGCTGAGGTCTAGAGAGACTTGGAATCAGGAAAGTTAAGTTTAATTCCATCCACACACCATTCAACCTGGGAACAAGTCATTTAACCTGCCAATCTTTAACATTCAAAAAAAAAAAAAAAATGGGGGAGTTGTTGTAAGGTTATCCTGCTGAAACATGCTCCATCATAGTGTCTGGCATGCCTGCAAATCCTCAGGAAATGTAGATAACACAGGAAAATCAGAGTATGATGCTAGGTAACACTCGATGCTAAAAACAGCAGTGTGTGTTTGGGGTTTCCCCCCCCACATATTTATCAGGTTTTTAGTCTGTATAATTAGAAGTGTTTAATTTGATGCCTTAAGATTTGACATTGTTCATCCATGGAGTTTTTGATTTGGAAGAAAACTAGAAAAGCAAAAAAGGATCATCATTGCTCATCACTGTTAACAATGTAGACTCATAACATTTTTGTGTTTGACTTACTAGGGCTTACGTTTCAAAAAGGCGCATGTAACACATCCTGAATTGAAAGCCACCTTTTGCCTGCCAATACTTGGTGTAAAAAAAAATCCTTCATCCCCACTATATACAACTTTGGGTGTTATTACCAAAGGTACTGTAATTGAGGTGAACGTGAGTGAGTTGGGCCTTGTGACACAAGGAGGCAAAGTTATTTGGGGTAAGTAAATTTCTGAATATGGGGCTGCTGCTGCTACACAATCCTAAAATTGAAGTTCGCAAGTTGATAGAAAGTACCCAGCAAATTTTAATGCAGAAGAGCTAGATTACGTTAAAATTGTGTGAATCAGATTTAAATCTTTAGGAAGAATACTTTTTGTAGACAAACTAGTTGTGAATGTGATTCTTTTTAACTTAGATTATTGGTTTCAGTTACATAAAGTGTACTATATTAGAATTTAGGACTGTTTTAAAAGGCATTAGGAGGGAAGCAGATGGAAGGTTACAGTTATAACCAAAATATATTGAAAGATAATACAAGAAGTTAACCATGAGCAGAGGAAGAGAGACATATCAAACACATAGCCATACTGTTTCAGTAGTAATTAAAAATAAAAGGTGTCATGCAGCAATTTTAATTCTTCCCTCATTTTCTTAGTTTTCTGCTTTTAGTGTCCAGGTATTTTTAAACTTTAATGTTCTCTGAAATTGAAGAATACACTCTTAATTTCTTGAATCTTCATATGAGTCACTAACTCATACTTCATATTGCCTGACCTCAATTTTGAAATAGGTTAAATTAATTTGAAAGTTAAAATTTGTTGCATTTTCCAGTAAGAAAAGTATGTAGAAAAGCAACAATGTTCAGGTCAATCCACAAAGGCTTGTTAATACCACCTACTAATAGAATGGAGCTGAATACCATTTATAAAAAGTATAAAAACAGTATATAAGAATTGTTTTCAGAATTCATTTGATTTTGAGTGTAAAATCTCATTGATCCTACTATCATTTTTTTTCTTCAAAGTGGTGATTAGAAATATTTTGGGCAAAGTTAATTTTTATCAGCATTAACATCCCTCCTTTTCCCATTTTGTTTTCCTCAGGAAAATATGCCCAGGTTACCAACAATCCTGAAAATGATGGATGCATAAATGCAGTCCTGCTGGTTTGACAGCAGTTTCAGACAAATAATTCCTTATAATTACTGAAGACTATACACCAATCAGGAAGAAGATCACCATGACTGTGGTGGTTCTGAATACTACCAAACAGCCTTACATATCTGCTGTCATCAAGAGAAGTATTTATTCTATTGTGAAAAACATTAAAGTAGACATTTATTAAAATAAATGGTCTTTATTTTTGAGTCTTTTTAGCATTTGGATGTTCATAAATTTGAATAATTCTAAAAAGCAATTATAGAAATATCTTGGTCCATACCTGCATTAAGTAGTGGATACTCAGCAATGCAGACCTGTTGTTACTGGAAAAACCAGTGTAGTTGAAAACAGTTTTTATCATAAAGGTCAGTGAGCACTTAAATATAGAGCCTAGACTACAAAACGGTCATTTCTGAGACCTTACTTGAAGTTTCTTCCACCTCATTTTCATTAATCCTAAGAAATGCAGCATTAAACATGGTAGCATTTGTTTATAAAGTATTTATACTCTACTAGAAGTACAGGAGAGAGAAGGCATGCTACGCTAAATGGAGTTCAGAAGGATTTATATAATTTTCACCTGTCTTCACACAGCAAGTTGGTGAATTCGTATTTTAAACATTTTTTTTCCTCTCAATCATGCATAGTAATACTTAGAACTATTTTTACTCCAATTATATAGAAAAAAATGCACCAAAATGTTTATGCTTTCCTATTTTTAGAATGGTTACAAATTTAAGTAATTCCAGGTAAAATTGTTTAAAAAGACTGCATTGATGTCCTTTAAGAGAATTCTGTTTGCAGTTACCTGGATAATAAAGATCATCTTTTAGGTTTTTAACTTGGTCAAAGCACTTTTGTGATCTGAATTATGTTTGTAGCTTTGAGCTTTAAGGCGTCCATAATATTACATTAATCTATGATCACATTAATGGTTTTAAATTGTTTATTTTTAAAGTCTGTCTTGAAAGTACAACCAATGTGACTAATTGTGCCTTTAACAAAATCATTTAATGTCTAAACAAATTCAATATCTAAACACATCCTCGATTAAAGTAGGGAAAAGGGAAAGAATATCAAAACACAGGTCAAGAAACAATCACAAAACGTACTACTTTTAAACTAAAAAAAAAAAAAAAAAAACTACCAAGAAAAACTTGAGTACCTCAGTGAGACTTGCGGTTCTGAATAACGTAACATCTTTTCTAAATTCTATAAACATAGAAGTTTTAGAACACACACACACTTAAAAGAAAGGTTAGTTCCTTGGGAATGACTATCCAGTATGATACAATTATTTCAGGATGACAGAAGCTGAACCTTTCTTACAATTATATTTTAACAACTGATTTTGCCACTGATAGAAATGAGGAATGTGTGAATAACTTTACGATTTGGAAGGTGAAAAAAAAATAGACTAAAGATAAAGGTAAGCATAATCCCACAGAACTCACTCTGCTTATTTTTTAGAACCCAAAATAAGCAAACTAACTGTCTTATACAAAGAAAGCTTTATATTAAGTATGCCAACAGAAGCATAACATTTGTAACTAATCACATCCATGAAAGACTGGATAACACTTTAAACACCAGATTAGCTACTAGTGGACATAGAAGGCAGAAATTTCTAAAATGCTGTTACACAGATGAGTAATGTTAGTATAAATTCTGTATTTACATTAAGATCTGTATCAGTTTGCTGGTGTGACCAAACCTTAGAAGGTAATCCCTAAGGATTAAGCAGTACATAAAAGCAGATATTTAGATACTAGGTAAAGACTCAATTTGATGTAATCATAAACCTTCAAGATATTTTCTAAAGTCACTGAAACAATTTTAGGTAGTGTTCTGGTCAGCTAAAAGTGAACCATTAATCACTATTAAGTGTTACCCTTGCCGTATTTATTCTCTGCAGTGAATGGAAACACCATGAATATAGACATTTTAAGTAGAAGACATTCTGTCATGCTATTTGATTTTATAAAAAATCATAATAGATCCTCTCACCTTTAAAAGTTGTAGAGGAGCTTTATTATAAATTCTTAAATATATTTCTGTGGTGTCTAGTAATTGGATAATTTAAACTTGAAAGTAGAACTAAAATTTTGCTAATATCTATGTTTTATATTACACAAGGAAATATACACGTATTTACACAAACTGAAGTGAAATCCTTTTCCAGAAATAAAACTTCTAAACAAAAAAGCAGTTCACAAAGGACTAGAATGTGACTAGACATTCAACAACTAGACTACCTGGCTGAAATCAGATTTCAGTCCTCTATAATTCTCAAGTTTTTCTAATGCCTTGCAAAAAACTAAGTATCTGATTAGTTTTATTTAGATTCCTTACTGAGGATAATTTTTGTTATAAATTCTATACTCATTGAGTACAGAACTCTTACTGAACCATGAACGTTACTGAACATGAAAGTTAGGTTTTTCTGTGTTACCTAGCTTTCTCTACCATCTATAAACCCCCCCAAAATAACATTTTTGGCAAGAGATAATACATAATAAAAGTTTTCTTGTATGCTAAGCAAAAAGTTCTGAAACTACTTAAAATGTTCTTGCTGCTTAAGAATAAACCAAACAAGTTTAACAAGTATGAGTTTATACTGTTAGTCCTATTAGATATGAATAACTAAACATGTTTTGTGAACTTAGCAACTATATTCACATAGCAAGAATTGTCAGTGAGCTCAATCTTAAACTATACCCTTTTAAAGAAACTATTCTCAAGAGAATAATGAACAATCCAAGTAAAAAAGTAAAATATCTAAGTGTTAGGTTTTTAAGTCTATTTTAAGAAATTAAAAATGGAGAGGTTAAGAATTTACTAAATCCTCGAATCTTTATTTCCCTAATTGTGGTAGTAAAGTTTCTCACAAAATCTATAAAACACCATGAACGTGACAGGTGTACTAGTACCAGTCATACTTATTTTTTCAATTAGTCAGCATTTGTTGAGAAAACAAATGGCCAAAGTGCTTTAATTTTCATTTGGAGTGCAATCAGCTGGCTTGCCTCTGATCAATAATTAAGGAAAATGTAGAGGATAACTCAAAATTTTACATGAATAGGAGGGTCTGCTGTTTTGCCTGCTTAAACATTTTAACTTGGCGTTAATTAGACCTAAAATGTCAACATTCCAAAATAAAATTTAATGACATCACCTGACTGTAAACTGGATAAACATTTGCCATCAATCCTTAGCACCTCAAATAATGACACAGTCATAACATAGTTTTTTCACATAGGACCAAGCTGTTTTAAAAACAATCTAAATGGTCACAAAGCATTCTCCAAATTAACTGCAAATCTGAGTACACACAGTACTTGCAAAGAGTAGGACTGTTTTTAAGATTTTCTTTGGATTCTAAGAATAACCATTTTGTTCATTTTTAAATAAATTACTATATAAAAATTAGCAAGAGGATTTGTTTTTAAGTTCTCCTAGGCAAAGGCTTTGTGATAGTACCACAATGTATACACACAGGCTAGCTTGTAACCTGTACTCAAAGAACAAATTAAGAGTGAGCAAGACCAGAGCAACAACCAAAGCCTCCAATTGGATCTGAGCTCTTTTAGCTATAGCTCCTTGGGCAGATCTATTCCTGCCGTCTACATCTAAGATTGTGGGCTACAGGCCAAACCTACCCAGATACGGATGCCAAGGGCATAAGCTGGCAGACAGGCAGGCAGATCTTTTGGCAGGAATCACTCTGAGTTAGGGAAGTGGATGAAAGCTGAGGAGAATATACAATTCTAGAGTAAAGGCAGTGGCAGGATTAAGGAGAAGCCTTAGGAAGGGTTCTCACACTTCTGAAGTATATGTTAATTGAATGAGGACAAAAGTAATAGTCCTCAGCTTCAAATGATATTTTATATAATTATATTAGTGTCTACATGCCAGAGTTAAATCCCCAGCAGTACTGTAAATATTAGATGTTATAAAGACTGAGGTGGAAACAGATTTTATACCTTTCCTCAGACACTGAAGTCAAAGGAAGAAACTGCATCTATACAACTAGAGGCCAAAATACCACCTTCATAAACCTTTCACCAAAAATTTCTATTTGTGCTCTCATTTTGTTGAAGTATATTTTCATTTACTGACATTTTTGTTTAGACATGCCTACATTTTAAAAAATGATTAGTTTTGATTTTTAGGATAAAACTTCTAGAACCCTCACCAAGTTTACTATTAAAATCCATAGTACAAAAGATTTCTGTGATCCTTACAAGTAATGTAAAGCCTACTACTTTCAGTGTAATTTATATTTTCTGAAATATTAATGGTCAGACATCCCCAATTGCTAAAGAAAATATAGTATGATCTGGTTTCCCAAAGTTGAAACATGGTTAATAAAAATAAAAAAACTTGTATTTACACAAAATAGCCTGAAAAATCAAAAAGAAGGGTGAATCCTAGGTCCTAAGGGGGACGGAAAACCGGCATCATAAATAAGTTCAAAGTGAAATTTTGGAATTTTTGCCCTGTGCCCCATGCCATTTATTACCATATTTTAAAAACAACAATTATGTTACAAAGAAGAGGGTTTATCATCTGCATATCTTCTTCATTCATGTCAGCTTAGCTTTCTTCTTAGCAGGTCCTTTATGTCCTTTGGCCTTTCTTCTTAAATTCCGCCTGTCCACCACAGGCACTTCCACTTCTATTTCCTCTGAGCTGCTATCCACAGTTTTTTCTGCTGACTGCGCAAATTGATCCAGTTGCTCAGAAGACGCTTCGGACTGCTCCTCTGACTGGTTTTTCTGTCCCGCGTTCTGTGAAAATGGCACATCTTCAAGTTCAACCTCTATCAAAGAGCTCTGAGAAAGAGCTGTAGATGTTTCCTGGGGCTCAGGTACCCCCTCATCACCCTGGTCTTCCAATGAAGAAGTAGTGTTGGGTGATAAATTTTCAGAGATTGATTCCTCAGAAAATTCAGCTATCACAGAGTTTGGAAAACCACTGTCAGATCGTTCTTCATTTGGGATAGTAGTCACATTGTCTGAACTCCCAAAATGTGCTTTCTTTCTTGAAACTAGCGGCAGTTTCTCTTCAGTGTGCCCCTTTTCATCAGATGGGCCTTCGTCCAGCAACATTTCTGTGTCAGTTATATGTGAGATCTAAAAATAAAAAACTTGAACAAAATTTTGCAGTATAATTCTTATATAAATTACACAATAATATGCAATGATAATGAACTGCATTTTCGAGAATTCAGTACTCATTACTTTTGTTCAGGTGTACATATTCTGAATACAAGTCAATTATTTCAAAACTGTCATGTGATATCCTGGTTCTTGCTTTAAAGATATAATAAAACTAATTCTTTTACTTCAAAAAGTATTAGGACATTTTAAACTTCTGATCAAGGTTCTTTAAACCATGAATCAACTAAAAGTTTTTAGTTTCTTGGTATTACCGGAACCAGAACCAAGAGTCCTTTGAGGCCTGAGACTGTGCCACACTAAGTTTGACCACAGTTTCATTAGATGACAGGTAAGGGCAATGGAGATTTATTTCATTTATTTATTTGAAACACTAATAATATAATGCTATACAATAGTTTTTAACCTTAAATTGGAATATTTGAAAGTAAAAATGAAATTTCTTTAAAAATATTCTATCAGGTTTTTCCCACTAATCTGTCTCCATTGAAACAAATTAAAATGACTATTCGTCATGGACTATGTAAGCAATAGGTATTCAAGTACTTGATAAATAATGCTTTATCTGTCTACGCATTTCTCTAAATATACAAAATAAAACTTGTTTTGTTACCAGAAGTCAGGTATGTATTATAAGGTTACAAAGATATGAATTTATGGAATATTACTGACTGCATTTTCTTAAAATACCTAATCTAGCATAAAAATTAATATAGAATTTATTTTCCAGAAAGACTATATACATTAAGGGAGAGGAAAATATATATACTATGATGCCCCTTCCATGTCCCCAACACTGGAACAGTTTGACTATAAAAAATTATTTCCCTCTTACCTTATCCTGTGCAACAGTGTCAGGGGGTTTTGAAGATTCTACCACCAGTGGAACGAGAGTAGTAGAGTCTTCGCTGGAATTGAGAGACTGCAATTTTATTTCTTCATCTAAAACTTCACCATTGGAGTCCTCCTCTTCAGTTATAAGTGAGGTTTTAAGAGTATCATCCATTATCTCACCATTCATAGGCTCTAATTCAGATTCCTACATCATTGGGGGGAAAAAATAAATCAGGACACAATTACAGGCTAACCTATTTGTCATGCAAGGTGGGTCCATTCTCAGTCTCCACTTGTCATGCACCAGGACTCAAGATAAAGTCGACCACACTGCAGGGCATGAGTTAAGGAACAATCTTACTGAGAAAAGAGTAAATTTTTCAGGCAGGGTCAATAAAAGAAAAGAAGGCACAAGTAACGCAAACTCCCTCTGTTCTTGTGGAGACAGCAGACCATGATGCTCTGTAGACACAGTATAGGTCTGAGATGCAGTGAAGACACCCTGTCCCCTTCTTGTTCTTCCTTATAGGGCCATCAGGAGTGAAATCGTTTCAGTAAAAAGGCACCGGAGATTCTATATTTGATGCCAACTTTTTACAGAACACTAGCTCATCAGCACTTGAAATCTTCGGGGCCATGGGAAGTTACGTGTTACCCTGCCAGAGGGAGGAAGCACTACCAGTCTTGTGGGAAGCTAAGTTTGGATATAGCTTCTTGCTGGAAGAAGAAAATCCTGTCTCAGTTAGCTCATTATCCAGTCAACTTTGGGTCATTTTTAAAACAATCCTACTCCTTATATCACATTAAATACGGAAATATCAGCAAGGAGATGACACAAACCATCCAATTCTGAAATTCTTCTGCCAATGTTTACCAATATAAAATACTTATATTTAATGTTTAATAGTTCTAATGAATCTTAGTGACATTCTAATAGAGGGCATTTTATTATCATTGTAAAAATTAGAAAGTGATGCACTCAAGGGCTCAGAAATAAGTTTGTCCAGGAGCGCCTGGGTGGCTCAGTTGGTTAAGCGACTGCCTTCGGCTCAGGTCATGATCCTGGAGTCCTGGGATTGAGTCCCGCATCGGGCTCCCAGCTCCATGGAGAGTCTGCTTCTCCCTCTGATCTTCTCCGCTCTCATGTTCTTTCTCACTCTCTCTCTCTCTCAAATAAATAAATAAAATCTTAAAAAAAAGAAAAAAAATAAGTTTGTCTGGATTATGTAGGATCTCTAAAGTCACAGAGATACTGAAATCAGGGACTTAGAAAAATTTATCTGGCCAGAGAGTATAAGAAAACAGACTGCAGGGGCACCTGGGTGGCTCAGTGGGTTAAAGCCTCTACCTTTGGCTCAGGTCATGATCTCAGGGTCCTGGGATTGAGCCCCGCATCGGGCTCTCTGCTCAGCAGGGAGCCGGCTTCCCCCTCTCTTTCTGCCTGTCTCTCTGCCTAAATAACTCTCTCTGTCAAATAAACAAAATCTTAAAAAAAAAAAAAAAAAAAAAAAAAACCAGACTGCATACAGAAGGTAATTCTAATAAAGCTCATAAAAGGATCAACTAGGGTAGTAAAATATGGTGAAAGGAAGAAAATGAGAAAAACACAGCCAAAGCTTAAAAAAATCAGAATGTGGGTAATTAACTAAAAGTGAGAAGCAACAGAAGAGAAAAACCTGTCCTTCAAGTTTTAGGTTTGGGGGAAAAAAAAAAGTTTTAGGTTTGGGAATAGAAGGAAAGATTAAACACACACACACACACACACACAGAGGAAAAAAGGCCCAATATAGAAGTGACAAGAAAGAATAGAGATAATGTTGAATTTAAGATGATAAAAGACATCTGTCTACATAGAATATTCAAAAGACAATACTATAGGCATTACAGTCTCAATCAATATTCAAAGTCTAGAGTTGCTGGTCATCCCCACAGAAATGAGAGTTTAACCATTAGATTGGATGCATTTTCATCGAGAGAACATGAGCCAAGAGCAGAAAGCCAAGAATGGAGTCTTCTAGAATGTCCACAAATAAAGGGAAAAAAGGAGGAAACACAATAGTCAAATAATAAATAAAACCAAAACAAAACTTCAGATAGGAAAACCAAGAAACCCAAGTACAGTGGTGTTATACAACCTACCTTATAGGTGCCTAGAGAATATTAAGGAAGACGCAGGAGTCAATCTAGGTGAGGAAAACCGCTGAACGTGAATGCAAGTGTCACTGGTGACCTACAAGAGTATATGCTCAATGTACTGCTGGACAAATGAAGCCCATTACATGAAGTATATACAGCATAATCTTAAGTTTGTTTGTTTGTTTGTTTTTAAAGATTTTATTTATTTGACAGAGAGGGGAGAGATCACAAGCAGGCAGAGAGGCAGGCAGAGAGAGAGGGGGAAGCGGGCTCCCTGCTGAGCAGAGAGCCCCATGCAGGGCTCGATCCCAGGACTCTGAGATCATGACCTGAGCCGAAGGCAGAGGCTTTAACCCACTGAGCCACTCAGGCACCCCAATAATCTTAAGTTTTTTTAAAGAAAAATAACATATATTCCCATAAATGTCTGGATGAACATTTTTAAATATGTGCTTTATTGTCCAAATTTTTTACAAGAAAAAAATGCCATTTAAAAATACAGTTTCATGAAACAGAGAAAGCAGGAGCTAAACTGGAATACGCTAAGGAAATAAAATTGGTAATGTAGTGTCACTTGTTTGGATGCTGGCTGGACTTGGCAAACAGGTAAAAGACTTTTAAAGAATCTTAAGCACCTAGGAAAGAAGAAATAAGAAATCTCTAGGGAGCCAAAGATGGAAGATACTAAAGAAAAAGAAGAGAAAAACAGGAACTGAGCAAAGCAGAAAAAAAAAAAAAAAAGTTAAGGACAAATACCGGAAAAGCTGCAGAAATCAGGCCAAAAAAAGAATTTACTTGGTCACAAAGGATTTTCCCATTTGTTTTCTACTGTTTTAAAAAAAACGAATTTAGTTATTTTTCCGGGAATATGTAATCAATTGTAGTCAAATTTATATATATATATATACATATATATGTGTGTGTGTGTGAGTTTTATCCTTCTAACCAGGAATATATAATCAATTATAGTGTGTGTATATATATACACACACACACATATATAGTGAGTATATATATATATACATGATGAGTTTTATCCTTCTAACCAAGATACGGGTACAACCTTATTGACCTTACTGCATTCTAACTGGTTCTACAAGGTATATCTTATAGTCATATATAATTTGTGTCACTTAAGTATGTTTAATCTCTCAAATTAATTTGTATTTTAAATATACAGAGGGATCTTATTACCTATACATCCTCACTTTTACCTTTGCTGTAAGTCAAACTTAAAAATTCAGTTTGAAACATGAAACAATACTTGTAACTTTATCCTCTCCCCAATTCCAGTACCTGACCTTGCTTAGTATAGAGCTATGCTTTTTAGCATTAACCACAATTTCTACTATGACTCTAAAATAGATCACATTTTTCTAACAATGTATGATTAAGAAAGTTAAAATTTAGTTTACTTTCAATTCACTTTATTTAGTAAGTAGGATCTCATACCTTTTCACCATCTTGCTTTTCCAGGCGTGGTTGGGTTTCTGGTGCAGGCCTAGTGTCCTTATCACTACTTTCTTCCTCAAATTCAATCACACTTTGTTCGGGTTCTTCTTCCAGGAATTCTTCTGAGCTCTCTGATGTGCGTGCAGTAGATTCCAATCTAGGAAAGAAAACCACTCTTACTTGTTTTATTAAGGACGAATATGAAATTTCAGGAGTCTGTTAATACAGTAACACTTTAGAGAATCAACCAAGTTTTGTTCAGTGAACAACTTCCCATCTTAAAGGTCCAAAACCAATCTCCTCTTCTTACAAACTTGTCCTCTTTGCTACCTTGTTCTCTACTGTGAATAGGAACACCACAATCTCCACAATCACGTAAGCTAGATTCTTCTTTTACTCTAACCGTATCTCACTGGCTCTCATTCTATTAGAATGAACACACATTCCAGTTTACCTGAGATAGTCCAGTTCACAGCTTTTGTCCCAGCATCAGCATAATCACTAATAATGCCCCTTTCAGTCTCAAAGATATCAGTTTGGACAATAAATGATATAGTTTTGTTCTACTTCCAAAATGCCTTTCAAACATATCCCTAATTTTCTGTTCCCATTTTCATGGCCCTCCTTTAGGCCCCACCTGGACCAACATAACTTTGTCCCAACTCACATCTGAACTTGCAGTACATAGTGAAGTATTAGTGAAGCTGTGAGAGCTCTGTTATAAGATAACCCACCCGTACTTGTGACAGTCCAGCTCAGAAAATTCTGATGGTTCTCTACGGCTTAGAGAATAAAGCGTACCTCCTTACAAAGCCTAACATGACCAAACCCTCATATATATCTATATATTAGCCCCTGAAATCATCGAACATCTATTATCTTGTTTCTGCGGGTTAGGAATCCAGGTGTGGCTTAGCTGAGTACCTCTGGCTCAAGGTCTCATGGAGTTGCAATCAACCCAGCTACTGGGGATGCAGTCTCATCTGAAGGTCTGACTGGCAGTGCTCCCACCAACCACCCCAAGCTCTCACTCATGTGGTTGCTGGTAGCGTTCAAGTCTTCATGCAGGCTAATAGACTGAGGGCCCAATTTCTTGGGGACTATTGCCACATACTACCTCCTCATAGGGCTGCTCGGAGTATGGCTACTTGCTTCCCCCTGCATGAATTATCTTGCCAAGCCTCATCCACCAGGCAAAAGGGGTCTTCTTGCTCATCCTATTGCCAAATACTTCGATGAGTCGCTCATGCTGCTACAATGCCTTGCTGGCCTGGGACCTAGACTCTCATATTTTTATTTCCTACTAGATGGTAACATTTACATTATACATCAATTATCCTTATTAATATTCCTCAGCTTTTTGCCTTTGCTCATGCTATATCTATATGGTACAATATGGTAGCCACAACACATGTCATGATTTACATTAATTAAAATTAAATGAAATTAAAAATTCAGTTCCTAAGCTCCTGCACTGGCCATACTTGAAGTGCTCAATAGGCCTACTAAGTAGGGCTGCCATTTTGGGCAGGTTAGATAAAGTACATTTTTCATCATCACAATAAGTTCTCTGGACAACACTGGTATACATCAGGGGTCAACAAACTTTTCCTTTAGGTTTTATGGGCCATATGGTCTCTGAACAACTACTCAACTTTGCCACTGTAATACAAAAGCAACCATACAAACATGTAAGTTAATGAACATGGAAGTGTTACAATAAAGTTTTATTTACAACAATAGGTAGTAGGTCAGATTTGAGCTACAGACCACAGTTTGCAGAACCCTGGACTAGAACACCTTCTCTCTCAATTCTGCTTGTTGAGTTTCAACTTATCTTTGAAGACCAGGTCCAAATGCCAAATCTCTCTATCCTCTCAGATTCAATCAAATCTCTTCTCTGCATCTACACCATTTTGTACTTCTGTTACTGTACCATCACAATCTACCTTGCAGTGTTCTTTTTTTTTTTCCTTGCAGTGTTCTTCACCTATGTTACAGGTATAGCTAGTGAATTAGAAACCAGTCAATTCTTTAAGGGCAAAGATGAAATTTTGTTCTTCATAATAGCGGAGTAAGCACTCAACCATTTAGTCTTACTGTTACTATTCTACTTATGAAAAACAAACAAAATTCCACAATAATTCTAGGATGTTCAATATAAAATGCACTGTTATATTCCCTTCTAAAAAGGGTATTATATCAAAATGTTACACAGGAAGAAAACTGTAATTATCTAACCTCTTATCTTTTCACAAATTACTAGATTTAAGTAGTAATATTTGCCTTTATCACTAAAACACTTATACAATTACCCAATTATCCAAATTTAAAATTATTTACATAATGAAATTAGCATAGCTACAGAATTTTCTACTTGAGGAAAATAATTTCACAGATAAAATGCCAAACCTATGAATGGTTAACTCAGGAACAACTGGCAGGACTATTAGGACAAAAAAGTCAAATTTTACTATAAAATATGAAATCTTGCTTTCTTTGAGGTTCCAAAGAAGATAGAGGATAAAGTTCTGACCTGAGTTTTCTGTTGATTCAGCTGGCTATTAAGTTCCTAGAGAAGGGGACTGAACTGCTTACAGTTATCGCTAATTTGTGTTATATCCAATAACCCAGTAAAATGAATCCATTATAAAATAGAACTTAGAGTTTTTAAAAAATTGACTAAACCTCAGCAGTACTAAAAACTATAGCTTCTATCAAAGTTGGGAATAATATAATCACTAGAATATTCTCTTGGATTTTCAGACATGAGAGTTTAAATTGTGGATTTATTTTACTCTCTTACTACCAACTTCTCCCTGTAATACGTCAAAGTGAGTACAATCAGTAATCCTGTAGAAGAATTCAAATACAAACTCTTACACCAAGGTTACATGCTATACAAACAATATAATAATAACTTCCACCTTAAATACTTAATACTAATAATATGAAAATAAGGGGCACATGGGTGGTTCGGTTGGTTAAGCGTCTAACTTCGGCTCAGGTCATGATCCCAGGGTCCTGGGACTGAGCGCTGCATGGGGGGGGAGGTCCCTGCTCAGTGGGGAGCCTGCTTTTCCCTCTTCTTCTGCCTCTGCCCCTCCCCCTGCTTGTGCTCTGTCTCTCTCTCAAATAAAACCTCTTAAAAAATATGAGAATAAGAATAACAAAATAACGAGAGTAAAATAACCAACACTTTACTTGTTTATTGAAGCTGTAGGTGAAGTCTGGGGCGTCTTTTCATCTTCTCCTTGAGAACTACTAAATTCAGTATCCTGAAACCGCTTCCCAATCTTTGGCCGCTTCAGATGACTACTTCGAGTACGAGTGGAAACCGGTGTTTTATCATGACCTGAGAAAAAACAGCAAAACTACAATTAATTCAGTATGTCCTGAAAGGATTATCTGTTACAATACAGAAATGTAAGAACTATGATAGCTTACATATATTCCCACAATTACACATTTCTTTCTCTCACTTGTATCAGGCAAGAAACAATGTCAGTCTTTTTTTCTAAATTATGAAATAACTTTGCATTATTCATTCCTCACATTTCCATATTGCCCTGAGCTCTGCAATGTATTTTTGCATTTTCACTTATATTCTCTCCCAATAATCCTGGGACATAAACAAGGCAGACATCACTCTCCTTATTTTACAGGTAAGAAAATGAGGAAAAAAGAGGTATGATAGCTTACTTTGTTCACATAGCAAGACCAGTGGTAGTGGTAGCATTGTAACTCAGCTTTAGATCTTTTTTCTTTTTCTTTCTTTTTTTTTTAAGATTTTCTTTTTTTTATTTATTTGACAGAGAGAGCACAAGTAGGCAGAACAGCAGGCAGAGGGAGAGAGAGAAACAGGCTCCCCGCCGAGCAAGGAGCCTGATGTGGGGCTCGATCCCAGGACCCTGGGATCATGACCTGAGCTGAAGGCAGCCGCCTAACCGACTGAGCTACCCAGGCACCCCCTCAGCTTTAGATCTTAGTGGAATTAAGTCTTCACTTACTCCACAGGACATCTTCCACCCCTAAATTCTAAGCATCTCAAATACTGGTAGATTAGCTGAATTACTCACCTTCAGAAGTACTTGCAAAGGCATCTTTTAGAGAGTCAATCTAAAATAGAAATACAGATTAAAACCAAACATTTTAGTTCATTTTTTTCTCCCTATGAATCTATTTTAGTCATGTCAAAGAAAATCTCGATAAACATGTTTCAAATAGTACTTTTTGTATTCACTATTCACCGTTCACCTGAAGAAATTAAAAGGTGATGTTACAGCCTTAGTTTATCCTGACTTTGAGCCCTTACCAAGCCATCTAATACATTACAGTGCAACTCACTAAAGTTTCCTAGTGTCCTGTTTTCAGCTACCTCCTCTTCTCTGTCCACATGCTCTCCCTGTGTAATTTTATCTACTACCTTTTACCTCAACATCTACTTGTTGATGAATCCAGGTATACAATTTAATCTCCCCAACTTCTTTCCTGATTTCCAAAGCTCTTTTTCAAGGAAATATGGATGCTCCATCCAATTTCGCAACCAACCTGTTCCAAATTGAACTCTTTTCCCAATATTATTCCCTATCTTGGTTAATGGCAGTAACAGTCCAGTCAACCATTCTGGCCAAAAACCTATGAGTCAGTAATGATTTCTTCTTAACCTTCATTAAGGCTGTCAATTCTGACTCTGAAGACTCTCTCAAAACTGCTCCCTCCTTTGTATTACCAATGCTTTAGTTTAGGCCTTTATCATCTTTAATGTGAATTATTCCAAGAGCCTCATCCCTGGTATCCCTCACTCTAATCACATGCTCTGTAATCGCTTCCAACCTGACGGCAAAGATGCTTCCAAAATACAAATTGTGCTACTCTTTTGCTTTAAAAAACAAAAACAAAACCTTTAATGGTTTATCACTGCCTAGAATATAAACTCTCAACCTCTTCAAAACCAATTTACATTTGTTTTTGTTTTTGTTTTTAACATGCTAGCCTCTGGAAAACCTTAACCTTTGTCACAAAACTCACACCTGCCCTTTGAAAGTCAGCTCGGTTGTACTTCACCTATTCCACTCCTTGGGTAGAGTTACTCATACTCTGCTAGGTACCTTCAGTCATTTGCTATTTGCTCTATTAAGGCAATTATAATCCTGTAGTTTGTTTTATTTATCTGTTTCCAATAACGGACCATCTACTTCTCCCATGCTTGTAAGAACCACATCTTTGTACATCCAGTGCTTGCCAAAGTATCTACTTCATTATATAAACTACTATTCATTCATTCATCACACACTTACTGAAACCCTACAACACAGCAGGCACAGAGACTTTAAGAAGGTCTACTGATAGGACACAAACAAGGATAAATTGTCATAGGTAAGACAAAAATCCTGTCTTCAAGAAGCCTGTAGTTGAACTAGACAAGGTTAACACACAAATAAAAATCATTTAAAAAAGGTACAAAGATTATAAGAGAAGTACATGTAATATTTTATGTCGCAAAATAGGAAAAAGCAAGCAGAAATATCATCACCTAAAGAATAAAACATACAGTGATGGTTTCAAAGTGTATCTCAAAACATCAAGTTGTACACCTTAAATATGTACAATTTTTGTCAATTATACCTCAGTAAAGGTAAAAACAATTGGTTAAAATAAACAAGACCACTTCCCCATTTGGTTAGCAATAAAAAGAGATAAAATATTTTAATGTGAGAAAAATTTCCCTTGAGCTAATTAAAATCTTAAAGTAATTTGAAGAATATGAATTTCTAAAATGAAAGAAAATCGAATTTATGCCACCACTCTTATGACATGGTTTAATATATATTCTCATTTACACGACCCATTTAAAATTATCTGGCTTATTATTATCACTGTTCTCACCACATTTGGGGAGAAGATTTTTTCTACCTTCCCTGATTTTATGATGTCTGACCAATACTAAATAAATTTAAGTGTATCTGAGGAATTTGGACCACGATATCATCAAACCCAGGAATATCATTTAGTTTGAAGTTCCAAATGTAGAAAAAAATAAAAACAAAAATCTAACTCCTTACATGTAATTGTATGATTTACATTATCCTTAAAAACATTTCCAAAAAGTTCAGTCAACACTCACACTAATTAAGGCAGGAATAAAAGACACAAATAATTCCCCAAAGCACTTGTCCCTGAAAGGTTTACCTAGTACTTTCAAAATGCATTACATTCTACGAAGACCTAGCATATAGAGACTCAAACTTTCCAAAATAACTTCATAACCTTTGACCTACTACTAATTTCACTTCTAGAAATTTATCAGTGCAAGGAAAGAATTACATACGCAAAAAGATGTATGTATAAATGTGTTCATTGCTGAGCCACTTATGCAAAAAACTTAAGTATAATATGTTAAAGAAATAAACAATGGTATTTACATAGAATAGTATGCTGCTATTTAATAATCATGTTTTAAAACAATAATGCCATGGAAATGCTTATAATATTATGTTAGTGGAGGAAAAACAGAAGCCGCATAACAGAAAACAGAAATGTATGCAGATACATGTTTTATAATATATATTAAATACAAATAGAGAAATGTTAACAGTTGCTGTATCTGGGGTAGTGGGATTAGAGATTTTTATTGTCTTCTATATTATTTTGTGTGATTCCAAATTATTTTTCAAAGAAAATTAAGTCCTTAGTAAGCCATTAACAGGAGATACCAAGAAAACTAACACAGTAAAAAATTGAAAATTATATAACTTGATGAACTCTAACATTTACAAAATGAAATATTAGCTGAATCTAGTTTAAAGAAACAGAAAAATTATTATTTCCTACAATAAACATACAGTGTACCTACAGTTAGCTGCATCTCACTAGACTGATTGTCTTCAGTTTCTGCTTCATATTCTGGAACAGATGCAAGACCATATTCTCCAGACATAGGTCTTTTAGCTTCATTTTGAGAAACTGCTGTGTATAGAAGAATTTTAAAAATTGTAACCCAATCAGTATTTGGTTTTAACTGTAACATGGTTTGTACTGATTTTCACAAAAGCCCTGAATAGCATCCTCAACAGAAGGGTGTTGAAAACCTAGGTGTGGACTATCTCCTTCACCAATATCTTATAATGAAAGCTTGCAATTATAAAAGTATTAGTTATCTGTATTTAGTGACTTGAGGAAAGACGCATAAGACCAGGGACTACTCTTTGATTCCTTGATGTCTATTCTATGCTGATTCAGTTTCTGTGTTTCCTTCTTACCCACCAATTCCTAGAATGTTAGATTCTGCTCGGCTATTATAATTCTAAGTCCTCTTATTATTAGTGACTCAAATGTTAATACATAACAAAAATTCAAACTTTAGAAAAGAGGGTCTGTTACTAGAGAGGTCACATTACAATATACCATAACTCTGGACTAAGAGCCACAAACATGAAAAGGCTATGCTCTTTAAGCTCTTTAATGTGATCCAACTTGAAACTTGTAATTCTTACCTGTAATTTTAAATGTTTCTCTCTGTAATGCTCTGGTGACTGGTATCCGCTGGTACCAGTGTCCAACACCTTCAACCTCCCAAAGGAGTTCATGGTCTCCTGGATACTTTTCAAAGTACTGCTTGCAAGCTGAAAAATACATTTAGAATTTTCTAGAAATCCCAAATTATCAATTGTTTTGGAAAACAGAAAGAAGACAGAAAGTAAGCTGCCCAATGCAACTCAATTACACATCAGTCTCATTTATGCAAATTTTAACATGAACTGACAATAAAAATCCTATTAGAAGATGTGCTTCACCATTACGGAGGAAATTACTAAATATTACTGAGGGGCATAAAATTATAATAAAATGTATAATAGTATAGAATAGTATAAAATAGTATAAAACCAATTCTCAATAGTATAAAACCAATTCTCATCAATTATTTGGTAAATTCCATGCAAGTATAAACAAATTCCCAACAAGTTTGCTTTTTAAGGGAACTTGTCAAACCTTGATCCCAAATTCAAAATGAAAGAAGAAAGGGTTAAGAAAGGATATGGAAAAAGAAGATGAAGAAAAGGAAAAAGAAAAACTGAAATACCAGGGGAAAAAAGCCCATCAGGAAAGAAGCACACACTAAAAACCTGGCAAATGACAGAGGTGGCATTACATCTCAGGGCAGAGTAGACCAACTATCAAAATAATAATGCTAGAACAAAAATCTATATAGAAAAGTCAGATCCTGACCTCACATCATAAAATTAAATTTTAGATGGATTCTAAGACCTACTAAGAAAAGCAAAATATTTAAAAGAAAACATAAGAGAATACCTCCCAGACATAATGGTGCTAAAAGATTTCTCATGAAAGATATTAAAACCACAATCCATAATGAAATATTATGATAAACCTATTAAAGTTTAAAACTTTCTATCAGGAACTAGGCAACAGAAATTTCTATAATGATGGAAATGTCCTATATCAGCAATGTCCAATAGAGTAGCCACTAGCTACATGTGGCTAATGAAGAAATGAATGCATAATTTAATTTTAATTAAGCTGAAATTAAATCTAATTTATATTAGTGACTGCCATACTGGACTGCACAGTTTTATACTAAAAAGATACCATAAAAACACAAATCAGGAGATTTTCAGAATAAGACAAAGGATTAGTATTCTCAGCATATAAAAAAAACTTACAATTGAATTAGAGAGACAAAATGACCCCAAAAAGAAACTGGCAGATGTTATGAAAAGGATATTTACACATAACAAAACTGAAAGGTCGCTTAACAAAGGCAAAGTGGCAAACTTCACTAGCTGCCAGGGAAATGCAAGATGAAACTAGATTCTATTTTCACACCTACCAGATAACCTAAGCATCCAAAGAATAAGAAAAATAGAAACTCCCACACTTTTTGTGTGAGAATAACTTTGCAATAGTTACTAAAGTTGCAAAAACATATTGTATGCTCCAATTCTACTACTGGGTATGTACCCTAATGACTTACCTATATGTACAAGAAGACTTCTGTAATATTCATTACAGGGCTGTTTTTAAACAGGGGTGGGGAGTTCAACCTAAGAGCTCATCATTAAGGCATACATGAATAAATTATAAAATGTACACCATAAAATACTAGGCAGAAACTACAACAAATTACAGCTATATATTAACAATGATAAATCTTTTTAAAAGATCAATAAAAAATCAGTATATGTACAAATGATGTCATTTAAAGTTTAAAAACACATTAAACAAATTAATGTGTAAAAACACATTAACACATAAACATTTTAAATGTATTTAAACAATTAAAATATGGCAATTCCTCAAAAAGTTCAACACAGAATTACCATTTAACTCAAGCAATTCCACTCTCAGCCATATATCCGAAAGAAGAGAAAGCAGGGACTCGAACAGTTATCTGTACACCAATATCCACGGAGGCACTGTTCACAATAGCCAAAAGGTAGAAAGAACCCAATTGTCTATCCATCAGAAGATGAATGGATTTATGAATGAAATGTAACATATACACACAATAAAAAAATAGCCATTAAAAGGAATGGAATTTTTTTTTAAAGATTTTAGAGAAAGAGAGAGAACACATGTGAGCAGAGGGAGGAGCAAAGAGAGAGGGAGAGAGAATTCTCAAGCAGACTCCCCACTGAGCAAGGATCCAGACACAGGGCTCAATCCCATGACCCTGAGGATTGTGACTGGAGCCAAAATCAAGAGTTGGCTGTGGGGCGCCTGCGTGGCTCAGTCAGTTGAGTGTCTGACTCTTGGTTCTGGCGCAGGTGGCGTGAGATCAAGCCCCCGCATAGGGCTCCATGCTCGTGCATAATCTGCTTGGGTTTCTCTCTCCCTCTGCTCCTCCCCCTCTCTATGCATGCACACTCTCTCTCTCAAATAAGTAAATCTTCAAAAAATAAAGAGTCGTCACTTAACCGACTGAGCCACCCAGTCACCCCAGAAAAGAAATTTTGATACATGCTACAACGTGGATGGTCCTTAAATACTATGCTAAGTGAAATAAGACACACATAGAACAACAAATATTGCCTGATTCCACTTCTATGAGGTACTTAGAATAGGCAAATTCATAAAGACAGAGAGTGAATGTGACTAATGCAACTGAATTCCACATCTACAAACAGTTCAAATGATAAATATTATTTATATATTACAGCCCCCCAAAAACTTGAAAATTTTTATTTTTATTTTTTTTAAAGATTTTTATTTTTTTTAAAGATTTTAAAGATTTTTAAAATGATTTTAAATCTTTTTTAAAGATTTAAAGATTTGACAGAGAAAGAGAGATCACAAGTAGGCAGGGAGGCAAGTAGAGAGAGGCAGGGAAGCAGGCTCCCCGCTGAGCAGAGAGCCCGATGTGGGGCTTGATCCCAGGACCCTGAGATCATGACCTGAGCTGAAAGCAGAGGCTTTAACTCACTGAACCACCCAGGTGCCCCCAAAATTTTTAAAACAAAAAAGCAAACTAGGGGTACCTGGCTGGCTTAGTCAGTAGAACATGCAACTCCTGATCTTGGGGTTGTGTGTTTGAGCCCCACAATGCGTGTGGAGATAACTTAAAAATAAAATCTTTAAAAATCAGGACACCTGGGTGGCTCAGCCAGTTACGTGTCTGCCTTCAGCGCAGGTCATGATCCCAGGGTCCTGGGATCGAGCCTCACGTCAGACTCCCTGTTCAGCGGGAAGCCTGCTTCTCCCTCTGCCTGCTGCTCTCCCTGCTTGTGCATGCGTGCCCTCTGACAAATAAAAAAAGTCTTTATAACAATAAAATAAAAATAGAGGTGCCTGGGTGGCTCAGTGGGTTAAGCCTCTGCCTTTGGCTCAGGTCATGATCTCAGGGTCCTGGAATCAAGCCCCGCATCAGGTTCTCTGCCCAGCGAGGAGCCTGCTTCCCCCCTCTCTGTCTGCCTCTCTGCCTACTTGTGATCTCTCTGTCAAATAAATAAATAAAATCTTTTAAAAAAATAATAAAATAAAAATAGAACTACTCTATAATCTAGTAACTGCACTACTGGGTATTTACCCAAAGAATATGAAAACATTAATTTAAAAGGATATAGGTGGGATGGGATGCCTGGGTGGCTCAGTCAGGCTAAGCATCTGCCTCAGGCTCAGATCATGATCCTGCGGTCCTGGATGGAGTTCACATTGGGCTCCTTGCTCAGCAGGGATCCTGCTTCTCCCTGGGCCTGCCACTCCCCCTGCTTGTACATGCTCTCTTTCTCTCTCACAAATAAATAAATACTTAAAAATAAATAAATAAAAGGATATAGGCACCCCTATGTTTACTACAGCACTATTTACAATAGCCAACATATGGAAGCAGCCCAAGTGTACACGGGATAGACGAATGGATAAAGATGTGGCACGCATATACCATGTCATACTATTCAGCCATCAAAAAGAATGAAGCTTCGCCATTTGCAACAACATGGATGGATCTAGAGGGTATAATGCTAAGCAAAATAAGTCGGTCAGAGAAAGAATAATACCATATGATCTCACGCATATATGGAATTTAAGGACACAAAGGGAAAAAAAAAAAAGACAAACTGAAAATAGACTCTTAAGTACAGAGATCAGACAGATGGTTACCAGAGGGGAGGTGGGCAGGGGATGGGTGAAATAGGTGAAGGAGATTAAGATACACTTATCTTGGGGTGCCTGGCTAGCTCAGTCAGTAGAGCATGTGACTGTTCGTCTCAGGGTTTAAGTTCAAACCCCACATTGGGCATGGAGATCACGTAAAAATAAAATCTTTAAAAATAAAAATAATTTTAAAAAGAGTATACTTGGGGCCCCTGGGTGGCTTGGTGGGTTAAGCCTTTGCCTTTGGCTCAGGTCATGATCTCAGGGTCCTGGGATCAAGCCTCTCGTCAGGCTCTCTGCTCAGCAGGGAGCCTGCTGCCCCCTCCTCCCTCTGCCTGCCTCTCTGCCTGCTTATGATCTCTTTCTCTCTGTCAAATAAATAAATAAAATCTTTAAAAAAAAAAAAAAACTTAAAAAAAAGAGTATACTTATGTTGATGAGCACTGAGTAATATATGCAACTGCTGAATCACTATATTGTACACCTAAAATAGCTACACTGGAATTAAAATTTTTAAAAATGTAAAAAAAAAAACCTCTCACATATTAACTTATGAAAAACTGACATCGTTATCTTTTTTCTACCCAACAATATTATAACTGTATATGTATAGTTGTATGATTCTGTTCAAATCAGTTAGCATTTACATATTCTCCATAGAGTTCTTAGAATTAACATAGGAAAAATGTATACATTTAGGAACTTTATCTTTTGTTGCCATTATAAATATTGTGTTCTCTTACGTTATTTCTTCTAGCAGTTATATACAAGAAAGATACTGATTTACTTACATATTAATTTCGTCTAAAGTTAATTTTCTTTTTATTTTTTTTAAAGATTTTATTTATTTATTTGACAGAGAGAGAGAGATCACAAGCAGGCAGAGGGGGAAGCAGGCTCCCTAACGAGCAGAGAGCTCGATGCGGGCCTCGATCCCAGGACCCTGAGATCATGACCTGAGCCAAAGGCAGAGGCTTTAACCCGCTGAGCCACCCATGCGCCCTAAAGTTAATTTTCTTGAGTTTTCTTTGTTAGGGGCAAGACTGAAAGCCTTTCGTGATATCTACCAACAAAAAGTACATCTGTCCTCCTCTAAATCTTGTGATGCTTTACCTGTAGTGCTCTTAAGTTCCTTAAAGTATGTTCTACTTTACAATCTATTTCTTTAGGTTTTCATTTTAATACCAGTTTAGACTCTGAGTTCCTTGGGCATAGATTCCATGAATATTTCCTCTGCAACAGCACTCTGTCTAGTTCTTTGCATGGAATGAATAAACGGCTGTGAAAAAAGGTTCTATGAGGCAAAGAACGTTAAAATAGTTGGGAGACATTTAGCACTGGAGAATATCTGTAGAGAAGTGAAGGGTCCATATACTAAAGCTTATGCTTTAAAGAATTTTACTGCAGAGATAAATGTCTTAGTGCTGTATGTACAATGTCTGTAAGTAGAAGTCTCCACAACTGGTTAAGGAATACCTAATGCTGCTTAGCTGGGAGAGGTTCTTTCTTGCGGGACAGACAAATCTGAAGTGAGAGCTTCAACTCTAGTCGCCTTTTCTAAAGTGCTCCTTTTAAACCTCATACTGCCCATGGAAGGCATTCCCTACTATTTTAGTCATTAAATTCAGACAAATAACTCAATGTTGTGGCCTATTGTGCTTGTTTTCTCCAGCTTCTCCCTTTTTAATAGGCATGGAAACTAAAACCAAAAAACATGAAAAACATGTTTTATATGCTTATCCATACAGGAAAAAAAATGAGACAATAGTATCCTAGTGTCAATGTATCCATCAACCAGATTAACAATATTAAAGTTTTGTCATATCGTTTTTACTTAGTTTTAGGGAGAACTAAATAAAACCTTGTAGATACAGTTGATGTTCTCTTTGGACCCCTCCCTAATCCCATTCCCCTTTTTCCTTTTCTCCCCAAAGGTAACTCTGATCCTGAAGTTGGTGTATATCCTTCCTGTCCACAGTTTCATACTTAGATCTATGTTCATAAACCCTTATTTAGTTTGCCTTTTTGCTTTCAGCCATGCGGCCCAGGTAGTTCTTTTTTTAATTTTTTGAGGAACCTCCATACAGTTTTCCATAGTGGCTGCACCAGTTTGCACTCCCACCAACAATGCAAGTGGGTTACTTTTTCTCTACATCCTTGCCAACACTGGTTTCTTGAGTTTTTTATTTTAGCCATTCTGACAGGTGTAAGGTGATACCTCATTGTAGTTTTGATTTGCATTTCCCTGATAATGAGTAATGTTCGGCATCTTTTCATGTGTCCACGGGCCAACTGTAAGTCTTCTATGGAGAAATGTCTGTTCACGTCATCTGTCCATTTTTAACTGGATTGTGTTTGTGTTAAGTTGTGTAAGTTCTTTATATATTTTGGATACTAACCCTTTATCGGATATGTCATTTGCAAATATCTTCTCCCATTCTGTAGGTTTTCTTTTAGTTTTGTTGGTTGCTTCCTTTGCTGTGCAGCTTTTTATTTTGATGTAGTCCCAATAGTTTATTCTTGCTTTTGTTTCCATTGCCTCAGGAGACAGATCTAGAAGGATGCTGCTAAAACTCACGCCAGAGAAATTACCTCCTGTGTTCTCTTCTAGGATTTCTAAGGTTTCAGGCCTCACTTTTAGGCCCCTGATCCATTTTGGGTGTATAGTGTACAAAAGTGGTACAGTTTCATTCCTTTGCATGTTGCTGTCCAATTTTCCCAATACTATTTGTTGAAGCTAATGTTTTTTTTTCCCATTGCATATTCTTGACTCCTTTGCTTTAATCTTTGTCAAAGATTAACTGACCACAAACTGTGGGTTTATTTCCAGGCTTTCTATTCTGTTCACTGATCTATGCATCTATTGTTGTGCCAGTACCATACTGTTTGGATTATTATAGCTTTGTAATGTAACTTGAAGTCTGGAATTGTGATACCTCCAGTTTTGTTTTGTTTTTTCAAGATTGCTTTGGCCATTCGAGGTCTTTTGTGATTCCCTACAACTTTTCAGACTGTTTTAGCCCTGTGAAAAATGCTGTTGATATTTTGATGGAAATTGCACTTAAATCTGTACATTACTTTAGGTCGTATGGACATTTTAACATATTTGTTCTTCCAATCCATGAGCATTGAACGTCTTTCTATTTCTCTATGTTATCTTCAATTTCTTTCATCAGTGTCTTATAGTTTTCAGAGTACAGGTCTTTTTCACCTCTTTGGTCAGGTTTATTCCTAGATATTTTATTATTTGTGGTGTAATTGTATATGGGATTGTTTTCTTAACTGCTCTTTCTGCTGCTTCATTATTAGTGTATAGACACGCAATGGGTATCTGCACATTGATTTTGCATCCTAAAACTTTATTGAAACCATTTATCAGTTCTTTTTAAATTTTTTTAAATTTATTTATTTGAAAGAGAGACAAGAGAGTGAGAGAGAGAAAAAGCAGGGGGAGGAGCAGAGAGACAAGCAGACTCCTCGTGAGCAGGGAGCCCAATGCAGGACTCAATCCCAGGACCCTGAGATCATGACCTGAGCCGAAGGCAGACGCTTAACCAACTGAGCCACCCAGGCATCCCTGAATCCATTTATCAGTTCTAAGAGATTTTTTTTTTTTTTGAGATTTTATTTTTAAATTATCTCTACAAAACAAAAATAAATAAAAAATAAATTGTCTCTAGACCCAACATGGGGCCCAAACTTTCAACCCCGATATCAAGAGTCACATATTCCACTGACTGAAGCACTCCTACTTGTTCTAATAGTTTTTTGGTGGGTCTTACATCTTATTAGGGGCTAATATGTAAGTTTAAAAGTAATCACAGTAAAATTCCAACAAAATTTTTTTTTTAATCTAGTAAGTGGGTTCTGAAGTCCATACAGGAAAACAAGTGAGGTCAGGGGCACCTGGGTGGCTCAGTGGGTTAAGCCTCTGCCTTCGGCTGAGGTCATGATCTCAGGGTCCTGGGATTGAGCTCCGCATGGGGCTCTCTGCTCAGCGGGGAGCCTGCTTCCCCCTCTCCCTCTGCCTGCCTCTCTGCCTGCCTGTGATCTCTCTGTCAAATAAATAAATAATCATAAGATGCATAAATATGCTTTATAAGTCTAAGAGGGATGCCTGGGTGGCTCAGTCGGTTAAGTGAGCCAACTCTTGATTTTGGCTCAAGTCATGATCTCAGGGTAGTGAGATCAGCCCCGCATCAGGCTCTGGGCTCTAGGCTGGGCATGGAGTCTGCTTATGGTTCTCTCTCTCCCTCTCAGCCCCACCCCTACCCCCTCGTGCACATGCATGTGTGCACTTTCTTTCTCTCCTTCTCTCTCCCTTTCCCTCTCTCAAAAACAAAAAGTCTAAGAAATATATGGGAAAAATAATGCCAAATTGAGGTAGTGCTTATTTCAGGGAAGGAAGTGAGTTAATTGGGTAGGTATACAACTGTACTGGCAATGATCCATTTCTCATGGATGGTACATGGATGGTACATACTGGAGGGTACATGAGTATTTGTTGTCTTATTCTTTACATCTTTTTATACATCTGAAATTACTTTTTTCTTTAATTTTAAAAGCTACCACAACAGAGAACTCAAAAAAGAAATGGTCAAAGGATCTAAATATACATTTCCCCAAAAATACAGAAATGGCCAATTACCATATGAAAAGATGTTCAACATGAAATGCAAATCAAACCTATAAGATGCAACTTTACACCCACAAGAATGGCTATAATCAAAAAGATACTACCTGTACCCCTGAAACAAATAATACATTATATGTTAATAAAAATAAATAAATAAAATAAAAATTAAAAAAAAAGAAAGATAATAACAAGTGTTGGTGACAATATAAATGGTAACTCTCATACACTATTTATGGGAATGTAAAATGGTACAGTTGCTTTGGAAAACAGTTTGGCAGTTCTTCATAATGTTAAATATAGAGTCACCATATGACCAAGCAATTCCATCCACACCTAGGTGCAGAGAAATAGCCACACAAAAACTATACAAATGTTCACAGCAGCATTATTCATAACAGCTAAAAAGTGGAAACAACCCAAAAGTCCATCAACTGATGATGGATAAACAAAATGTGGCATATCCATAAAAGAGAATATTATTCATCCATAAAAAGGAATGAAGCACTGATTCATGCTACAACACGGATGCACTTTAACAAAATTTATGCAAATTAAAAGAAGCTAGACGCAAAGGGCTTATAACATAATCATATCACATGATTACATTTATATGAAATGTCGAGAACAGGTAAATCCATAGAGAAGAAAACAGATTGGTGGTTGCTAGGGGATGAAAGAGTGGGGGGAATGAAGTGTGACTCCTAGTTGGTACAGGGTTTCTTTTTGGGGTAATGAGCATGTTCTGGAATTATATACTGGTTATGGGTCCACAGCTACGAATGTAATAAAAAATCATTGAATTGTACACTTTTATAAGAGGGTGAATCTGATGGTATATGAATTATATGTCAACTTTTTTAAAAAGCCACCAGACCTCCAAAAAGCCATATACATGAGCTAAGGACACATTTGCAAAATGAAGCCCTAGGGACCCAAAGAATCCATATTTACTTAAGAGTGATATACACACATTTACACTATTCCTCAGAAACAACTTAGTAGTGACACTGACAAGTGTCAAGTTTAACATTTTTTAATTTAATTTACCTGTGTACATGAGAGAGGAGAGTGGATACCGCAAGCCAAGAGCATCTTCTGTAAAGGAATCAACAAAGTCCTCCAGCATATGAAGCCCAAAATCTTTGCCTCGGTATTTCTTTCTTACAAACATTGTATCAAGAACTGGCAGTTGGTAGCTTTGGGTAAGAAATGAGGCACATATGCTTCCTGCAGTCATGAGAAAAGAAACCCAACAATTTTTCACATTAAAAGGCCACATATGTATATATATTTAAAAAACATGAGTTAACAGTCTAAAAATGGTTTTCTTACATCAAGAGTGTTAAAGCAATGTATCAATTTCATAATATAAAATGCTTCCCAGCTGCTATTACACATACTTCACAATGTATACATGTGATAAGAGCTATGTATTTTCTTTGTCAACAGGATCATCTACTAGAAGCCACTATTACCTTTTAAGTATATACTAGAATATGCATTGCTGTCTATAGACTTGCACAACTTTAAAACTCATCAACTATTACATATATAATGCATGAAGTACCTCATTACAACTTGATTACCTGAATAACCATCTATCACTTTTTCTCTAGCGAGTAGTCTCATTTTTATCTACTCCATGATGACAAAGAAAGAAATCAGTTTTCCAGATTTTTAAGGACCATGAATTAGGACTAAATGGAAACAGAGGCGCTTCAGTAGCTCAGTCGGTAAAGCCTCTGCCTTCGGCTCAGGTCATGATGACAGGATCCTGGGATTGAGCCCCGCATCAGGCTCTCTGCTCAGTGGGGAGTCTGTTTCTCCCTCTCCCTCTGCTCACCCCCCAGCTTGTGCTTGCTCTCTCTTGCTCTCTCTCTACCTCAAATAAATAAATAAAAATTTTTTAAAAATGACTAAATGGAAACATTTGTCTTAGAAATGGCTAAGTCAGCAATCTTCTTGCTGTACATGTATTTTGTTTAAATATCTTGTATGCTTAAGGTCAAACAGGAGAAATAACTTATAGTAACTAAATATGCCTCTTCTATTACACAGCTATGTTGATATGTCTTCTTAAGAATGCTGATTTGTGTTCTGACCCTCCAGTTAGATGTGTTAGCTCCTTTAACACATTATGAGACAGTATATAAGTTGTGCGCATCACGACGGCGCATCCCGCTCTCTATTAACTTTAGAAATAGTTCATAGTTATCAGTCAATATTCTACTCTTTTTGTGCCTCAAATAAAAAAATCTACTGTTATCAGATTATTCATACGATTTCAGACAATTCTAATGATGCAGTTCAAGGAAGACATAAAATTTCAGGTAACAAACATCTCACAAATTGAGTTTTACCAATCATATCATTTGATGAATTGGTCATTATAACAAGATCTTTTTTAGTTGAACCAAATAATTCGAATTATTTTTGACTAAATTGGAGAATTTCAGTAACTTTCTTCAATAGTCTCCAAGACTATCAACTAATTTAAGCTTAGAATAGGTAATTCTCATTGCTTGGATCTTAAATGCTAACATTCAGCTAGGATATTTCTATGGTTTAAAAGGTCTTATAGAATGGCTATAGTTAACAATGCTGTGTACTTGAAATTTACTAAGAAAATAAATATTCAGTGTTATCAGTACAAAAAAGAAAACAGTAATGATGTGCAGCAGTCTCTTTTAATTAGCTTGATTTTGGTGAATATTTCACAATGTATACATATATCAAATTATCAGGTTGTACATCTTAAATATCTATCATTTTAATTGTCAATTTTACTCAATAAAGCTGAAATATATAAACAAGTTACTTGTAAGAGTGTAACAGGTAGTCTCACCAACAAGCTACTATGACCATAATTAATTTTTAATGCCTGGAAATCAGAGTTTTTTCATGTTAACTGCTAGTGGTGATTACAAAATCAAGAGACATTACTTTATAAGCACTAGTAGTTCAAAAGACAAAGCAAAAATAAAAAGTGAAAGCACTATCTAGTTCTAATCCTCAATTCAGAGTCTGAGGATTTATGGCTGTTTCCTATTGTACGTGCTCCAGATTCCTTACAAAAGTATAGTAATTACATAATGGAAATAATCCACAATTTGATTTTTTTTTTCACACAAACATTTCTTCTACTAGAGAGGAGGTAAATTCCAGCATCTTATATTGTTAAAATGATAAATTTATGGAACTAGTAGTATTCACAAAGTTTAAAGTTCTTCTATTATTTTTTTGCCAGGTACATATTCATTGCAAAATAAGATGCTGATTCTCTTCCTTTATTTAAAAACTTATAGAGTTGACCCTTGAACAACTTGAGAGTTAGGGGCACTGACCCCCTGAGCAGCTGAAAATCCACATATAACTTCTGAACCCCCAAAAACTTAACTACTAACAGCCTACTATTGACTGGAAGCCTTACTGATAATAGTCAACATATATTTTGTATGTTATATCTATCATATACTATATTCTCCCAATACAGTAGGCTAGAGAAAATAAAATGTTATTAAGAAAGCCCTAAGAGGGGCGCCAGGGTGGCTCAGTCGGTTAAGCACCCGACTCTTGGTTTCAGCTCAGGCCATGATCTCAGGATCCTGGGATTGAGACCTGTGTCAGCCTCTACACTCAGTGCGGAATCTGCTTGTCCCTCTTCCTCCTCCTCTGCTCCTCTCCCCATGCTCTCTCTCTCTCTCAAATAAATATAGGAAATCTTAAAAAAAAAAAAAAAAGTAAGTCATAAGAAAGAGAAAATACATTTATAGTACTGTACGTATTTACTGAAAAAACCACATATAGTAGACCCACGGGGTTCAAACCTGTGTTGCTCAAGGGGCAACTGTACTTTAAGTGTTCTATCAGTATACAGAGATATCAAAGAGCAAAAAACTTCCCATGTTACCAGAGATGCTTCAGACCCATCAAAACCTGTAGACAATAGCATAATTATCCAGTAAAGCAAAACCACAACCTAACTTAGATGAAGTTTTCATTAAATTAAATTTACTAACGGTAATTAAATTAAATTTAGCATTGCACATGGTAGATTGAATACTTATTTATAGTCCTCAAATTTTCATCTTTGACCACCTTCTTCTTCTATATATTCTCTCTGGGAAATCTCACCTACTCTCAAGGCTTGTTACCATGTATCCAAATGTTGATAATCACTAATCTTTAATTTCCATAACGCATGAGACTTTTCCAAAATCAAGAATAATAGAGCACACGTAAATGTAAATGTAACAGGGGTGCCTGGGTGGCTCAGTGGGTTAAAGCCTCTGCCTTCGGCTCAGGTCATGATCCTCAGGTCCTGGGATCAAGCCCTGCATCAGGCTCTCTGCTCAGCAGGGAGCCTGCTTCTCCCTCTCTCTGCCTGCCTCTCTGCCTACTTGTGATCTCTCTCTCTCCGTCAAATTAAAAAAAAAAAAAAGTAAATGTAACAAAAATCACGATTAGCTCAACAAATAGAGAAAAAACATTTCACAAAATCTAATACCTTTCATGATAAAAAATACTCAATGTCCTAACCTGATAAAGGTACTTAGGAAAAACCCACAGCTAACATCACACTTAATGGTGAAAGACTGAATGGTTCTTCCTAAGATCAGGAACAAAACATAACTGTTCACTCTCACTGCTTTTATTCAACACTGTACTAGAGGTTCTTATTCGGCAAGACAAGGAAATAAAAGGCAGCCAGACTAAAAAGAAAGAAGTAAAGCTACATTTATAGACGACATAATTTTGTATATAGAAAATCTTAAGGAACCCATTAAAAATTACTAAAACTTAAAGGCAGTTCAGCAAGGTTGCAAGATCAATATACAAAAATCAATTCTATTTCTATACACCAGCAACGAACATTCTGAAAATGAAATTAAAGAAAAAGATTCCAGGTGCGCCTGAATGGCTCAGTCAGTTGAGCATCTAACTCTTGATTTTGGCTCAAGTCATGGTCTCAGGGTCATGAGATCAAACCCCACCGCATCAGGTTCCACAGCCGGCACATAGTCTGCTTAAGACGCTCTCTTTCCCTCTCTACCCCTCCCCCCATTCCCATGCTCTGTCTCCCTGAAATGAAATCTTTCATTAAAAAATGAAAACAAAAAAAAATAATAAAAAAGAAAAAATAATAAAAAAGAAAACAATTTCATTTATCACAGCATTAACAAATAATAAAATTCTTACAATTAAATTTAACAAAATAGTTTAAAACTTATACGCATACTAAAAACTACAAACATTGTTAAAAGAAATAAAAGAACATCTAAATAAATGGAAAGACATCCACGTTCATGGATCAGAAGACTTAATGCTATTAGACATCAATATATTCCCCAAATTAGGGACACTTGGGTGGCTCAGTCATTAAGCATCTGCCTTCAGGTCAGGTCATGATTCCTGGGATCAAGCCCCACATCTGGGCTCCCCGCTCAGTGGGAAGCCTGCTTCTACCTCTCCCACTTCTCCTGCTTGTATTCCCTCTCCTGCTCTCTCTCTCTGTGTCAAATAAATAAAATCTTAAAAAAAAAAAAAAAAAGGTTGTGTGTGTGTGTGTATTTCCCAAACTGACCTAAAGATTCAAAATTCTCAACTAAATCTTTTTGCAGAAATTGACAAGGTGACCCTAAAATTCATACAGAAATGCAAACGACCACAAAAAAGCCAAAACAATTGTAAAGAAAAACAAAGTTGAAGGACTCACATTTGCTATTTTAAAACTTATGAAGCTACAGTAATCAAAACAGTATGGTACTGGCACAAGAACAGTTACAAAGATCAATGGAACAGAACTGAGGGTCCAGAAACAAAACCTCTTATTTATGGTTATCTGATTTTTGACAGGGGTTCCAAGGCAATTCTACAGAAAAAGAAGTCTTTTCACTGAATAGTACTGAGACAACAAGATATTCACCTAGGCAAAAAAAAAAAAAGTTGGACTCCCTTCCTCACACCATATACACAGATTAACTGCAAGCGGTCATCAACCTAAATATAAGACCTAACACTATAAAACTCTTAGAAGAAAACACAGCAGTAAATCTTTATCACCTTGGATTAGACAAAGCTTTCTTAGATAAATACCAAAAGTAATAAAGAAAATAAATTGGATTTCATCAAAATTTAAAATTCTGTGCTTCAAAGGACACGATCAAGATAGTGAAAAGACAACCTATAAAATAGGAGAAAATGGGGCGCACCTAGGTGGCTCAGTCAGTTAAGTGTCTGCCTTCAGCTCAGGTCATGATCCCAGGGTCCTGGGATTGAGCCCTGCATCAAGGTCCCTGTTTAGTGGGGAGCCTGCTTCTCGCTCTCCCTCTGCTGCTCCCTCTGCCTGTGCTCGCTCTCTCTCTCTCTGTCAAATAAATAAAATCTTAAAAAACAGGGCACCTGGGTGGCTCAGTTGTTAAGCATCTGCCTTCACCTCAGGTCAAGATCCCAGTGTTCTGGGATCAAAGCCCACATCAGGCTCCATGCTCGGCAGGAAGCCTGCTTCTCCCTCTCCCACTCCCCCTGCTTGTGTCTGTCTGTCTGTCTCTCTCTCTCTCTGTCAAATAAATAAATAAATAAATAAATAAATAAATAAATAAATAAATCTTAAAAAAAAAAAATCTTGAGGCGCCTGGGTGGCTCAGTGGGTTAAGGCCTCTGCCTTCGGCTCAGGTCATGATCTCAGGGTCCTGGGATTGAGCCCGGCATCGGGCTCTCTGCTCAGCGGGGAGCCTACTTCCCCCTCTCTCTCTCTGCCTGCCTCTCTGCCTACTTGTGATCTCTCTGTCTCTCTGTCAAATAAATAAATAAAATCTTTAAAAAATTAAAAAAAAAATCTTAACAAATACATAAAATAAATAAAAGTAAATAAAGTATAGGAGAAAGTATTTCCAAATTATATGTCCAAGAGTCTTGTACCTAAAATATATAAATAATGCTTATAACTCAATAATAAAAAGACAAATAAAGCAAAATTTTAAAGTGAGCTAAGAATTTAAATACATATTTCTCCAAAGAAGACATACAAATGGCTGACAGGTATATGAAAAAATGTTCAATGTCACAAATCAATGGGGATATGCAAATCAAAACAAAATATCACTTCACACCTATCAGGATGACTATTACCAAAACAAAACACAACAAAAAACAAAGATAACAAGGTTTGGTGAGGATATGGAAAACTGGAACCCTTGTACGCTGCTAACGGGAATACAAAATGGTATAGCCACTATGGAAAACAGATGGAAGTTCCTCAAAAAATCAAAAACAGAACTACCATATCATCCAGCAATCCCACTTCTGGGTATTTATCCGAGAACTGAAATCAGGGTCTCAAAGAGATATCAGCAATCCCATGTTCATTGCAGCACTATTCACAATACCCAAGATGTTATGACAACCTAAATATCCACTGATAGATGAATGAATAAAGACAATGTGGTACACACATACAATGGAATAATATTCAGTCATTTTAAAAAACAAATCTTGCAATACGTGACAACAGGGATGAACCTTGAGGACATTATGATAAGTACAATAAGTCAGCCACAGAAGTACAAAAACTAGGGGCACCTGGGTGGTTCAGTCGTTAAGTGTCTGCCTTCAGCTCGGGTCATGATCCCAGGGTCCTGGGATCAAGCCCTGCGTTGGGCTCCCTGTTCAGTGGGAGGCCTGCTTCTCCCTTCCCTCTGCCCCTGCTTGTGTTCCCTCTCTCGCTGTGTCTCTCTCTGTCAAAAAATAAATAAAATCTTAAAAAAAAAGTACAAATATTGTATGACTTCAACTATATAAGATCTAAAACAGTCAAACTCAAAGAAGCAGAAAACAGAACTGTGTTCACCAAGGGCAAGGGAGATGGAAATCTTAAGTTTCCCATCAATGGGTTTAAAGCTTCATTAATGCATGATTAGTAAATTCTATAGATCTGTTGTATAACATTATTTCCATAGTTTGTCAACGATGTTTTCTATATTGTATTCTACACTTAAAAATCTGTTAAGAGTAGATCTTATGTTAAAAAAAAAAAAGAGTAGATCTTATGTTAAGTGTTCTTAAACCAATAATCTATAACAGAGTGAATTTTATGATATGTGACTCTTGAAATAACTAAGGTGAGTGAAGGAACCCAGGCTAAAACAAACAAAAATGTACATACTGTAATGATCACATCTTATAAAATTCCAGAAAAAGCAAGCTAATCTATAGTAATAGACTGCATATAGCAGGAGGAGGGATGGTTACAAGGAAGCAAGAGAAATTTTGGGGGTTAATGGGTATGTTTATTATCTTGATTGTGGTAACAGTTTCACAGCTGTAAACATATGTCAAAACACAACCAACTGCAAATTTTAAATATGGGCAATTTTTTTTTATGTCAATTATACCACAATAAAGGTAGGGGAAGAAAGGGGGGGGGGGGAGACAGCCCAAACTAAAAATGGGCAAAGGATCTAAACAGATTTTTTCCCAAAGAAGACATATGAATGGCCAATACACACATGAAAAGATGCTGGACATCCTCAGCCATTAAGGAAATGCAACTGAAAAAGTCAATGCCATGACACTTCATACCTACTACACTGCCTAAAATCAAAAAGATAGGGGCACCTGGGTGGCTCAGTGGGTTAAAGCCTCTGCCTTCAGCTCAGGTCATGATCTCAAGGTCCTGGGATCGAGCCCCGCATCAGGTTCTCTGCCCAGCGGGGTGCCTGCTTCCTCCTCTCTCTGCCTGCCTCTCTGTCTACTTGTGATCCCTCTCTGTCAAATAAATAAATAAAAATCTTTTAAAAAAAAATCAAAAAGATAAATAAAAACAAGTGTTGGTGAGGATGTGGAGAAAATGCAATCTTGGTACGTTGCTGAAGGGAATACAAAATGGTGCAGTCACTTCGGAAAACCATTTGGCAGCTCCTCAAAAGGCTAAACTTAAGAGTTACCATATGACCCCGCAATTCAAGAGAAATAAAAACACATCCACACAAAAACCTGTACACAAATGTTGCCAACAACATTATTTGTAACAGCCAGAAAGTAGAAACAATTCAAAGCCCAACAAATGATGAAAGACAATATTGGTACATCCATACAATAGGGCATATTATTTGGCCATTAAAAAGGAATGTAGTAGTGATAACATGCTGTAGCATGGATGAAATCTGGAAAGAATACTCTAAGTCAAAGAAGCCAGACACAAAAAACTACTGTGTCTGATTGTATTACTGTATAACTCCATTTATATGTCCAGAAGAGACAAATCTATAGAGATAGAAATCTAGAGAGACAAGCTACTGGTTGCCTAAGGCCGGTGCTGAGGGAGTTGAAAGTGACTGCCAATGAGTACAGGGTTTCCTTTTGGGGATGATCAAAGTGATCTAAAATTGATTAAAATGACGGTTATACAATTTGGTGAATCTACTTTAAAAAAATTGAATTGAAGAATTTACACGGGTGAATTGCATGGAATGTGAATACTACCTCAATAAAGCTATTAAAATTTTTAAAAGAACAGAGGCGTCTGTGTGTTTCAGTCGGTTAAGTAGCCAACTCTTGGTTTCAGCTCTGGTCATGATCTCAGGGTAGTGAGATCACCCTGCATGGGATTCCATGCTAAACAGGGAGCCTGCTTGAGATTCTCTCTCCGTCTCTTTGCCCCTCCCGACACATGTGCTCACTCTCTCAAAACGTTCTCTCTATATCTTCAAAATACTTTTTAAAATTTTAAATAAAACAAAAAATTTATGTCATTCCAATAAACCACTTATAATCAGATTTTTCACAGATACTCCCCAAATCTAATCTTTCCTTGGTTGACCAATTTTTCAGTAAATTTCATCACCGCCCACCCAGCTGCTTATAGCAAAAAGTCAAGAATTCATCCTTGACTCATTTCCTTCATAGCCCATGTACCATCCATCAGAAATCCTGCATCAGTAGCTTCATAATCTATCTCAAATATGATGACTTCTACCCCTATCTCCCTTGTCCAAGCCACCATCACCTCTTACCAGGGCCTCTCTGCAACAGCCTCTGAACAAACTGAACTCAATTCCAGTATCCCCTCTCCCGGATGTTCACACAACAGTGTTAGTTATGTGCTTTAAAGGCAAATCAGATTGTGTTACACCCATGTTCAAAACCCTTCAATGAATTCTCATTACCCACAGAATAAATTCAAACTCTGTCCTTGGCCTGTAAGACCATTCAGGATATGGCCCTGCCTTTCTCCATCCCTGTATCACACACTCCTTCTACTTTACCCACTGGCCCTCTTGCTATTTCTCAAACACCCTGAACTCATTTCTGCCTCAGGGCTTCTCTACTGCAGTTCTTTGCCTCAAAACCTCTTCTCCTCAAACTTCACATATCTCATCATCCCCTTACTTCCTTCAGAGATGCTTACTCTCACCTTTCTATTTAAAACAGTACCTCCCCCCCACACACACACACACTCTCCCTTATCTACTTCAGTTTTCTTCATAGCACTGTCTACTTGTCTATTCACCAATAGACTCCTTGGCCATTAGAGTCTAAAATGGCCTCTAAAAATCTAAGCTCCATGGGGAGTCTACACAATTTTTATTACTAACTCTTGATTTCTCCCTCTTGCTCTTTCTCCTACTCACCTTCTTCCCCTTTTCCTTCCTTCCCTATCTATATAGCATCTTCCAAAGTAGCTTTTGAAAGATGAGTAAATTTTCACAAAACCATTCAGGATCTATTCAAATTCAAGAACAGATATTCTACCACACTTGAGTGACTTTCTCTCTCCATGAAATCACCATTTCTTCTTTGTCCACCAGGAGTATGTCTTCCCTTGCCTTCATAAATACTGGTTTAATGCCTCACGAAGGCATCAGTGGGTAACTGTCTCCACAGAACACACACATAATGTGAATTCTAAACAAATAATGTGATTATATCTACATGAAAGACTTTGTCATTTACCACTAGACAAGTATTCTCATCACAGTCTTGATGCTTTATAAATCAGTTACAGCGGGGCGCCTGGGTGGCTCAGTGGGTTAAAGCCTCTGCCTTCAGCTCGGGTCGTGATCTCAGGGTCCTGGGATCGAGCCCCACGTCGGGCTCTCTGCTCAGCAGGAAGCCTGCTTCCCTCTCTGTCTGCCTGCTTCTCTGCCTACTTGTGATCTCTTCCTCTGTCAAATTAATAAAAAAATCTTAAAAAAAAAATCAGTTACGGCAACATTAGCTGTTGTAACAAACCAATATGGAAAGCTTAACATAAGACCCATTTTTACTTAGGTAACAGTCCCACACATGTGCTACTGCAGAGTGGATGGCTTTCTGATGCACACTCATCCAAGAACAGTTTCAGTTACCTTTTGGGGCCCAACAAATCATCCCAGAATGTACCGGCTGAAAACAAAAACTTCCATTATTTATCACAACTTTCATATGTATATGGGAAAGTGAAACAGCTAAAAGTCCAAACGGCTTCACGGCCACAAGATACAGTTTGTAGCAGCTGCTGACTGGAAGCGCAGCTTCCGTTCTCTTTAACACAGCTGTTTGGGCTTCCTCACCACACGGCAGTCTCGAAGTAGTCCTATTTCTTGCATGGTGACTTAGCTTCTAACGGTACCAAAATGCAAACTTCCAGGCCTTCTTAGGGTTTAGAACAGTGTCACTTGTGCTGCATTCTACTGGTAAACCATGTCACAGGGCCAGCCCAGATTCGAGCAGAGTGCACGAGCACCTACATACTGGAAACATGGTTCACTGGGGCCCACCAAAGTGACAGGAACTCAGGTTCCTTCCGTCTTATGGTTTCTCCATACAGTAGGTCTTCAAAATCCACTGCATTCAGCAGACAGATGGGAGAAAAAGAATGCATCTTAACCACTTTGATCCAATACCATACATATCATTTCTCATTACTTTGGGAAGAACTAGTCACATAGCCACACCAAGCTGTGACAGTGAGTGGAAAATATAATCCCTGACTGGGAAGCTACTGGCCAATGACTAGAATACAGAAGAGAAAGCACAAATCTCTGGTGAACAATTGGCAGCCTCAGCTAACTTTCCCCTTTCTCTTATCTCCCGGTCGATTAACATTTCCTTTTTAACTGTCAGGAAATCAATGAGCACATCTCAGCAGATAGTACCTTTTGCTGGCAGACTCTCTCCACAGTTATGTTTGGTTATCTCGGGCTATTTCCAGTAACTTATATCCTCACACCAATATTCATGAACACTCACTTTATGTAAGAGTTTTGACTGATCTCATCTACATTTTAAAGTTACACTGACTTCTGAGGCACCTGGCTGGTTCAGTTGGTGAAGCATGCAACTCTTGATCTTGGGAGTTGTGAGTTCGAGCCCCACGTTGCATGTAGAGATTACTTAAAAAAAAATAATAAGATCATAAATAAATAAATAAAATTTCACTGACTTTTGTCAAAATCCACACCTCCCCCATGTGATCAAACATATATTTCTAACTATGTATCTCTACTTACTGTCCCATAGGATCATTGAACTTTGCATGTCAAAACTGAACTCCGGTATTACCAACTCCACTTCTCCTTCTGTATTCCCAATCTTAACACCTTCCCACCTAGGCACCCAAGCCAAAACCCACAGGAGTCACCACTGGTTACTCTCCCTCCCTTTGGACATACAGACATTAGAGTAAAGACACTCTGTCCACCCAAAAATCTCCCTCAAATCTGTTTTCTTCTCTATCCCTATTGCCACATTCCTAGTGTTGGTCCTTCTTTCACCTGCACTACTGAAATAGCTCCCAATCAACAGACTTCCCTGATTTCAGAAGACAGTTTTCCTATCCAATCACCAAGCCCTACAAAAATTATCTCACTGAGGCGCCTGGGTGGCTCAGTAGGTTAAGCATCTGCCTTTGGCTCAAGTCATGATCTCAGGGTCCTGGGACTGAGCTCTGCAATACGCTCCCTGCCGAGCAGAGAGCCTGCTTCTCTCTTTCCCTCTGCCACTCCCCCTGCTTGTGCTCTCAAATAAATAAATAAAATGTTTAAAAAATTATCTCGCCAAAATATTTAATCATGTTACCTCTACATAAAATTCACTGATAGCTTCTTTGCCAGTTCCAAACTTCTTAATGGCATTTAAGACCCTTCATAAGAGGACCCTCCATCTTCACCTCTTCCCACTCTACTATCCCTATCCTTTAGTCCCACCAGCTTATCCAGGGTGGCATCCCGAATATACCTTGAAATTTCATGACTCTGCCCTCTTCCATATTTTTATATTCCACTTATTTTACCAAGTTTTCCAAGATTGTTCTTTCCTTTCCCCCTTCTCTGCCTACTGACATTCTCCTTACCTTTTGAAGCCACTTTTAAATAGCACTTTCTCAGTGACACCTTCTTCTAGGCAAAACTTACTGCTCCATTTTTCAAAGACTACTGTTGTTGTTGATACCTCAAATACTGTACTTATCAAACTGAATTATAAGTAATTATTTAATGACTGTAGTTCGTTTCATCCACAAAATTTTTGGTGCTTTGAAGGTCCAGGAACCCAAGACCAGCCGTCTTTGTGTCTATACTGACAATGCAATCAGCCCTACCTCTCCAGTAAAAAGAATGCTTATCGGAAAGCAAGTGGCACTTTAGGTGGCTAGAAATTCACCTGCAAACGAAGTAACCACTTCATTTCCCAATGACACATTTCAGGTAGCCACACAACAGCTGGGACTTTCCCATGTCTTTGCTCATTTCCTTCAAAAAAGGATTACACCTAGACAGACTCGAGGCCGGACAATATAACCTCACTCTTCCAACACAAACTTCTACTATGTTTTGCCTTTAGCTATACTACTAATCTTTATCATTTTTCATCAGTTTTGATATTCCTTTTAAAAAATCTTAAAACAGAAGGGCTAGAGAGCTGAATTTCAGTGAACAGGACATAAGTGATTTGCCTGAAAAAAGGAGGGAAGGCCATAGATACAGCTGTGTTAAAAGGTCTAAAATTCATAAGGAAAGCTGACTATCAATGGTGAGAGGGAAAAACACTTCCATTATGCTTTACTTCAAATGAGGATTACAAAAACCAAAACACATCCCTTAGCAGTGATCATAAATCCCTTGTGACTCAACAATATGATTTACACCTATTGATTAGATTGTGCTTCCTTCATATGGTTCTTTGATTGGCCTTTCCCAAAATACGAGTCTTTGAATTGGATCAAGATGGTTCATACTTGAAGTCAGATAATAATGGACATTTCCAAAACAGCAGCTAATGAGTGTCCTCAATTTTGTTCCTTTAGCTCATCTACATTAAATGCGATATCTGATTTACACGAATTTTCACCTTCTCTATTCCTTGGTATAAGGCAAAGAGTTACAAAATTTCCACTGAATTAACAAAGGGGCTTCTTGCTTTTCAAAGCTGCATTAGATATTTCTCATTAGCAGTTCTGTAGTTATCACAGCCCTTTTACCATTACAGATCCTGTGAGGACTTAAAAAGTTCATATGGTAGACACTGACTAGATTCTGGATATAGTTCCATTTTTTAAAATGTTCACTTTTTGCTTTCAATCAAAGTTTAATGTGTACATTGTTTAGAGCACAACAGCCCTATTAGACTGAAAAGAAAAAAAGCAGTCCTGTGACTGCCTCCATGATCCACACACAAACACGTTCTGCTCCCCAGAGACCACTACTCTGAAATTATCGAGCTGATCTTTCCGATATTTACTTCCACATCTCTAAGTAACTTACCACTTTTCTTGATTTTTTCTATTTTACAGATCAGCAACTGCCTTCCCAGTATGGAAGATGAGAATTCAGCTCTCATATACATTTATCCACCCCAGTCCCAATTCCACATAACCACACTTCCTCAGTGTCGTAAGGGCATTTTTTCACTTCTAGTGTGCAGATCTGATGTGGAGGAATCCAATCATTCTGATTCTTGATCCCTTGTATAAATGCTTCTCTCATTGTCTGGAGACTTACAGAATCTTTTCTCTATCCCAGATTTCTGAAATTTCATAATAATCTATCTCAGTATGAGTCTATTTTAATTCATTGTGATGGATGCTCAGTGGGTCCTTTTAATATGGAAATGCATGTTCTATAGTTTTGAGAATTTTTCTTCAATTATTTCATTGGTAACTTCTTCCCCTCCAGTTTCTCTGTTCTCATCTGAAACATCTATTATTCAGACCATTCCTGTAATTTTCTTACCTATTTTCCATCATTTAGGGTTTGTTTTTTGTTGTTGTTGCTCTCCTTTCTGAGGCATTTCCCCACATTTCTGTACATTGAATTTTGAATTTCCAAGAGCCCTACAGACATTCTTTTAATATATCTTGTCCTCATTTCATCAGTGTAAGGACTACTCTCACCTTCCAAATACATACGAGTTGTTTTGTTTTTCACTGTCTCTTACAAATTACTTTAATTCTCTTTTGTTCTGATCTCCATATTTCATACTGGTGGCTTCCCCTAAGTTATTTGTTCATATCATGAATGAGGCATTAAAAAGCTGATTAGATGTTCTGTGTGCATGGTGGTGATTAAGACAACGAATTTCACAGAAGGATGATCTGACTGGGACATTTCCTAGGCAAACGACTTATATTGGTTATTTATGGAATTTTTTTCTCTTGGCCAATTAAAATTCCTCAAAGGAAACATTTTTGCTCATGCTATAACCTTTAAATAATTTTGAAATACCACGTAGTCACACATCTTTGGTAATGTCTAAAATTTTCATCTTAAGTTTCAATAATTGCAAGGATGGAATTTCTAGCATATTATCGATATTAACTTTTAAGAAACTATTTTACAAATTTTAGACTCATAAAAAAGTTGCAAAGATACACAGAGGCCCATATACCCTTCACCTAGCTTTCCTAATGTTAACATTTTACACAACCAAAGTACTATCATCAAAACAGGAAAATGAATATTGACAAAATACTATTGACTAGGGACCTTATTCAAAATTCACCAGTTTTGCAAATAACACCTTTTTTCTGTTTCAGAATCCAATCCAAGATTCCACACTCGATTTAGTTTAGTATCTCTTTAGTTCTGGTCTTTGATAATTACTCCACCTTTGTCTTTCATGATTTTGACACTTTTAGAGATTACTGATCAGTTATTTTGTAGATAACCTTCAGTTTGGCTTTGTCTAACATCCTTTCAATATAAAATTAAGGTTATGGGTTTTGGACAAAAATACCAAAAACGATGTTATGCCCTTCTCAGTACATCACAGATCAGGAGTCCATGATACTGATGGGTCTTATTCCTGGTGATATTAACCATGATCTACTAGTTAACATGATGTCTATCATGATGCTCTATGTAAATACACTATTTTTCCCTTTTCAATTAACAAACAATATTAAAGATAAGCAAAAATTATTTTATCACTCTTCTAAATGTATCGAATGGACCCTAAAAACTATTATTAATTTGATGACCCTCATCATCCACTGAACTATTCCTTTACTATTGCACTAACCTATCCTTAACACTCAAAAATTTTATAATGTTCCTTTTTCTTGAACTTCTATTTCTATTGTATTCATTCTACAGAATGTTATCCTGATGTAATATATTTTTATACTTGGATTACATATTATCCAACTGTTCTTCACTGCAAAAACATGCCCTATACATAAATATAAACATACATCTCCTATGAAATAAATGGAGCTCACTTTTTTTTTGGCTTATGATTCCATGCATATTACTTAATACCAGAAGGAGATAAGGTTCAGCATTAATCCTATTACTATTTTTTTATAGATAAAAGTGCTTAATTGGGGTGCCTGGGTGGCTCAGTGGGTTAAGGCCTCTGCCTTCGGCTCAGGTCATGATCTCAGGGTCCTGGGATCAAGCCCCGCATCGGGCTCTCTGCTCAGCGGGGAGCCTGCTTCCCCCTCTCTCTCTGCCTGCATCTCTGCCTACTTGTAATCTCTCTCTCTCTATCAAATAAATAAATAAAATCTTTAAAAAAAAAAAAAAGTGCTTAATAACCATAGAAGGACCAGAAAACCTTTTGTTATAATGACATTATTCAATTCTGTGAGCTTCCTTAGAGTTATGTGCCAGATTTCATACAACAATCTACTGTGAAGAACTATTTTTAACAATTTGATATCTACCTAACCCCAAAACACAAACTCTAAGTCCCCCACAGTGATCTCTTTATTTCAGGCTAAAAAGAATTTATGTAGTTTCTTAAATTTAATTGTATTATAATAGGATTTGACATCTCCTTTTATATATCAAAACTATTTTTACATCCCAATAAAGATCCCAATATAATGATTTGCTATTTAATTTAAAAATCATAAATAGTAAGTGATACCATAAGGCTCTCATTCAACAACAAATCTGTTTAATAAAGATTTATTAATCTTTTTGTTACTAGTACAGTTTTTTTTCCCCTGAAACATATATTAGGAACACTTCTATCACAAAATGTTTCAGTATTTGTTCTGGACAGTTTTTCAAAATACTGTACATTCAGGTTTCCTTTTTTAAAGAAAAGGCTTCCAGACTGAATTAAATGGTTATTAATTCAAAGGCTAGTATAAGGACACCTAATTCCACTGTTATCTGGTAGAGGACAATCAATGCTTAAAGTGGGAAAGAACTAAAATAAACAGTAAGGAGGTAATGCAATTAGTAGAGAAGTATAGAAGGTGCTAAAAGTGGTAGACAAGTAGCACTTGTCACTTATATCCTTGAAAGCTCAAGGATATAAAATTTAGTTAACTACCACAACAAGCAAAAATAGAGGCCAGGTCATAGAGGAGAGAAGGAGCCCCAAAAGCACATGAAAGAAAGAAGTACACTCTTGGATCAAGTACTGATCAGAAATACTGAAAGAGGAATATTATAGGCCCTTTAACTGTGTACCCTCAAGCTCTAAATAAGTATAGACTAATATGTGCTCCAAACGTTTATGAGCTAGTTTCAGATAAGAACTCCCTTGAAGCCAGTATGAGAAGCGGGGGGAAGAAAAAAAAAAGAAATCCTCCAATTACCATAGGAATTACCTTGTATAAAATAAAGCATAAAGCAATTAAAACATATCACAACCCCAAAATTATTAAAATATTAAAAAAAACTGATGGCTGTTATGCAATGCTTCCATCTAACCAACATTCTTTTTTTTTTTAAGATATTTATTTATTTATTTATTTGACAGCGAGATCACAAGTAGGCAGAGAGGCAGGCAGACAGAGAGGGGGGAAGCAGGCTCCCCACTGAGCAGAGAGTCCAATGTGGGGCCCGATCCCAGGACCCTGAGATCATGACCCGAGCCAAAGGCAGAGGCTTAACCCACTGAGCCACCCAGGCGCCCCAGCCATTTAACCAACATTATTTTCCTGGCCCTGTATAATGATCTTTCTAAAGTTACATAAATTATTGGTTCTACTTCAGTTTTATACAAGAATAAAATAGCACATTAGAGAAGAACTAAAGTATTTATTAAAACAGCAAATCAGCTGGAGCACCTGGGTGGCTCAGTTGTTTGAGCATCCAGCTCTTGATTTCGGCTGAGGTCACAATCTTAGGGTTGTGAATGGAGCCCCAAGTCGGGCTCTGTACTCATCAGGGAGTCTCTGCTTGAGATTCTCACTCTCCCTCTCCCTCTACCCACCCCCCTCAGGTGTGCACTCTCTCTCCCTCTACACTAAATAAATAAATCTTAAAAAAAAAAAAAACAGCAAACCAGCTTAAACTATATAGATCAGTTTTTTATTTTTGAGAAAAAGTGACCTTCTTCTCAGTGACTACATGCACTAATTCTTTTTTTTTTTAAGATCTTATTTATTTTTCGACAGAGAGAGAACAGTGAGAGAGGGAACACAAGCAGGGGAAGTGGGAGAGGAAGAAGGAGGCTTCCCGCTGAGCAGAGAGCCAGATGCGGGGCTCGATCCCAGTACTCTGGGATCATGACCTGAGCCAAAGGCAGATGCCCAACAACTGAGCCACCCAGGCGCCCCACATGCACTAATTCTTAAGTGTGTACTAATTAGGTGATTAAGACATCAGTCACAACTGTTCTGTAAACCAACAGTGAATTCCATATCATCTTTAGACTTGATCTGACCAAAAGGGCTAAATTTGGAAGGTGTGAAATATGAGAAAGGCTGAAAACAATGTTAGTGTTCTTTATGAAAGGTCTTTTGGTCAAGGTACAGAAAAGGCCAACTTTGCTGTGTGTGGTTATAAGGTGTAGGGTGTATGTGTGTACATGGATCAAAGCAGGTTAAATCTTTCTGGCTCCAGTACCTCTAGGGAACAGAAATAGCAGGAAAGGGGCGCCTGGGTGGCTCAGTGGGTTAAGCCTCTGCCTTCAGCTCAGGTCATGATCTCAGGGTCCTGGGATCAAACCCCACATCAGGCTCTCTGTTCAGCAGGGAGCCTGCTTCCCCCCTCTCTGTCTGCCTGCCTCTCTGCCTACTTGTGATCTCTCTCTGCTTACATGTGATCTCTCTCTGTCAAATAAATAAATAAAATCTTTAAACAAATTTTTTAAAAATTAAAAAAAAAAGGAAATGGCAGGAAAATAGGTAAAGCAGGATGAAGCTCCACCCATCTTTTAGGAATAGGGTATAGCTGGGTCTTAGGATCAAAAATCCGAACTTTAAAGATTAACAATTTCAAAGCTATTTGAATTCTCTATATATACTGTTTTGTTTCTCAGCAAAGCTGCCTTTAATAAATCAAGCTGAATCAGCTGTGTGAGGGAGACAAAGCCTATACATTTGGTCCACCGGTAGACAACTGTTTTAAAAGGAGCCCATAATAGTGACAACAGCAGGAATCAACCACTTTAAATAAAGGCAAGGACATGGTAGGGAGTCAAGACAGACAAATATGAGGCTCAACGCACAACTCTCTTTGCACATACATGGAGAAATCTTACCCTCTGTCAAATATTTATTTTTGTTTTGTTCTTCAAGACTTTCCTAACAATCCTCATTTTCATAGAACGGTAGAATCAAAGTACTCCCAAGAAATACTAAGTAAAATCACCTCAATTTAAACTCTAAAGAGTCACTTAAAAGGATACTGATATAATTGGGGTCCAAAAAGGAGGTTTCCATAATAAATAGTTTAAATAACTTTTAAAGACTCACCTGTAGGCTTAACTGAATAAAACCCAATGGCTTCTCCTTTCTTCCACAGAATCTTAGCGTAATCAGTACTGCTGTGACACAGGAATGGTATCTCATTTCTCTCCATTTCCTGTTTTCTATAAATAATTCGATTCAGAACATAAAGAACCACTCTCTCCCCAAGAGTTCTCACCTGGAAAGAGAGTCAGACACCAGGCACAACAGTTATGATATACATCCATTCAGAACTGCTACCTACCTTGCTCCCTGCTTCCACACCTCACACTAGTATGCACTTTGAATATACTCAAAATGATTTATTAAACCTTTCATCACACAGATGAGACCCATCATTCATAACAGTAATAATCCATTTCTACAAACACATGTTATGCATGAAATACTGCCTCTCAGCAAAATTCTAAAACAGGTAAAACGAGATTCTAATGTACCAATCCCCAGCATCTCTTCCTTAGTATTCAAGTGTATTCTTTTTTCTTCCAGTTGCTCAGATCCAGGGTCCCCCCCAACCTAATTGCTGCCCCACCACCTCTATTGCTTGAACTCTTTTTCGCCCCTTTAGCCTCAATGGTAAATAAAAAAAAGGGGGGGAGGGAAAGCTTCATGGAATCCTCTAAGACTTTAAGAACAATTACCTTATTTGATGATCAAGGCCTTTCTCATTTTTCCAGGTAAAATGTTCATTTAACAGTCATGTCTTGGTTGTCTAACTTATAAGGAATAGCCAGCTCACCCCCCACACAAACCCAAAGACCCTTCTGCCAGATCAGATGAGTGATGACAGTGGCATAGGCAAATCTGATAAAAACAAACTTGGGGCAATCACAAAATGGAAGCAGAGCCTCACTTCCCACATGGTCATGGGACCCCCTCACCAACTTTCTGGACATCAAACGATGGGGTTTTCCCCCATAGACATCTTTTAGCATTAAAAACAAGAGTTCTATCCATAAAGTCTATTTCCCCTCAAGTCTCCTTAAAGAAGCACAAGAGTACCCTCTAATTAGGTGAGTGAAGAAAAAAAAAAAGCATTAACTACACACAGACTACTCTCAAAAAAAAAAAAGCCTTAACCATACTACACACTATGGGATGTCAGATACCAAACAGCACAGGAAATGACAAAGTTCACTAGCTTTCAGGGCAACCCATTCCTTCTCTGAACAGCTCCAACCAGTATAGAATTCTTCATACTGAGCTGACCACAGCCAAAGACTAGACTTTGATACCCTGGAGCCACACAGCCTAAAAATATTTAAAGAAAGCCATGACATTGGCTTTCCCTAAATTTCATACCACAGGAACAACTGAAGGAAACGACAGATCTAATGCAATTTTGGGCACTCTGGCCATTCTAGTTCTCTCGCTAAACTGCTCAACATCCTTCATCTCTCCACTGGGACTTGCAGATATTACAGAAGTAAACAGCGAATATGTTGCTAAGACAGTTGGGCTTTCTATATAACCTTAAGTTTTTTTATTAGCTTTTTTGCTTACCTTGGTTTTACTTCTAATTAACTAAAGCCCAGTCGTCTTTCTATGTGCTCTTTTAGCTTGTTCTTCATCGTGTACATGTGCAGTTAATTGTTTGAACCCTTGGGTACTACTTTTCATCATGTTTGATCATCATGCTCTTTGTTTCTAAATTCTGCCTTTCACAGATTGTTCTCCCATTCAGCACTGTGGCAGGCAGAAATGATCAGCATGCCACTGTGTCTCCCTCTAAGTAAACGATAAAATGATGACCGGGACAGAAAAAAGGACAAAGTTTGGCAGTATGCTACCGAGGATCTCCCTTCTAGTCCCCTGATTAGAACACTTGAATAGACCACCTGAAATGGCCCTACCGATAGGCAAGTTTCCTGCTCAGTCTCTCCTAGAGACAGAGAACCTAGGCAAATACACAGACAAAACTAGCTTTCTCTCTACCCTGTGAGGATATCAGAAGCTAACGTCAATAGAGGCCACGCCAGTTCAAGTAACGTGTCGGTATTCGCTCTTCCTCACTCAATTATCAGATACTTCTAGAACCATGTAATATTGAGGAAGCCCAATCAGACTTTTCATCAAAACAATGAAACTCTAACAGTTTAATACAATCTAGCTATACTAAAATGGAGAAGTACTCAATAATTTCAAGAATTATCAATGTTTATGGGAAACATTGTGAAACGACCTCAGAAGAAACACTTTTAAATTATAGGATCTTGTTACCTGCTTAAGCCCTTCTCTAGAAGGGACAGATGTTTTCACAATATCATCAATAGCCCACCACTGATCAGCAAGATAAAGTGCCACAGCTAAAATAGAATAAATGATTATTAACATTTAAGCTTTACAGTATATAATATTATTATTTGAAAAAGTTTATACAGGTAACCTTAAATATACCCACACTTTATAACACAATGTGGCCCCATTTTATCTTATTTCACACATTAAACATTTAATTAAAGCAAGTGAAAATTTTATTTTCTGAAATTTAGTTTGAAGCAGTTTTTTTAATTCCTTCATGTAGCTACTTTTTAGTAAATATCTAATTGTTTGGAGAAAAGTTCCTCAATTTATAAAGATTAAGCAGAAAAGAGACCTGTGAGTGAGTCCTCAGGTGCAAAAAGAGCAAGAATTTTCTCAGTCTGATCTCCACCATAAAGAGGTACAAAGCCTACATTTGACAGGCTAATAGGAATCTGAAATGACAATTGATTAGATTAGTCAAGTCTGTTAAGAAAACACAGGACACTATGCTTCTACCAAAATATTAAAAATATTAAAATATTAAACTTTCTATACATTAATGCTAATTATGTAACTTAATTTCATAGAAGATATTTCTAGTCTCAAAAAAAAGTAAATCAGACTTCCCTTTTGCAGGAATTTTACTATCTTGGGAAAAAAATTTAAGTTTATTTCAATAAATATTACTACTGTGCTCAAGCCACACATCTCAATAAAAACAAAGGCATGATGTGGTACATAAACTCATTAAAAAACAACTATAGTTTATCATCTGTTATTTAGACAACTTCAAGGGGGGAAATTCCATTCTATAGTAAAAGACATCAGACAGGTACATTTGTTCTTCCACTGAGATACATATGATACTTTAAGATTTTTCTACCTTCATTAATCTGACCATAATTCCCCATTTACAGATATTACAATTTGGATAATTATAAAATACTGGTGCCTTAGAAGAACAGACTTTAAAAAAGCCTTTAAACATCATTTTCTATGAGAAAACTCTGAGGCCTAGAGAGGCTAGAGAACTATCTCATTCATAGTGGAATGCTAACGATCTTTCCATCACAGTATATCACGCTTACTAATTAGGAAGTTTGATAGAAAAAGGAAGATCTGTGACACAAAAATGTGTTAATTCAATGTTTTGATGATTTTTTTAGTAAAAAATTTCTAAAATCACAAATTCCAAATCTAAAGTAAATTTAATTTAGTTAGCTCAAATACAGTAACCCATCTCAGCAAAACAACTTATATGTAATTTTAAAGGCAAAATATAACTATTAAGCAATAACCTGTAGAGTGTCTTTTTCAAACTTGATCGTGCTGCTGTACTAACCAATCAGTACTTAACCATTTTACTGAACAGTCTTCTGATGCAAATTTCAAAAGCGATTAGTTAACATTTTTAAATGATAAAAGAAAGAAGATACTGATTTCATGTGTAAACTCAACTGAAAAGGTTGACGAAAATCACTTTTGCACACCTTACCGTAATATTGAGAAGAGAAAAATGTTCAGGGTTTTCAGGGTCCCCACACCTTAGATCTGACATATAATCTTCAGCAGAATTTTCCAATTCCTCATGACTGCAATTATCCAGCACATCCACAGGGAATGCCATCCTCTATAACAAACAACATGGGACAAATGTTTTAGCATAGCAAATGTTACCTTTCTTTACTCATAGAAAAAACTTTTTATTTTAACACCACACTTTAAGGAAACATCACTTTCACTATGCCAAGACAGACAATAATTTGAGGCTGCTGATTGAAAATATACATCAAAAAGAAAACTTTGTGGGGAGACTGGGTGGCTCAGTTGGTTGAGCATCTGCCTTCACTCCGGTGGTGATCTTGGGGTGCTGGGATCAAGTCCCACATAGGGCTCTCTGTTCAGTGGGAACGTGCTTCTCCCGCTCCATCTGCCTTGCCTCTCCCCCTGCTCATGCTCTCTCTCTCTCACTCTGTTTCTCAAATAAATAAATAAATAAAATCTTTAAAAATAAGAAAACTTTGAAACATTCATTTATATTAAAAATAAGCAATGGAATAGAAAATAATGGATAATTCCTTAAATTCAGCTCAGGTCATGATCTCTGGGTCCTGGGATCGAGCCCTGTGTGGGGCTCTGCGCTCAGCAGGGAGTCTGCTTCAGGATTCTCTCTCCCTCTGTCCCTCCCCCCTGTACTCAAGCTCTAAATTAAATAAATAAATCTTTTAAAAAAATTTTAGGTGAAACTGAATTAAAGAGAACGTATTAATTGTTTTTACTCTCTCATAGACAAGATCCCAGCTTTATATCCAAGTAAAACACTAAGACATTTAACATACCGTATCACTGACTAGATGAAGCTCAATAAAGATTACTATTACACCATTTCCCTTAAACCAACTCAAAAGACTCTCTTGAAAATTAGCTACCAGAACAAGCTCTGAATGAAATACACTTAAAAATTTCATTTGCTGGGCGTGCTGGGTGGCTCAGTCAGTTCCAACTCTTGATCTCAGCTCAGGTCTTGATCTCAGGGTTGTGAGTTCAAGGCCCACTCTGGACTCCACACTGGGTGTCGAGCCTACTCAAAAAAAAAAAATTTTTTTTTTTCATTTGCTGGGGTACCTGACTGGCTCAGTAGGTGGATCATGTGACTCTTAATCTTAGGATTGTAAGTTCAAGCCCCACCTTGGGTGAAGAGATTACCTAAAAATCTTTCTTTTAATTTTTTTTATTAAAGATTTTATTTTTTCATTTGAGAGAGAGTGAGCAGGGGAGGACCAGAGGGAAAGGGATAAGCAGATGCTAGGTTGATCCCACTACCCTCAGATCATGACCTGAGCCAAAACCAAGAGTTGGACGCCCAACCGACTGACCCACCTAGGTGCCCCCAAAAATCTTAAAAAAAAAAATTTTTTTTAAGTAATAAAAATAAAAATTTCATTTGCTAACAGTAATCATAAAGGATGAAACTTAAGTTAATGTTTGGAGCCTGCTGTCAAAAACTTAGCCTACAAAAGCACAGTTGGTTATAATCATACAAAAATAATATGGCATTCTAGATAAAGAATACAAAATGGACACAGAAGGAAAAATAGCCTTGACTGAACAGCAAGTTTTTGGTGATTTTCTTTCTTTTTCATCTACTGTTACTATGATAATTATGGTTCTTAAAAGATTTTAACTGCTAATGTCATGTTTTAAGTGCATGTTTTTGGTTCCATTATTGGAAGATAATTCTAATAAACAGGCAAAGCAGGTGATCTGAATAAAGAACCCAATGACATAGCCCAGAATACGACAATTTTAAGGCAGTAAACAGTCTTAGAGGTCTTGGTTTCTTATCTAATACGCTTCAGGGAAGAGTCCTGTGTGGACCCACCCACTAGTCCACAGCAGAGTGAGCCAGAAACACGAGCCAGTCTCCCTAAGCCATTCATCTGTCCTCTAGCCTACTGCTGCCCAACCTTCAATAATTTGCATACCACCAAGAACATTTTCCCTAGGGTGTTAAATGCCTAAATCACTATTTAACTGATGTATTTCTCAAACCACTTCTTCTAATTTTCTTTATTAAGTGAGCTCTACACCCAATGTGGGGCTTGAACTCACAACTCCAAGATCAAGAGTCAAATGTTCTACCAACTAAACCAGTCCAGTTAAGTGCCCCTCAATTCACTTCTTTAAAAATATACTCACACCTCTCTCCATCTTTCCTCCCCTCCTCTTTTTTGTGGTAAAACATGCATACAACACTTAACCATTTTAACTATTTCTAGATTTTTAATTCTGTGGCAGTAAGAACGCCCCCACTGTTGTACAACCATCACCGCTCTCTGGTTTCCAGAACTTTTCCACCATCCCAAATAGAAACTCTGTATCCACTAAACGATCACTCCCTAACCCCTCTTCCGCGGTCTCCTGCTAACCACCATTCTATTCTGTGTCTCTATGATGCCTAGTCCAGGAACTTCATAAGTGGAATCACACAATAACTGTCCCTTTGTGCCTGGCTTTTCACTTAGCATAGTGGTTTTAAAGTTTATCCATGTTGTAGCACGTATGAGAATCTCGGTTCACTTTTTAAGAAACATTTTATTCACCCTTAACTATAAAATCACTAATGTGATATATTAGATTACACATTTTCCTAATCAGCATTAAAATTTCTAACTACCATCATTTAAATATTCACCTGAATATCACTTAAAAACATCTCCTAGGGGCGCCTGGGTGGCTCAGTGGGTTAAAGCCTCTGCCTTCGCTCAGGTCATGATCTCAGGGTCCTGGGATCAAGCCCCGCATCGGGAGCTCTGCTCCACGGAGAGCCTGCTTCCCCCTCTCTCTCTGCCTGCCTCTCTGCCTACTTGTGATTTCTCTCTGTCAAATAAATAAATAAAATCTTTAAAAAAAAAAAATCTCCTAAATCACCAGTAGGTTAGCACATTTTAGAAAACATTTCACTATAGGTATAGTAGTGCTTACCATAAGAAAATACTATTACAAATCAAAGGCAAGTATAAAAGGACTAAATTAATTAAAGTGTAAGAACAGAAATTCATTATCTTTCATTCTTAAACCTTTTTAGATGGTCATTTTTAAATAGAAAAATAATTGTTTCTGGGCTTACTATTACAGAATATTCACAAACTTACACAAAATGAAATAATTGTTTTCCTGCAGTCTAACAATTTAAAAACTTTGAAATTTGTATAAAGAGCTTTACTGAGGAGAGAAATCCCACTGAGTAGTTGTGATTTCTGAATACAGTTTAAAAACAACTATAGCATCATAGTTTTTAAAATGAAAAGAATTAGAAAATATTTCTCTAATTCCAAAGCCTCCCCCCCAACACACATCCCTTCTAAAATGTTTTTGAGTTGCAGATCTGTCCTTAAATCCATTACTTTTATTACTACTTGCTCTCGGTGCTGTTTTATTGGCTAAATAATCACCTGATAGTAATTAAATGAAGATGAAAGAACTCAGAAATTACTATAAATCAGTTAACAATAGCAGGTAACATTTACTGAGAAGTGACTATATACCAGACTTTAAAGAGACAGCCACATTGAAAATATAGTGAGATATTTCTATTAGCCCCAATCTATAGATGAAGAAACAGAAAGTCATACCACTAATAGGGCTAAAAGAACAGGAATCCAGACAATTGAATACACCTTCCAATATTATTATTTTTATTCAATAGGCAAAATCGTAATTTGTAATGGTTATATGAAATCTTTTATAAAATATTATAATAATTCCCTTGTTATTAAATATTCTATTCACATATTACACAAGAAAAGAGCAATTGGAATTGGAATTCTATGTATGACCCTGGTTCCTGGGTCAGCTCTGCCACTAAGTCAGTGACCCCGGGCAAGTTACTTACCCTCTTTAAGCTTCTGTATTCTCATTGGTAATGTGATGCAACTGGACAAGATAATCCTAAGGACCTTTTCACCTCTAAATGTTTATAAAAAAATATATTGGTTAACTTATGACTGTAAATTACTAGCCTTATGGTGGGTCTCCTACAGTTTAGAGGCAAAAGCAAAATGGTAAGGTTCTACAGAGAAATACAGGTTGCTATACTAAATCACTCACTTCTCCCGCTTTTTTGTTGTTTTTAAGCTTCTGTTCTGTGTTACATAACTGTAAAGCTGTCAGATCAAATTTTGTCAAGTACTTTATGCTCTACCCATGAGATAAATCTACAAAAAGGGCTAACTAGATTCTACATGAATGAGAAAGCTCAGTGTTGCCTTAAGCGAACCAACTCATCAAAAAATTTACGCAGAATGGATAATGAAGTGTAAAAAGTGTCCAAATTAATTTATAAATTAAGCAAATGTTATGCTCATTAATCCTGGCTAACTTGTATAAAAACACAATACTAATATCTTTTATGTAAGAATTTTAAGATGCCCATCAGCTATTTTACAACCATCTTTTAATAACTCCACCCCTTTTCCCCGAAAATTATATAACTATTTGAAAGAATAAATGCTCTTAGGAAGAAAATATGAAGAAGAGAAAACAGTTTTATTCCTACTATTGTGATTTTTTTTCCCTATTTAAGGTTAATTATTAGATGTCAACTACACTCTTAAAAGGAGGAATGTTTTTATAAATTCGGTTCCTAAATTTTCAAGATTCTTATAGATTATAATCATTTGGAGACTTTAGGGGAGAGAGGAATATAAATAAAAATACAGACATTTTAGAGCTGAAAGAGTTCTTAGAAAAAAAATAATTATCTCAACCAATCCAAGTCATGATCCTACCTCTTCTGATGTTTCCCCAACACTGAAAATAGGTTAAGTATCCAGGCAACATAATCAGTAATGCTCTCAACCTTTTCACAAAAAGCCTGTTTCTGAACCTTATTTTGATTCTTCTCAATTCTTCCCTTTTCACTTTCCTCCCTAACATCATTTTTGCCCTAACTAACCTAGCCCCTGCACTACATTAGCACAAGGATCTCTTTATCTTACTTACCCCTTTATTCTTCTATCCCTCCTGCCCTACACAAGGCCCTAAATCCTACATTAATCCTTCTCCAGTATTAGAGCTGAGATTCTAAATATGACAAAATGAAACTAGGGAAAAAGCCACTTCAACTATCAAATCTCATGTGGGCTCAATGCTGCTCACAAATTCTCTCCTGTCTTCTGAGAAATGAGAAAGAGCTGACTACTTGTGGGTGAGGACTGCCTGTAAGTTTATGGCTAATGGGGCAGGAAGTTGGAAGGATTTCATATTTGTTGCTTATTTTTATTTTACCTAGGAAGCAAAATCATCTTTTGAAATAATAATCACTGAGCCAACGATGGACTATGTGCCTGGTTCTACTAAAAACACTTCGCACATATGCCCAGATACAGTTTTTTTTTATCACTAACACGCTAAATGAGGAATTTAATGATCCTCACTTGCCAGCCAAGGAAACTAACACACAAAGCAGCTGACTAACTTATTCAAGGACACACTCTAGTTAAGTGGCAGAACTAGTATTTGAACCCAGGCAGTCTGGCTTTGATGCCTTTTTTTTTTTTTTTAACCACAACTCTATGTCTAAAAGTAGAGCATTTCAGGAGTCTCAAGATGATTAAAGATTGCTTACATCTATCAGGAGAAGTCTTACAAATTTTCTTTCTAGAAATATTAATTCTCTCTTCATTTTCAGGAAGACGGTCTTAGATCTAAGAAATCATTTAAACATGAATGTGCAATCTCTCTTGGATGCATCTGACTGACCAAATTGAGTTTACGTGCCTGCATGCAAACTGCAAGGGAGAGAGAATGTGACTTGGGGGTAGGGGGTTCTACCTTGGATAGGCAAAACAGGGCTCATATGGCTGAAATAAGACTCAAAAGCAAAAATGAGGTACAACACAAAATACTGAATTTTACCACAGCCAAGAATGGATGCTAAATCCTTATCTCACTATCCATACACTCTGAGTAAGATCTAGAGAGAGCTACTTATGCTACTCGGATACATGTGCAAAGAAATAGAAATGTTCTTATAACTGAATCTTCCACTTGGCTGACTACATATTGTACTGCAAAAAAGAATACATTTTCCTCTAGAACATGCCAGCTACTCTAGTATTTCATGACCTGGATTACCGAACACTGTTTATAAACTCACAGAAGCAGTTTCCAAACTCAGGGAAAAAACAAAATAAACAAAAACAAAATAACTATTTAAATGAATACGCCATAAAATTTTGTCTTTCGTTTCAACATCAGACCAACAACTAAAATCCTTTTACCTGGCTTCTTTACCCCATAACAGATCTAATTTTATACTGTTCACTAAAGTTAAAAGGAGTTTGGTACGGTAAAACTCAAGGACACAGGCAATTGTTTAGAACAGGAGTCTCAACAATTTGTACAATGTTGTAGATACCTTCAACATAAAGTATCACAGAGGCGACTCATTTCGAACCTCGAAGAAGACTGATGCTTTTCACTTTAAAGGAAATACATCTAAGGGTCCAAGACAAAAGCAAAAACAAAGCAAAACTTGGTGCTTAATTTTGGCATACGATTTATAAACTATTCTGCTGAGTCACAATCACCATGACCACCACCCCACTGCCTAATATTTTCACTACACAACTAAGAAATGTAACCGAGGGTTGCCACTATGGGCAGAGCATAATACCAACTTGGAAAAAGCAGATTCAGAACCACAGCTCCCCACACCTCTTTCCCCTTCAGGCTTCTCCAACTCTGCACTTCCATTCATGGCCCCACACACCTGTTCCTGCAAACCTCTTGCAACCTCAGATGGGTCTGCTCGCCCAGATTAAGAAAACTTGTTTTCTTACCTCTCACCAGCAGTAAGCCTAGGAGAAAATGAGGTGACAGTAGTAGCCTTCCTACCTGACTTCAATACATATTTACTGAATAAATGAATAAATGAGTTAATGAACAAAAGTTTGTAAGAACAAATCACACAGCGGTGCTAGGGGGAGAAACGGCTACAGATGAGACGGGTAAGGTTCTGCTGCTGGATGAAAAGCAATATATAGAGCTTCAACAGGCATAGACTGAACGGAAAATCCTCTGAAAAGATGGAGCACACTAAATGGAAGCCAGGAAACATGCTGAAAATGGCAAGCAGTTGGATTTATCAGAAGACTTAAGGTTTATTAGGAGTAGTGGAAGGAACACAAGGAAAATCAACTGAGGACAGAGCATAAAAGGTCAAGAACACCAGACTAAAGAATTGTACTTTATTTGGGACGCAGGAGGCAATTTAAGGATCTTGAGCAGGAAAGAGACATTCAAGCCTATGCTTTCAGACAATCTGTCCCACAGTTGTACATAGCGGATTTATGGGTGGGTAGAACTGAAGGGAGACAAGTTGAGAAACTCTGATAAGTACCTTGTGCGTACTTCTTTTTAACATACTTATCACATGTTAATGTGATTTCTTTTTCTTCATCTGTCTATACTACCAGGCTCAGAACTCCAAGGAAGCATAAGCCATTTGGGTCAAATTATCTGATGTGCCTTCTAATAACTTATGTGTCTATACTTGATTACTTGAAGAAAAAAAGATAGGGGGAAAAAGGTCTTAATTTATAAAGGGGTAGTATCATCAAAAATTCATTTATAATTCTTTTTTAAAACTCAAACATGGGGGCGCCTGGGTGGCTCAGTCGGTTAAGTGACTGCCTTCGGCTCAGGTCGTGATCCTAGGGTCCTGGATCGAGCCCCACATCAGGCTCCCTGCTCACCGGGAAGCCTGCTTCTCCCGCTCCCACTCCCCCTGCTCGTGTTCCCTCTTGTCTCTCTCTCTCTCTCTCTCTCTGTAAAATAAATAATAAATAAAATCTTTTTTAAAAAAGCTAAATAAATAAAACTCAAACATGTTTTCCAATGATGATTACAGCACTACCATTTATGGCTTGTTTACCTTGCAGCAGGCATGATGCTCTACCCATGTTATCTCACTGATTCCTCAGAATGACTCTGAGGCTGGTGTTCCTAACACACAGTCTCCCAGTGAGGAGCCTCAGGTGTGGGGAGGCTGAGTAAATTGCCCAAAATCACACAGCTAGTAAGTGGCAATCAGGCTCTAAACTTAGGCAATTTGTCTCCAAGGGATTTAACCTGGCTCCCAGGTCAAGACAAAAGGCCAGTATAACCTAGGATGTTTCTGATCACACAACTATCATAGAATACATCAAACATACTGCTTAGTTACTCCTCAGGAGTTAGACTTTTTTAAATCTTCCAATATCCTGTCTTCAAACTTTAATGCCTGTTCTAATAACTATGATCCACTGTCTTCAGAATTTTTAAATGGTTATTACACAACAAAAAGCCAACTTTTTTTTTAATTAAGAGATTCTCTGCTTTATTCATAATCAGGAAAATGTAAATTGGGACCACAATTAAATACGATTTGTACCCACTAGATGAGCAAAAATTAAGAAATCAAGTGTCAGAGAGGTAGTGAACCAAGAGGACCACTTAGACACGCTGGTAAGAATGTAAACAGATTCAAACACTTGAGAAATAATAATGGATTCATGTATTATGTTGCTCATGTACACGACCAGAGATATTCTAGGAAGCATGCGTGAAAATATTCTGAGCAACACTCCGTACAGTATCAAAAATTGAGAATAATATGATAGGATAGTGGGTAAAGCATGCATCCAGTGCAGCCACACCTCACAGTGGGCACAAGGAAGTAATGAGGAGTAAAATATTCAGGCCTCAGAGAATATAAATGCTATGAAATATCTACTAAAAATTCAAAAATAAGAAACAAAGCCAACTGTTTTAAAGTTAAAAAAAATAAAAGGGGGGAAACATAACTGACAAAGTAAAATGCCTATCAAATATTTCTTTAATTACAACAAAACAGAGCTAAAGAAAAAATGAAATTCACTAGTTACATTATAGTTTTTAAATTATTCATTGCTGAAGGACAGAAACAAATAAGTCCTTGAGTTTTAGATGATAGAAGACTCAACATGAACCAAGAGCAAGTTTTTCTTTTTTTTTAAAGATTCTTTTTTTTTAAAGATTATTTATTCATTTATTTATTTGAGAGAGAGAGTGTGTGTGTATGAGAGTAAGAGCAGAAGCCAGGGTGAGGGGTAGAGAGAGAAGCAGACTCCCCACTGAGCAGGGAGCCCGATGAGGGTCTCAATCCCAGGATCCTGGGATCATGACCTGAGCTGAAGGCAGATACTTAACTGATTGAGCCACCCAGGCACCCCAAGAGCAACTTTTTCTGAAGTGAAAGCAAAATAACCCTAAAATAGGGCTTCTTTATTAAGGTTGTGACTGTCCAGATCCAGAGATGGAAAAGTATCCCTGCACTCTTCATGGGTCAGACAGCATCCATAGTTTCTGATTTCATTCGGATGATCACATTTTAGGAAAAATCACACTAAAAAACTGGAATGCCTCCAATGGAAAACAGCCAGGATGGCAAAGGATCTAGATACCACGGTAAAATAGATGAGGAACAGGAATTGGGAGAAATTAGTGAAGGAAAGTCTTGGGGAAGAGAAGCAAGAAAAAGTTGCCCTTCAAATACGTGAAGAGTCAATACACAGATGAAAATGTAAAAAAGTTAATCTACATGTATCTCTAGGGTAAAAAGAAAGAGCCATTCCAAAATAAATGCTACCCACAAATGAATTACACCCACATGAAAGCACAGCCAACTAGCTAATCAAAGACTACTGTTAGTTACAGCTGGTATATTCAAACTCAGGAGAAACCTCTCTCCGCCCCTCTGTAAGTACATGTACAAGAATGTCCGTTGCCTCCATCCAAGTCAGTGTCAGGGTTCTGGGAAGGAGGGCCGAGAGAGCACAGACTCCAGCTGAGTGGTCATTTATATATCGAACTGTAAAACCATATGAATCATTTTATAAAAACTATGCTCTTTTTTTGGCCATTCTGAGAAGCTGCTCAGATACAAAAAGTTAGTATTCTCCAAACAAAATTTATTCAGAATCACTTCAATTTCTTTTTTATAGTTTAAAAAATATTAACAAAAGACCTCCCCAGCCTTAAAATTAATTTCAAGTACTTTTACATACACATTATATTCCAAAGCCAGATATCAAGACTTCAAACGTGCCTTCTGCTAAATTTAGCTATATTTTCCAACTTAAGCACAAATAATAGAAAACAGGACCAGGGACCCCTGGGTAGCTCAGTCGGTTAAGCGTCTACCTTCAGCTCAAGGCATGATCCCAGGGCCCTGGGATCAAGTCCCACATAGGGCTTCCTGCTCATCAGGGAGCCTGCTTCTCTCTCTCTCTCTCTCTCTCCCTCTGCCTCTCTCCTTGCTTGTGCTCTCTCGTGCTCTCTCTCTCTGTCAAATAAATAAATAAAAGTCTTTAAAAATAAAAAAAAATAAAAAATAAAATAAAAAAACAGGACCAGATTTAAAATTAGAAGATATGGGGTGACTGGGAGGCTCAGTGGGTTAAAGCCTCTGCCTTCGGCTCAGGTCATGATCTCAGGGTGCTAGGATCGAGCCCCGCATCGGGCTCTCTGCTCAGCGGGGAGCCTGCTTCCCCCCCTTCGCTCTGCCTGCCTCTCTGCCTACTTGTGATCTCTCTCCTCTCTGACAGATAAACAAATAAAATCTTAAAAAAAAAAAAAAATAGAAGGTAGGTTCTGGGATACCTGGCTGGCTCAGTAAGAAGAGTGGGCAATTCTTGATCTTGGGATCGTGAGTTCAAGCCCCACTTTGGGTGTACTGAATTACTAAAAAAAATTAATAAACTTAAAGAAACAAGACAGGTTCTTAGTCTGGAATCCACAAAAGCTACAGAGGTTTAAAGGGTTTATATTTTACACAGTGCAAAAGCTCTGACAAGCGGCAGATCACAATTTTAAAAGTGAAAAAGTAAATTGTTGCTTTGAAATACACTTCAACAAAGTATTGTGTTGTACACAGGGTGGATATGAGAAGATAGTAAGAGAGAGAAAAAGATGAGGAACACTGAACTTGGTACTGAAAACTATCCTAATTTCCTTGATAATAATACTAATAGCTCACCTTTAGAGACATGATCACACTTATTTCTGCCAACACTTTAGGATAGGCTCTGTTATAACTACTCTTTTACAGATGAGGAAACTGAGGCCCAGAGAGATTAAGTATCTTAAAGGTGGCTAGAAACACCAAAGCCAAGTTTCAACCCCATGTCTATTTGCCTTGAATTTTGGATTATTATACTGCCTCTGAACAACAACTACTGTTAAGTGAAGAATCAAAGTAAGTTCATCAGGTATTAAGAACTTGAAAGCACTGGAATTTATGTGTAAAAGATTTTAGACTCTAAAATTATTTAATAATAGTCTATTTCTTTATCAATCATTATATAACAAAAAGTCAAGCTCTCTGACATTTTCAACACTCCTATTCATTCCTCAATGGGCTTCTGCCCTCATGACACTGATGGTACTCTTTTTTTTTGTTTTTTTTTCTTAAGATTTTATTTATCTTTTGACAGAGAGAGTAAGACAGTGAGAGCAGAACACAAGCAGGGGGACTGGGAGAAGGAGAAGCAGGCTTCCCGCCCAGCAGGGAACCCACATGGGGCTCAATCCCAGGACCCTGGGATCATGACCTGAGCCAAAGGCAGACACTTACCTGAACCACCCAGGTGCCTCTGACAGTACTCTTCTTAAAGCGTCCAGTAACCCTCAACCCCAGATTCAGTGGATTATTTTCACAGCCACCCTTCCTGACCTTGTGACAGACCAAACCCAACCAACAATCTGCAGCATCAATGTTCCTCTCCATCCCTGGACACACTCTCTCAGTTCTACTTCTTAGTTCTTTCCCTCCTCAGTTTCTTTCAGCAACTGAACCTTCTCCACTGCACAACCCATAGTTTCAAAAATCTGTACGCATTTAGATTTTAAGGAGTCTTTAACATTTTAATCCACAATACGTAACTATAAACTCCATGAAGATGAGGTCTATTTGTTTTTGTGTTCCTTTAACCATAAAACGGACACTCGGTGTTTATTGAATAAAATGAAAGCTACCTTTGGTGTAGCCTAAAACTAACATTCACTGGAGCAGGTAGTACCTAAAAATGATATATATTTTTAAAAATATGTGCTAAGTCACAAACTTTCTAGACAAAGAATAGGTGGAGCTAAACGAGTAAGAGTAATTCTTCTCCCCTACAGAGCAGATAAACCTTAAGGTCTCACATACCAGCCCTGAAACTGAATGAGTCTAATTATTTTAGGATGTCCATAGTAAATTATCAGCTTTTCCCTAATTATTTTTAAGCCATGACACCTTTTTCTTAATAAATTCAACTTTGAGTAACTTTGCTGTTGTTGCTGGAAAGAATTGTGAAATATCCTACTACCCATGAAGCATATCAAATTTAGAACTTTTAATTTCAGGGTTAAATATACAATGAATCAAAAGCCTAATGATGTATGAAGAGAAAATCATCTTAAACACAGTAATCACACAATTCCCTTCATGTTATAATCACAAAATCTTAGAAATGGGAAAAAACATGAAAGTTTTGTTTCAACTCCTGTTCAACCAACAATCCTTTCTACAGAATCCTTCATAAATATTTTTGGAACCTCTGCCTGAATACTCAATCCTCTTTTCTGATTACCTTTAAAAAGTACATCTCGTTGCATTTTTAGGCACATAACTGAACATAACACATATAAGGTTTTAAAAGGGTTAGACCGGTGAAATGTGTAAGCCTGATGATTCACAGACATGTACCCTGGGGCAAATAACACATTATGTGTTAATAAAAAATAAAATAAATAAAATAAATGTTTGGTAGTATTCCCCTTGGAGGAAAAAAAAAAAAAAAAGGTTAGACCGGGCGCTAGTAGGTTAAGTGTCAGATTTTTTTTTTTTTTTAAGATTTTATTTATTTATTTGACAGAAAGAGATCACAAGTAGGCAGAGAGGCAGGCAAAGAGGAGGAAGCAGGCTCCCCGCCGAGCAGAGAGCCCGATACCAGCCTCGATCGATCCCAGGACCCCGAGATCATGACCTGAGCCGAAGGTAGAGGCTTTAACCCACTGAGACACCCAGGCGCCCCAAGTGTCAGATTCTTGATTTTGGCTCAGGTCAGGAACTCTGGGTGGTGAGAAGAGCCCCGCCTCCAGCTCCCCACTCAGCAGGGAGTCAGCTTGAGACCATCTGCCCTCTCACTCTGACCCTCCCCTTAAAACCCCCAAAGTAAAAGTTCCCTAAAACAAGACTCATCTCTCCATGTCCAAGGTCCCTTTTGCCTCGGTAATTCTTCTCCTAGGGGGGCCAACCAGTGCCTGGGTGGCTCAGTCGGTTAAGCATGTGCCTTTGGATCAAGTCATGATCCCAGGGTCCCTGGGAGGGAGCCTCTCCCCATGCTCATGCTTGCTTGCTTGCTCTCTCTCTCTCCCCACCCCCACTCTCAAATAAATCTTTAAAAAAGGGGAGGGGGCAGTGGGAGCTAATGGAGAAAAACATTAAGAGATTTTTTTTTCCTTCTCAATTTCTCAAACATTGGTAACATGATGCTCAAAATCTCAAACCACATTAATCCAAGCTCGAGTTAATAAAATACAATAGGACCAATTCAGTGAACCTCTGTAACCTGTGTATTAACAGAATCAACGTAAAGGTGTGGGAACTGTGTCGGGCTCAAAGACGAAGTTTCTGGGAGGATCAATCTTACTCCCTGTGAACCTAAGACAGATCCAATCAGGGCACCTACAACCCCTAGCAGACAATCTGTGCTTGCTCAAGTTCCCTAAAACAAGACTCATCTCTCCATGTCTAAGGTCCCTTTCACCTCCATAATTCTCCTCCTGGAACATATCATTAATGAGAGGCATGACATTTCTGCTAAGAATGGTAGACGATAAGAAATTACTTGTTTGTTGAAAGAATGGAAGAGTCTTCAACTATTCAGAAAAAAAAGTTAAGAGTAATTTCATAAGAAGGGTGACAATGAAATTTTACTCTCAAAAGCATCTTATTATAAAACACTTTGTTTTATCCAAATCAGAGTTAAGCCCTCTTTTGGCATATACTGTACCTTTATTAGAAAATGATACCACTTATAATGATTCTAATGCTCTTTTGGACTAATTTCAGGTCAGACTAACTTGAGACTTTAAATCCACAGGTAAAGCATCTTAGGTTATCATAATCACTCTTGCAGCAAGCTAATATTGCTACTCATAATCTATTTCTAAGTTCCCTAAACACATCCTCATCATAAATTCAAAGAGAGGAGACGACTATGACACCTACGAGCTTTCACTGAAAGAGTCATGTTTTATCTTTGTACTAGAAATCTTATCACAAATGGTCGTTTCCCAGGTTCCTCTCACTATTTCACTCCCTGTCCTCCTCCTCCTCCCCGCAACATTAAAACTCTGCCTGATCCACATTATGCACTAAAATATCTCTCCTCCTGGAGAAAAACAAGCTATATAGTCTGCAAACATAACCAGTACACCTTAGGCGCAATCCATCCATCAGTGTAAGCAGATGAGACATGGTACATCAACCCAGATCCATTCTGGTGAATTCCCTCCAAGGCCCAAACGTGTGCATTATGCAACAGCCACCATGCCAGATTTTAATCCCTGTGATGCAGTGATAAAATACAAATGGCTCAAGTATAATCCACTAGGTACATTCGCGAGAAGATAAATCAAAACCAAAATGACCAATTTCTCAGGAACCTTGAAAATGACAAATTGTGTGACAGTTCTGAATCACAATTACAACTTCTTCCGGTAGTCTTCGAGTAACCTGTTCCGCCAGCCCCAACCCCCTCAAAAATCTCACAAGGGAGCATTTTAATTGATGTTTTGAAAGGATCTCTCAGAGGGGGAAGGGGGCCTGCATCAGGTGGTTATCTTGGAATCTAATCTAATAATCTAAAATAATTTAAGATACCCACACCAATTTCCAGAAGCCGAAAATGGAGTAAGAGGTTTCATCATTTCTCCCAAAGGACAATAATGGGAATAAATGTAATCCAGGTCCCTGAAGCATAAACAACCCAGGGCTCAGTGCTTCACCCATCGATCTCCTGGGGCACAGGCCTCGAAAAACTGCACAATGGGCAGCTAAGAATTAGAACTAAATTGCAATGACCTACATTCTAGAAGAGAACCTATACGGTATCTATTCCAAAAGAGGCTGAAGGTAAGGGAGGTAGTGAGAGCATCTCCGGAGACCACTTGCGTGGCTGAACCCGAGCCTAAACGCCTCGGCGCGCCGCCTCACCAGATCCGCTTTTCACCCAGCCAGGGCCACCGGCGAGCGTGGACAGGCTCCAGGTGGGGCGCAGTGGGAGGGGAGGGGGCTCGGCACGCAGCAGCTGGGGAGCCGAACGCGATCCGAGGCCGGCCAAGGAAGAAGGCGGCATTCCCTCACACAAAATGGTGGCGCTGACGAGGAGGCCGGCGCACCTGGGGGCGCGCCCCACGCCCCTAGGGGGACCCGGCCGGCCGCCGGCAGCTGGACGCGCGCCCGGGGCCCGGGAGGCCGGCGTGGGCCTGCGCCGCGGCCGAGTCCTCGGAGCGGCCCGCAGCCGGCGGCTCCCCTCGCCGCCCGCGGGGGCACGGGTCCGGAGTCGGCGGAGCGCGGGGTCGGGCGCGGCAGCCTCGGCCTCAGTCCGAGGCCCCCGCCACGGACTGGCTGCGCACTCACCTCGGACGCGCCTCCGGAGCCACCGGAGCCACCGGAGCCCGGGAAAGGAGGCGGAGCCGCGGGAATGAATGGAGCCGGCGGCTGCTCGCTGGCGACCCCCGGCCGGTCCCGGGCCGCGCAGCTCCCGGCTTCCAGGGCGGGTGCGGCCGCCTCCCCCTCGCCCGGGACGCCTGGCTCCTCGTTGGCGGGTCGGCCGCAGCCCACCGTGCCCTCCGCCGGCGTGACGCACTCGCGCCGCAGCGCCTCCAGCCTTTGCAGCCGCGCTGCGCCCGCGCCCACCGCGAATCCCCCCGCCCGCGCCGCGCGGCCCCTCCTCGGCGCCGGGGACGCCGCCCTGCCTCCCTCCCGGCCTGGGGTTCAGGCGGCCGCGAGGCAGGTGCGGCCTCGGACAGCGGGGCGGGGTGGGGGGCGCCGCGCTGCCCCCGCCTCGCCCCCGGAGCCCGCTCTCCGCCCGGGCCGCCGTCACAAGGCAGAGCGCGACGCCCCAGCTCAGGGCTGTGGCCCGGTATTAAGGAGTGACCTTGGCTTAGATATAAAAATAGGTGCGGGTAAGCTGCGGGGACTACGACGCTGTATTTGCGTATTCCTTTATTGTCAACACTTGCACACCCCGGAGGAGCTCTCCTCCAGCGGGCCCTCCCAGAATTTACACTGACTGGGGTGAGCTGAACCGTCCCGACCTCGCGACTCGATTGCGGAGGGCGCGGGCGAGGACTGTGGGCCTGCGCCCTGCCACTTCTTTCCTAAGCCCACTGCCACCTAGGAGGACGCAAGGGAAAAGGAAGTCAAGCTCTCCAGTCATAACCTGGACAAACCCGAGGGCCCTGACTTCCATCTTGAGATAATAAGGAATCACTACATTCCTGCGTTGACCTTTTCTCTTTCAGAATCTAGCACGGGCAAACTAACCCTGACCCAGAAGGAATGTGGCCGCATCCTCCTTTCCTCCCCTTCCCCTCCCACCTCCCTTAAGGGCCCTTTTGTCAATTACACTCCCAGGGAAGAAAGATAACGCTCTCAAGCCTTTAAAGCATGGTAGATTACTTAAAAGTAATGCATGCCATGGTTTAAGTATGTTTAAGAAACGTATTGAGAAACAGTATTGTATAAGTAATTTTAAGACTTCCTCTTATACATAAACTTTGAAAAATAAACTCATCTTCCAGGAGCCGTAGCCTTGTTTTCACCTCGTCCAGTAAATTTGAAATTATTTCCTTAACTTTTTGGAAATATTTAGCAATCACAATACCAATCTTTAATAAATTTAATAGTGATCAACAAGATAAATACTTCAAAGAATACTTGTTGATAGAGACATATTGGACTCAGATTTTTTTTAATCGAATAGGTTTTTCTGCCTCAAGTTTCTCTTAAACAACCTCACATCCACTCTGTTTAATATGTAGTATTTAGCAGAAATCTTAAATGTTACACATCAAACATTTACCATTTGTAGTGGGCCTTAATAGACTAGACCTACTTGAGTAGGAATTTTGAATAGTTGGGTTTTATACACAGCAAATGTTAAATGAATGAACTCACAAAACTTTTGAATTTATATTTCTAGACCTGTATGTAAGTAGGAGTCCCTATGATAATCCCAAACAATTGCCACTTTGGGAAGATGTTCTTTTTTTGCTACCGGAGGCTACAGCTCTTGAAGCTTTAGGTCTTACTGTAAAGCTAGCCAGAGCAACCTGTTCATAATGTTTGAAATGCACGGAAGTGACTGACTTTTAACTATAATTTTTACAGGTGGGTACTTGTGCCTGGAAGGCCTGTCTTCCAAATGTCTGGCCACTCTGGTGGGATCAGAACTACATTAACCCAGCCCATCCAGGCAGCTAAACCCAGCTCTCTTCTCACGGCAAGGATCCTACCTTGTAAGACCCACTGATGAACTGCTGTCTCCTACTTATGTGAGGGATATCCGATGAGGACACTCTGACTGCCTTCTCTTTTCTCTACTTGCAACATTATGTGGCCTTGAGTGTTTAAGGGGGGAAAAAAATCACCATTTTGGGGGCACCTGAGTGGCTCAGTGGGTTAAGCCTCTGCCTTCAGCTCTGGTCATGATCTCAGCATCTTGGGATCAAGCCCCGCATTGGGCTCTCTGCTCAGCGGGGAGCCTGCTTCCCCCTCTCTCTCTGCCTGCCTCTCTGCCTACTTGTGATCTCTCTGTCAAATAAATAAATAAAATCTTCAAAAAAAAAATCACCATTTTGGCAGAGATTCATTAAATCTTGGTTGTCTGTTTACCTATACTCTTGAGGATCCGTGAGCCCTTAGTGGGCAAAGCCATAAAAAAGTGAGTCTTTATTAGGTTAATATATGCTGCAAACCATTACCACAACATTTTGAAATGTGTTTGAGACTTTTGTCTGAAAAGTTTTATAGAGTGTAAAAGGATTATTGTTTTGTTTTTTGTTGTTGCATATGCTTGCTTTTAATTATTTTAAGTTATAAGCCGAAGGAAACACGTAAGAGTTTCCATTATATTTTCAGTATATGTTAAAAGGGGAATGGAACCATGTTAAGAGAAGCTTGCCACAACTGGATTTTGGAGGTTACTGACACAAATGATCCAGAGAAGGGTCCTTAAATTGCCCTGGAAAAGGGGAATCTCTCATGGCTAAAATGATGGCTAATGGGGGTGCCTGGGTGGCTCAGTGGGTTAAAGCCTCTGCCTTCCGCTCAGGTCATGATCTCAGGGTCCTGGGATCAAGCCCTGCATCGGGCTCTCTGCTCGGCGGGGAGCCTGCTTCCCCCTCTCTCTCTGCCTGCCTCTCTGCCTACTTGTGATCTCTCTCTGTCAAATAAATAAAAATCCTTAAAAAATAATAATAATAATGGCTAATGTTTTTCACCCCTAACAAATGGCCGGGCACTCTACTAACTTCTTTGTGGAAATTAACTCATAATCATCCTTCGAAGTACATACTAATGTTATCCCCATTTGACCTGATAGAGATTGAGGCATACGGAGAAGCTAAGTAACGAGCCCATAATCACACAGCTAATAATCCTGGCAGTTTGGCCCAAGATCCCTTAACCAGGATCCTATTCCACCCTTCATGTGCACAGAATCCTATGCCATATGACCATATGATTGGATTTTGCTTTTGAATCCCTAAAACAACAAATACTCAGTGCCTTCATGGTTAAATTATTTCTTAGATCTACCAGTATATTCCTGGACATGGAGAGGTTAAACCCTTAGAAAACTTGTAAGACTTCCTCATATATGTTAAGAAAAATCGTATAATCTGCTGGTTTTTGAAAGAGAAAAAAAAAGCTTTTCACATTTTTTTAAAAGATTTTATTCATTTGAGAGAGAGCAAGCACGAGCAAGGGGAGGGGCAGAGAGAGGGGAAAGCAGGCTCTCAGCTGAGCTTAACCAACTGAGCCACCTAGGTGCCCCACTTTTCACATCTTTTAAGGGTAATTGCTCTCCATTGCTCTCCAAGTTTTTTTCAGGTTCCAGAGCACAATTATAAGTTTTATTTATATTTATTTAGTGTATGGAAGAAACACAATTCCCCAGAAGAGATTTGCTACCATCTTTAACCCTCTATTAGATTTACATGGGTAGATAGGGCGCCTGGGTGGCTCAGTCAGTTAAGCGTCTGCCTTCTGCTCAGGTCATGATCTCACAGTCCTAGGATGGAGCCCCACATCGAACTCCCTGCTCAGTGGGGAGTCTGCTTTTCCCTCTTCCTCTCTGTGTTCTCTCTCTCTCAAATAAATAAAATATTTTTTAAAAATTTACATGGGTAGAATTAGGATCTAATATATAGAATACATGTGTTTTAAGTTCATAAAAATTACAGTGAGAAGTGATTGAGGCAGCCCGGGAACTTCCAGATCCAAAATATTAGCCAATTAGTTAACTAGTTAGCTAATATTGTCAGCCATGGCAAAGGAGAAATGAGAAAGCAATCTTTCTTACACTAGAAGAAAAGCGACTCCACATCCTAGAATGCTTTAGTTTCTTTCTCCGGTATATAAAATATGTCACAGGAATGCTTTCAGGATTAAATGCAGCAGTTTGATAGGGTTTTCTTTGTTAGGCACTACAACTATCTGCAGATTTCAAATTCCTGAGTGATACTCTGCAAGGTAGGTTGGGGGAATGTGGAAAGAACCTGAAGAACAAGAGAAATAACAGGTTTGAGAAGCCAGGTTACACTTGTTTCTTCTTTTGGTTTGATCTAATATGAAACAGAAGTTTAATCACAGAGTAGGTATTTGATAAGTTTAGTTTGGGTTTAAGAGAAATAACATGGTATTTTTTCCATATTACTAATGAAAAATTACATATTTACATCTTTGGCAGATACTACGAAGTTGCCTAGTTAGTATTTGTTCCCCCCCTTTTCTCTGACAAGTTCAATTTTGCTTGGGGTGACAATGGCCCAACCAAAACTATTTTCCTCTCCAGACTCCTCTTGCAACTGGCATAGCTATATGATCATTTTTGGCCCATGGAATGTAAGCAAAAGATCATTAGGTAAGGCTTCCAAGAAAGCTTTGTTTTTCTGATTAAAAAAAAAAAAAGATTCAGATATCCCTTTGCCTTTTGCCATTTGTACTTTTTTCTTCTTCCTGCTTGGAAGGAGGACTTAAGTCTGGGATCGGAGTAGCCATCTTGAAGCCATGAGCTGACAATGGAAATGAAATCCATGCATAACTATACCAGAGCCAAGAGATAGGCACCCAGGACAATGACGACATTATGGAGCTGCCCACACCAACTGCACACCGCCTACCTCCAGGTCTTCTCTGTTACTTGCCAACAAATGCAGTCCTACCTAAAAGTCAAAGTTAAACACTATCTCCTTGATATATCTAAAAATACAATAAATAAAAAGTATTCTTCTATAGCATATATACTGCACCATATACTCTTCTTTGATTTTTGCCCCTGTATTAAGTAACTGCATTTTGCAGAAATGAGTGCTCTTTGTGACTTACCTATCTAATAGTGGGAAAGAACACCAATTTTTGACTATGAAAAGAATATCTTATTTTTTGATTATTTCTTTTAGAGATAGGGGAGGGGAAGAGAGAATCTGAAGCAGGCAGCGTGGAGCCTGATGCAGGGCTCAATCTCACGATCCCAGTATCATGACCTGAGCTGAAATCAAGAGTCGGACACAGACTGAGCCACCCAAGCGCCCAAGAGTATCTTATATTTCATCATATATAGTGCATTTGATTTTAACACATTTCACACATGACCTCATAATATCACTGTGAGAAAGGATGACAAGGGACTGTAGTCATCTAGAAACAAGTTACTGGCCAAAGTGATCACTACACAATATACATAAAGAATACACAGGAAAGGGGCACCTGGGTGGCTTAGTCGGTTAATCGTCTGCCTCCAGCTCAGGTGGTGATCCCAGGGTCCTGGGATCGGGCCCCATGTAGGGCTCCCTGCTCAGTGGGGAGTCTGCTTCTCCCTCTCCCTCTGCTTCTCACTCTTCTCCTGCCGCTCCCCTCTCACTCACGCTCTCTCTCTCTCTAACAAATAAGTAAATAAAATCTTTAAAAAAAAAAATACAAAGGAAAGTAAAATTATGTTTTTCATTTTTAATTAAAAACAAGTAGAAAAATCAGGATTTAGAGAGGGCTCCTAAAATTAGAATGAGGAGTCTGTACTTTACAGAAAGCAACCTAGTGATGCATATCACAAGTTCTGAAAATATGAATGTGTTACCATACTACTACTCCTTGAAATCTGTCTGAAGGAATCTTTTTTTTTTTTAAAGATTTTATTTATTTACTTGACAGAGAGAGAGAGATCACAAGTAGGCAGAGAGGCAGGCAGAGAGAGGGGGGGAAGCAGGCTTCCTGATGAGCAGAGAGCCTGATGTGGGGCTCGATCCCAGGACTCTGAGATCATGACCTGAGCCGAAGGCAGAGGCTTTAACCCACTGAGCCACCCAGGCGCCCCATGAAGGAATCTTTTAGGAAGAAGAAAAAAGTTATGCTCATGAAGATGTCACTGAAGCACTTTTTTTAAACTTTTTTTTAAAGTTTATTTCTTTTAGTAATTTCCACATCCAATGTGGGGCTCGAACCCCTGACTCTGAGATCAAGAGTCACATGCTCCTCCAACTGAGCCAGGCAGGCACTCCTGAAGCATTTTTTTTTTTTTAAGATTTTATTTATTTATTTGAGAGAGAGAGAGAGAGAGAACATGAGAGAGAAGAAGGTCAGAGGGAGAAGCAGACTCCCCCACGGAGCTGGGAGCCCGATGCGGGACTCGATCCTGGGACTCCGGGATCATGACCTGAGCCGAAGGCAGTCGCTTAACCAACTGAGCCACCCAGGTGCCCCGAAGCATTTTTTTTTTTAAAGAAAGCCAAAAGGTATAAATACTATGAACATCTAATAGTAGGTATTAATTTAAGAAATGTGAAATGTTTGCCTATCTTATTGCAGGCAATAAGAGGAATTATTTAATAGCAACTAATAGCAACAAATACTCTAATAGCAACTGGGAATGCTTACTGTATAATAGGCTGGCATTCAAAATGGAACACTCATCTGGAGGCAATGCATCATAATCTCCATTGTCATTATTGCTGGATTTCATTTATTAAACACTTCTATGCCAGATACTGTACTGATGGGGTTCAGAGCAGGCCACCCCAGAATGTGCCGCTTTAGCATGGAGGTTATTCAGAGCTAAAGACAATCAAGGCCCAGTAGACGCAAAAAGAGCTTTTTACCACCACTTTAACTGCCCTAAAGAAGTTGAGCTAGAGAGCCTATATCAGAAAGAGAGCTATTACAAAAAACAATTTTTTTTTTAGCGTAAGAAAGACTTCTCTTCATGGCATGGCAAACACTTGTTTACCAAATATTGGCTCTTTGCATCTTCCTATGAACTATCTTTCTCCCCTATGAAATCCCAGATCTTTACCCTCTTCTCTAGCTCAGGATGGCATATGAACCTCAACTGCCTGACTGGTGGAGAGCCGCTCAGGTCTTGGTGGGGCTCCTAGAAGCTTGTAATTAAGTTTTTCTCCTGTTAATCTGTCTTATGTCTATTTTTTTTTAATTAAAAATATTTTTTTTAGTAATCTCTACCCCCAACGTGGGGCTAGAACTCATGATCCCAAGATCAACAGCCTTATGCTCTACTCATTGAACCAGCCAGGAGCCCCTGTCTTATGTTAATTATTGGACTAACCAAAGAACTTAGAAGGGAAGAAAGGAAAAGTTTTCCTCCCCATTTTACCTTAGTTGTTTTGCTTAATTCTCACACTATTTGAGGTAGACACTATGTTTTTGAAACAAGTTTAGAGAGGTATGGAAATTGACCTAAGGTGCTGGAGCAGGAAATTGACCCAAGGTGTACAACCAGAATTTGACTATTGCTCTGAATTACTCTAGACTTAGGTTTTAGACTATAGATTTAACTATACCTCTTCTCCATTAGTATATATCCAGCTTCTAGAAAATATTTGTATTAACATCCTCTCACCCAATATTTATGCATCTATTAACTCAACACATGTCTTTTAAAATGTCAAATACAGAGGCGCCTGGGTGGCTCAGTGGGTTAAGCCTCTGCCTCCAGCTCAGGTCATGATCTCAGGGTCCTGGGATCAAGCCCCGCATCAGGCTCTCTGCTCAGCAGGGAGCCTGCTACCCCCGCTCTCTCTGCCTGCCTCTCTGCCTACTTGTGATCTCTCTCTCTCTGTCAAATAAATAAATAAAATCTTTTTAAAAAAATAAAATGATGGACTCTGTGATGTGGTAATGTGATGAATGGGACGGGCAAAGCCAACAAGAGATGTGAATATGGAGTGTAGAACAATGGTTTATTGGCACATCTGAGAAGACAACCAAGGCTTTTAGCAGAATGTAGAGTGTCAAGAAATGAGGCTGGACAAACAGGCAGGACCAGTTACTCTTCTAAAAAAGTCCTGGTCAGCCATGATAAAGAGTATGGACACAATCCCAAAGGCAACGAGAGAGCCACGTAAGGAGTTTAAATTTCAGAGTGACATGACTACACTTGCATGTTAGCAAATTTTCTCAGGCTGCAGTGTGGAAAATGAATTGAAGAAAATAAGACTGGAGGCCAAGGAGCCAGTTACGGAAGTGATACAGACTGATGACGGTCTGGTCTAGAGGTCACAGTGAGGATGAAGAGAAGTAAATTAATTCTAACACTCAAAGGTAGGAAGTAGAGTCAACAGGACTTTGCAAAATGTGCCATGTGCTAGAGAAGACAAGTGAGACCACTGGGTTTTTGGCTTGAAGCATTGGGTGGATGGTGGTGCTGCTCACTAAAATAGGAATCATTGGAGAATGAGGATTTGGGAGATAAAATCACGAATTCCATTTTGGCTAGGTTGAGTTTCATGTGCTGTGAGACATCCAAGTGGAGACATATGAACAGGTCTTTAGGGGCTGGAGCTCTAACGACATATCTAGATTACAGGTATAGACGGGAAGTCATCAACCCGGGAATGGTTATTGAAGCCATGAGATGAGGGAGCTTGCTGAGGAAGAGTGGGAGAAAAAAGCACATGCCCAGCCAAAACTGAATAGGATTTAGATTTTGAAGATCTAAGTCTTCGGAAGAAGATCCTACATGGGAAGCAAAAGATGTGGCAAGAGAGGAAAGGGAGATTTATGGTCATAAAGCCAAAAGAGAAAGGGAGCTGAGTCTTCAGTGGAGTTAAATGCTCCCTTCAGAATTTATCCAAAGGAACTAATTAAGGATGAGCACAAAGATTTGCCTGTAGATTATTTCAATATTGTTTGTAATAGGGAAATACTGGTGGTGGGGAAAAGGCTGGAAAGTCCACCAAGAAGATGCTAAAAAAATGATTCGACATCCAATGTACAAACAACGGAATGTTGTGTCATTTTAAAATTGCATTTCTGAACAATATTTAGTTATATCAGAAAATATTAAGTAGAAAAGACATCTGTTTAAAAAGCGTGATCCCACTCTTGCTTTTAGAATTATGCTTAATCATACAAATATATTCAGAGAATATACAGACCATAAGGATACATACCAAAAGGTTAATAGCAAAAGTTGGAAAATGGATTAGAAGAAGGTAAAACAGGGTAGTGGGATTACTGGATAGGTGATTTCTATTTTGCTTGTGGTATTTTCTCATTTTGCATTACGTTTCTCATATAAAACGTAATGTCCTTTTATAATAAAAAAATTGAATGGGTTTTTGGTTAAGAAATTTTTAGCATAAAACCCATATGGTTCAGTGATTCAGGGGGCGGCACCCTGGCCGGCCCAGTTGGAAGAGCATGTGACTCTTGATCTTGTTCTTGAGGTCGTGAATTCGAGCACCATGTTGGGTGTAGAGATTACTTAAATAAACCTTTTTAAAATAAGTACTATGGGGGCACCTGGGTGGCTCAGTGGGTTAAAGCCTCTGCCTTCGGCTCAGGTCATGATCTCAGGGTCCTGGGATCGAGCCCCGCATCGGGCTCTCTGCTCAGCAGGGAGCCTGCTTCCCCCTCTCTCTCTGCCTGCTGCTCTGCCTGCTTGTGGTCTCTACCTCTGTCAAATAAATAAATAAAATCTTTAAAAAAAAAAAAATAATAAAATAAAATAAAATAAGTACTATGTTTATGAAACTAGACAGCAATGGGGAAAACTACTGACGAAGGATAGTTGGAAGGCATGCAGGGAGGGACAAGGGCCCCCTCCTGACCCCCAAGAGGAAACCATCCTTAGGAGGATTTTACACCACCCTGGAAGGAGTCCTTCACCCTTATCCCACGATAGATGGGTGACAAAAATCTGATGGGATGACAGGTGCAGGGAGCGTTAATCAAATTAAAACAGCCTGCCAACAAGCCCATAAAAACCCCTAGACTTAGCAACTCCCGTAGCAACCCCTTCAGGTCCCCTCCCTCCTTGGAAGCTTTGTACTATCACTTTGCTATTACTCAATAAATCACTCAATAAACCTTGCTTTGCTGCCCACCACTCTGTCTGGTCTACCTATTCAGTCTTCGAAGTGGTGTGAAAAAGAACCACGGGCACCGACGGAGAAAAAATCCTGGAACACTCTGAGTGCTAGAACATTACGTTACAGCAAGTTATATTACTTTATTTTTTTTTAAGATTTTATTTATTATTTGACAGAGAGAGAGACATTGAGAGAGGGAACACAAGCAGGGGGAGTGGTGGAGGGAGAAGCAGGCTTCCTGCTGAGCAGGGAGCCCGATGCGGGGCTCGATCCCAGGACTCTGGGATCATAACCTGAGCCCAAGGCAGATGCTTAATGACTGAGCCACCCAGGCGGCCCATTATATTACTTTTATAGAAATAACCAGGATAAGGTTCAGTAGAACTATCAAAGATAAAACTGAATACTAGTTAAAGAGGGTAAAGACAGATTTTATTCAGTAACTAATGTAGGAGGGGAAAGGCAGGAAGGGAAAGAGCTGACCTCAGTTCTGATATGCACAGAGGTGACTGGACGTTTTATTTTATTTTATTGTTTTTAAAGATTTTACTTATTTGACAGAGAGAGAGAGCAGAGGCAGGGGGAGCTGAAGGCAGAGGGAGAGGGAGAAGCAGGCTCCCCACTAAGCAGGGAGCCCAATACGGGGTTCGATCCCAGGACCTTGAGATCATGACATGACCAGAGGCAGACACTTAACCAATTGAGCCACCCAGGCGCCCCTGACTGGACATTTTAAAAAGAGAATTGTAATCAGAAAGAGTTAGTGGTCCCTGGAAAAGGAAAGACAAGAAAAGAAAAAAAAAAAAGATCGGACATAGATTTTGTGGCACAGGAGAAATCATTTTAGGCCCCAGCTATTTTCCAAATGCCTTAAGGGCTCTTCTTGCCCTAGAACATTACTTGCAGAACTTCCTAGGAGGTGTCAGAATTACAAAGAAATGCTAGTAGTTAGGATTGTAGTTAGGATTTCAAGGGAACAAAGGGAATGCAAAAATTAATAGTCTCTACAAGGCCAGGAAATAACCTAACCATATCAGACACAATAAATCAATGGTAAAACTCCCAGTGCTTTTTCAAAAGTAAGCAACGCCCTGCATTCCTTACTGTAGATAAGGAGCCCAAGACCCCATCCAGTTCATATCAGCTCTCAGAGTGTGCCCATAGCCCCTTCCCCCAGTCTGACAGTTATCTCGGCTTCCTCACAGCGTTGAAGTCTCCGCCATGGGAGGAGTACAACCTCCATTAACATAACAAAGGATCTGTGTACAGGCATATTTTCTTTTTTCTCAATGAATGCTGATAGTGGTCAATCTTTTGAGGGGGGGGAATAACATGATTATTATTTCGAATTCAAGTTACGTAGAAAGTTCAAGGATGAAAGAAATGAAGCTATCCCGAATCTCACCATCCAGACATAAGCATCATAAACACTAGCTAAACATTATCCCAGGTATCTTTCCATGCATATGTATAGATAGAAGAATAGAGAAAAGTGCTTTCATAAAATTGGGACCCTACGGCAGATGAACCAAAAGTAACTTTTTTCTTTTGAAACATTTTAAACCCAAAGAAAATTAAATGAATTATTAACCCCTTTGTACTCATCACGGAGCTTCAACAATCATAAATACAGAGCCCATATGCTTCCATCTGTATCTGTACCTACTCACCTGACACTGAGTATTTTGAAGCACATCTCAAACATCACCTCACTTCATCTGTAAGCATTTCAGTGCCTGTCTGTAAAGCTTGAGGTCTCTTTCTTTCAGCTATTGATCATACACACACAATTAACAATTTCTCTGCTGATAGTAGTCATTCTTATTTATTTTTAAGTACATTTTTATTTTTGTTTTCTTAAGATTTATTTATTTATTTATTTATTTATTTATTTATTTATTTGAGAGAGAGTGACAGAGGAGTGAGGGACAGAGGGAGAAGCAGACTCCCTGCTGAGCAGGAAGCCCGAAGCAAGGCTCGATCCAGGGACCCCGGGATCATGATCTGAGCTGAAGGCAGATGCTTAACCGACTGAGCCACCGACGGTGCCCCAGGCATGTTTTCTAAGTACGCCTGGACAACCTTATGCCCACCTCTCCATGCATGACAAAGCTCCTCTTTCTGAATATTCATCCTAAACCCTAAAGAAAAGGCACCCACCCATCCCTGCTTAGGGAGTCATGGCTTTGGAAGTTATGCCCCAAGATCTATTTGCTGCAAATAAAGGACTCACCATTTGATTATAGAATGAGGGAGTAGGGAGAGGACTAAGGGTGTTTTATGCAGAGCTGGAGAAGTGAAAAGTTACAAAAAGTGGGCAAGAGTGTTGCTTAATGTCAATGTGATTCAGCCATCTATGTCTGCTAACTGGAATTTATCAGGTTAGGCTTCTACTTTTCCCATAGACTGGGAGACAGAGGCCTTATTAACCAGATTATTACATTTCAAAGAAATGGTTTCCAAGTCTTTGAAAAAGACACTCCTGGGTTATAGGAGATACACAGACATCTCACAGAGGAAGGATTTACAACTGGAAGGTTTTTTTATTAAATTTTTTATTTTTTCAAGTTTATTTATTTTGTTTTAGTAATCTGTACAGCCAACATGGGCCTCAAACTCATGACCCCATGATTAAGAGTCTCGTCCCCTTCTGACTGAGCCAGCCAGGTGCCTGGAAGGTTGTTTTTTTTTTTTTAAATAAATGCTCTAAGAAAGGGAGGTCAAGGGTCTTTGGTCAGGTATTGGCTGGAACAGTCATTCTCTTGGCAGCCCTGAGCTTTTCCATACAGGAACTTACGCAGGGCCAGATCATCCCAGCGCCTTGGGCTGCTAGAAGGCATGCTAGAGTTTGGTCATAATGCAGGGGTCTGGATGGAATCATTCACGCCCAGAGTTTTTGCAGTTCTCAGGACCAACGTGTCCAAAATCAAAAAGTGGGGACAGATCCAGAAGTTTCTCTTCCTGCACAACTGGGTAAAGGCCTCTGCCCCATTAGTCTCACAATAAATGAGTTCCTGCACTTTAGTTCTTGCCCACTGCCCTAGCAGAATCAATGTATGGATAAAGAGAGTTTCTGGGAACGCACGCCACATTGTCATCGTTCCATTGGCTCCACACACAGCCGGGCCTCGCACAAGGCCGCACACCAGACAGGGCACAAGAAAAAAGCTGACATCCTGCTCGGGCTCTGTGGGCCAGACCAAGCCCCCTAACTCTAGGCTTTCTCAGCCCAAAAGAGGGGTGCCTTTTTCTAGTTTGTCTATCCCGAAGGAGTAACTTTTTTGAACAAAACAAAGTGTTTTTCTACACTAAGGCGATCCTAACTGTATTAGGTGAAGAATTATGAACACTGGAAAGCAGATTCGAGATAATTTGGGATCCCCCTTTATGGGGCCCCATAAGAAGGTGTAACTAATTTTAAATGAAAATAAATTTCCAGCACATTATTTTGGGTTTCGGTGGCACATTCCACACTCCAAGAACATCGTTATGCAAACACTCCACTAACTAAAATGTATACGGTACTTACACTTGTGTGACTAAAGACACAGGCATTATAATCTCACCCCCACCCCCATTCACCTTCCTACACGCTTGTTCAACACCCCACCACCAGCTTCATTTAGGGATTTAGAAAAATATTGCAAAGTAGAAAGTGGCAACATTACTGATCGGCTTTCTTCAAGTCAGCTACCCACACAAGGGACTCGATTAGTGATTATATTCTGTCCTGCAGGTAACGCTAGAACATAAAACGCTTTTCAAGCAAAGATTTACGTATGGAAGCCATAGAGACTGTAATTAAGAAAAACATAAAGCAAAAACTCCTTTACTCCACCTTCAAAGCCCAAACTTAAACAAACAAAAACCTATGAAACTGATTACTCCAGCTCAACTAGGATGGTGAGGGAGAAAAACAAACAAACAAACAAAAACAAGCACAACACCTGAACTCCTTTACATTGGAAAGTAGCAAAAGGGATGGAACTTTCAACTCAAACAAAGACACATCCCACAGGGAAAGGCATGGTCTGCCAGGGCTTAGAAGAGGGACAGTCTTCTGCTTCCCCCCGCATCGAGGCTGAAACAATACACAATGTCACTCAATTTTTCTGCCTGGCCTTGGTTTGAAAAATGCTACAGTGGAGCTGATTCGAGCTGGGTGGGGGAGGGGTGGACTAGGCCTTCAGTGTCCCGCAGGCTCCCTCCTGCTCTCCTTGTTGCCGCGCTTCTCCACCTTCTGGGCTCAAAATGGAGAGTCCTAGGAGTCTCTTCCCTAAAGATTTCAATCTGGGAGATCTAAAACGGGACCAAAGAATCCACATTTTATTTTTAATTTTTACTCTTTAAAAAAAGTTTTTAAAGATTTTATTTATTCAGGAGAGACAGAGAGAGAGAGAGAGAGGCAGAGAGAATCAAGTTCCTGACATGGGACTAGATCCTAGGATGCTGAGATCATGACCTGAGCCAAAGGCAGACACTTAACTGACTGAACCACCCAGGTGCCTTTTTTCAAAAAAAGAAGAAAGGGGTATTGGGAAAACTCAGGGAGAAAATATGGAGAAGAGCTATAATTTAATAGACTGAAACACAATTAATCATGATTGCCAGTTGCCTGGGTGGCTCAGTCATTAAGCATCTGCCTTGGACTCAGGTCATGATCCCGGGGTCCTGGGACTGAGCCCCACATCGGGCTCCCTGCTCAGCGGGGAGTCTGCTTCTCCCCCTGCTTGTGTTCTCTCTCTCTGTCTCTCACTCTGTCAAATAAATAAATAATCTTTTTTAAAAAAATTATTGGGGTGCCTGGGTGGCTCAGCTGGTTGGGCGACTGCCTTCGGCTCAGGTCATGATCCCGGAGTCCTGGGATCGAGTCCCGCATCGGGCTCCCAGCTCCATGGCGAGTCTGCTTTTCCCTCCGACCTTCTCCCCTCTCATGCTCTCTCTCACTCTCTCTCTCAATAAATAAATAAATCTTAAAAAAAAAAAAAGCACAAAAAAATTATTTAAAAAATTCATGATTTATTCTCCCCTTCTCGTAGAGATGGACATCAATCATTTCAAAATCGTTTGGCATTTCTGTATGAATTTTAGGATCAGCTTGTCTGTTTCTGCAAAAAAGGCATTTGGAATCTTGTACAGATCCCCTTGAATCCGTAGTTCAATTTGCATAGTATTGTCATCTTAAAAATATCGTGTCTTCCAATATATAAACACTGGGTGTCTTTTCATTCATTTATTTAGATCCTCTTTGCTTTTTTTTTTTTTTAATAATGTGGTGTTTGTAGTATGCAAGTCTTGCATTTCCTCAGTTACATTTATTCCTATTTTATTCTTTCTGATCCTACTATACATGAAACTGTTTTCTTAATTTAACTTTCAGATTGTTCATTGCTAGTGTATAGAAATTCAACTGACTTTCTGATACTGATCTTGTATCGTGCTACTTGAATTAACTTGTTTATCAGCTTTAATAGTTTTTTGGTGAATTCTTTAGGGTTCTCTATATATGAGATCATGTCATCTGCAGATAGAAGTGTAACAGCACTCCAGCTGGTCTTAAGGATGAACTTGCTTCAGGCTCATGCACTCCTTACATGCTGACCTAAGTCCCTGGATCCGTAGCAGACAGACCATGGCTTTTTGTTTTGTTTTTTCAAATATTTTTTTTACAGATTTTACTTATGTATTTTATTTGAGAGAGTGAGAGAGAGCATGAGAGGGGAGAAGGTCAGAGGGATAAGCAGACACCCCATGGAGCTGGGAGCCCGATGTGGGACTCGATCCCGGAACTCAGGGATCACGACCTGAGCCGAAGGCAGTCGCTTAACCAACTGAGCCACCCAGGCGCTCCAGACAATGGGTCTTGAGGAGGGAAGGACCCCATGTTCCCGTCCAAAGCTGCCTTGGCTTTCTGATTAGCCTGGCAATTTTCTAGCAAAATGTTTTTCTTTTTTAGGTCACACAAATGATCTGACTAACCTCCCTTTGTGTATCTGTAGACCTTGCCCGCCTTTGTGGAAAGAATAAAATACTCCTACACATCACAGAACAGGAACTGCCCCTCCTAGCACATCCCCCAAGCACTGAGGTAATGTCTGTCGCTAGCACCATGCAGTCCGCCCGTGATCAAGAATGTTGCAGGCCATTGCGCTCCCTTCGCTAATTAACTACCCTAAACCCCTTTAAAAACCCCTGGGCTAGGCAGAAAGCTTAGAGTTGGTTTTGGGACAAGAGTCTGCCTTCTCCCCAGGTGGCTGGCCTCCTGAATAAAGCTCAAATTCCTTTCCAGCCAAAACTTGTCTCTTAGGGGAGCCTGGGTGGCTCAGATGGTTAAGCATCTGCCTTTGACTCAGGTCATTGATCTTGGGGTCCTGGGATTGAGCCCAGTATCGGGCTTCCTGCTCGGCGGGGAGCCTGCTTCTCCTTCCTCTACTGTTCCCACTGTTTGTGCACTCTCACTCTGTCAAATAAATAAATAAAATCTTTTTAAAAACAAAACCAAAAAAAAACCAAAAAAAAAAAAAAACTTGTCTCTTGAGTACTGATCTTTTGAGTGACGGGCAAACTTTGGGGTTCAGGAACAGAAGTAGTTTCACTTCCTCTTTTCCCATCTTGATTCCTTTTGTTTGTTTTTGCCTAATTGCTTGGCCTGAAACTCCAGTACAATGGTAAATAGAAGTGATGAGAACAGATGTCTCTGTATTGTTTCTTATATTAGGGAAAGTTTTCAGTATTTTACCAGTGAAGTATGATTTTAGTTATGGGTTTCTCATACGATCTTTATCAGGCTAAGGAAGTTTCCTTCTATCCTATTTTGTTGAGTGTTTTCATTATGAAAGGGTGTTGGATTTTGACAAATTTTTTTTCTCTCTTTAGATGTTCCTGCGGTTTTTCTTTATTCTATTATTACGTTGTATTATATTGATTCTTTCATATACTGGGCCAACCTTGCATTCTTGAGGCTAAATCCCACTTGGTCATGGTGTATAATCCTTTTTATATGATGTGAGATTTAGTTTTCCAGTACTTGCAGACGATTTTGCACCTGTGTTCATACGTGATATTGGTCTGTATTTTTTTGTTTGTGTTTTTTTTGGTTTGTGTTTTTTGTGTGTGTGTGTGTGATGTCTGTCTTTATTACCACATTATTCTGAACTCATAGAATGAGTTAGGAAGTACTCCTGTTTTTTGGTAGACTTTGAGAAGGATTCCTTCCTTCCTTCCTTCCTTTCTCCCTCCCTCTTTTCTTCCTTCCTTCCTTCTTTCTCTCTCTCTCTTTCTGTAATCTCTATACCCAATGTAGGGCTTAAACTCATGACGCTGAGATAAAGAGTCATATGCTCCACTGACTGAGCCAGCCAGGTACCACTGTACTAATCCTTTAAATGCTTGGTAGAATTTGGCAGTGAAGCTATTTGTATCTGGGCTTTTTTGGTGGGTAATTTTTGTTTACTAATTCAATCTCTTTACTTATTGTCAGTCTATTCATATTATCTATTTTTCCTTTTCTTTTTTTAAAGATTTATTTATTTACGAGAGGGACCCCTTGGTGGCTCAGTCATTAAGCGTCTGCCTTCGGCTCAGGTCATGGTCCCAGGGTCCTGGGATCGAGCCCCGCATCGGGCTCCCTGCTCAGCTGGAAGCCTGCTTCTCCCTCTCCCGTTTCTTCTGCTTGTGTTCCCTCTCTTGCTGTCTTTTTCTCTGTCAAATAAATAAAGTCTTTTTTTAAAAAAAGATTTATTTATTTATGAGAGAGGGAGGGAGAGAGAGTGGGGAAAAGGGCAGAGGGAGAGAATTTCCAAGCAGACTACCCACTGATTGCAGAGCCTGATGTGAGACTTGATCCCATGACCCATACGATCATGACCTGAGCTGAAACCAAGAGTCACACACTTAACTACCCAAGTGCCCCCTATTTTTTTCTTGAATCAGTTTTGAGTATTTGGGTGTTTTTAGGAATTTGTCCTTTTCATGTAGATTATCTAATTAGTTGACATGCATTTGTTCATAGTATTTTCTTTTACTCTTTTTGATTTCTATAAGGTAGATAGTAATGAACCCCTTTTACCTCTGATTTTAGTAATCAGGGTCTTCTCTTTTTGTCATGGTCAGTCTATCTAAAGGCTTTCAATTTTGTCAATCTTTTCAAAGAACCAATGTTTGCCTTTTTTTTTTTTTTAAAGATTTTATTTATTTATTTGTCAGAGAGAGACAGAGAGCACTAGCAGGGGGAGAAGCAGGCTCCCCACTGAGCAAGGAGCCCGATGTGGGACTCGATCCTAGGGCCCTGAGATCATGACCTGAGCTGAAGGCAGATGCTTAACAACTGAGCCACCCAGGCGCCCCCAATTTTTAGCTTTGTTGAACTTTTCTTTTTTTTCTCTTTTCTATTTCATTTGTTTCCACTCTAATATTAATTATTTGCTTCGTTTGCCCATGCTTTGCATTAGTATGCTCTTTTTTTTTTCTAGTCTCTTTAAGTGGGAGGTTAGGTTATTGATTTGAGATCCTTCTTCTTTGTTGATCTGTTTACAGGTATAAATTTCCCTCTTGGCACTATTTTTGTTGCTTCCTGTAAGTTTTGCTATGTTGTATTTTTGTTTTCATTCACTTCGAAGTACTTTTTAAATTCTGTTGGGGTTTCTTCTTGGACCCATTTGTTATTCAGGAGCATGTTGTTTAATTTTCACATATTTGTAAATTTTCCAAATTTCTGTTATTAATTTCTAATTTCATTTTGCTGTTACCAGAGAACATACCTTGCATGATTTAAATCTTCTAAAATTTGTTGCAATTTGTTTTATGGCCTACAACAAAGTCCATCCTGGAGAATATTTCATGTGTACTTAAGAAAATGTATATTCTGCCATTGTGGGGAGGGCTGTTCTATGTATATCCAGGAGGTCCATGAGTTGATGAATAGTCTTGTTAAAGTCTTCTATTTCCTTGCTGCCCGTCTTCTTTCCTTCCTTCCTTCTAAAAGATTTTATTTATTTATTTATTTATTGGAAAGAGAAAGGGAGAAAGAGCATGAATAGAAGGAGAGGTAGAGGGAGAAGCAGACTCCCCACTGAGTAGTGAGCCTGACATGGGGCTCGATCCCAGGACCCCCGGATAATGACTTGAGCCGAAGGCAGACACTTAATAGACTGACCCACTCAGGCGCTCCCCTCACTGCCTCTCTTTCTAGTTGCTCTATCCGTTATTGAAAGTTCCATATTCAAGTTGAACTATTATCACTGAATTGCCTATTTCTCCATTCAATTCTGTGAAGTTTTGCTTCATGTCTTTTGGGGCTCTGTTTTAGGTAAATATACACATCTGTGTAATTATTATATTTTCCTGATCCTTTTATCATTATAAAATATCCCGTTTATCTTTGCTAACTTTTGTATTGACATCTACTTTGATATTAGTAGAGTCACTCTCTACTTCTCCTTTACTGTTTGCATGGTATATCTTTTCCTATTCTTTTACTTTCAACCTATTTATGAACAACATCCTTTTATACGCTTATTGGTCTCTTGACTATCCTCTTTTGTGACTGTTTAAATCTTTGCCTATTTTTAATTTTAACTTTTTGTCTTTTTCTTATTGATTTGTAGTTCTTTATATGCTCTAGATACAAGTCCTTTTTGGAACATATTACGGCAAATGCCTTTTCCTAGTCGGTAGATTCTCTTTTCATTCTTTTAATAGTGCTAATGAGGAGTTAATGGAGTTTAATTTAGCATGGTTTTCTTTCATTTATTTTTTCATTTTCTGTCCTACTTAAGTAATCTTTGCTGGGGTGCTTGGGTGGCTCAGGCAGTTAGGTGTCCAACTCCTGATTTCAGCTCAGTTCATGGTCTCAGGGTCCTGAGATTGAACCCCTCATCCGGCTCTGAGCTAAGTGCAGAGTCTGCTTCCCCTTGCTTGCTCTCACTCTCTCTCAAATAAATAAATGAAAAAATCTTTAAAAAAAAAATCTTTGCTGATTTAGAGAGGTGGATCCTCCCCGCCCCCGCAGCATAATTATAGCAATGGCTAATACATTGGATACAGTCAACCTGTTGTCCAAAGTAGTTGTCCTAACTTATACTCAAATCGACAGTATTTTGGGATTCCATTGCCTCACAGCTCCCCTTGTCAGACTTTTAAAGCTTTAGGCTGATTGATGTAAAATGCATTCTGACTCTAGTTTGAATATGCATTTTCCTAATTACAATGCGATTGAGAGTATTTTCATAAGTTTATGGCCATTTTAATGTATAGTTCTATTTATTAACTGTTCATTTCTTATATATTCACCTATACGTTTGAAAGACTTCAGAACAAGTTTATTTATTTATTTATTTAAAAGATTTTATTTATTTATTTGACAGAAAGAGAGATCACAAGTAGGCATAGAGGCAGGCAGAGAGAGAGGGGAAAGCAGACTCCCCGCTGAGCAGAGAGCGCGACGTGGGGCTCGATCCCAGGGCTTGATCCCAGGGCTTGATCCCAGGACCCTGAGATCATGACCCGAACCGAAGATAGAGGCTTTAACCCACTGAGCCACCCAGGCACCCCTTCAGAACAAGTTTAAAAAAGCAAAGCAAGGTGCAGAATAATACAGGGCTAGACAGAGACACACATATGTGTCTCTGTGTGCTTGCATGTATGCAATACATGTGTGTCTATGTTTTAATATGCCTAGTATGTTTTTGAAAAAATATGAAACAATAAAGTTGGGAGAATCATTTAAAAGGCATTTATAGTGAACTACAAAAGCAAAAGGACAAAATTCATTAGAATTTGTCGAATTATGAGGAAGGTTAAAAAAGTGAAAAAAGTGAAGTGAGAATAAAGCTACCGATCTATGCATGTGTTGTGGGGGCAGTGAAGGGAAGTTTAAACCTAGCTAGAATTTTGGTGAAAATAGGAAGATCCAGGGAATCAAGTGAGGCCAAGTGAGATTGATCTCAAGGGAATCTAAGTCAAGTCTTTGATCTCTCTCTGGTACAGGATTTCAAAAGAAATGCCCTTGGGGCATAAATCAATCCACTAAAGCAGTAAAACTTCACCCGGTTACAAGCTAACATCACCTGAGGAACTTTTAAAATAAGGGCCACCTCAGACCAATGGAACCAAAATATCTGAAACTGGCTCTGGGGAAGTGTGTCTCTGTGTGCGTGTGTGTGTGTGTGTGTGTGTGTGTGTGTACACTCCCTCCCTAGGTGATTCTTATGGACCAAGAGTTTGAAATCCCACAGAGCTGATGCTGATATGGATAACATCAAACTACACTGTTTGGGAAAATAAGCTTTTATTTGGGGGTATGGTTGTTATGATCAGTTTCTTTTTAATTTAAGTGTAATAAAATTAGGAACAAAGGATTTATGATAAGTGACGTCAATAGAGAAAAAATGAAATTATAGCTTTAAAAGGTTTCTATCTCAATATATGGGTTTTTTTCTAGATTTTTTTTTTTTTTTTAATTTATTTATTTGACAGAGAGAGAGAGAGAGAGTAAGCCAGCACAAGCAGGCGGGAGCAGCAGAAAGAGAAGCAGACTCCCTGCTGAGCAAGGAGCCTGAGGAGGGTCATGATGACGACCTGAGCCAAAGCCCAATGCCCTACACCTTACCTGACTGAGCCACCCAGGTGCCCCTCAATATATGTATTTTTTAAATGATTTTCATTCAGCGAGCATTTGTTGAGAATCTATGACATGCAAAGCCTTGCACTAAAACTGTGAGGGTTTTTTTTTTTTTTAATTCTAGGAAATGGCTCTTATCCTCAAAGTTGTTATAGTCTGGTTGGTTAGGAGATATAAATGACAAGTGATAGAACAAGGCAGAAAGAAATGCCATACTTGAAGAAACAGTGCCGTGGAAACACTAAAAAGGTCACTCTACCAAGCGGTCGGAATGCAGAGACTTTACAGAGAAACCAAGATTTGAACTCAGCGTTCCTTGAAGGATGAACGGAATCTCAGTAGGTGGAGAAATGGGGTAAGAGGGCAGATTCCCCAATAGGGGAAGAGTAGGAACAAAACCTCAGCAATGAAAGAGTACACATAATTCACACCTCATTTTTCCCCTGGATCTACCGAGATGGGTCCTGACTGATCTCCAGCCTGTCCCCACCTCCACCCTCCTGTGGCTCAGGCCTCTTGCCACCCAAGAGAGCCACCACTCTTGTATTTCCGTAGAATACTGGGCAACTTATTAAAAAAATGGTCATTATTAGCCTATAGCTGCATAATGTTCCCTAAATATTTATGCTTTTAAGATTTTTGCATTACCCAATCAATGTATGCTGTTGTATCAAAATCAAATAACACTGCAGGGTATAAAATAGGAAGTGAAAGTCCCCCTTACAATTCAGCCCTCAGAGGTAAGCACTGGGTGTGGGTGTTCATCCAGTTTCTCTGTTTGTCTCTGTCTCTCTCTGTTTCTCTCTCTCTCTCTCTCTCTCCACACACACACACATACACACACATACACATGTATACACACAAACATATGTAATACACAGACATATAATATTCTTTATAGGTTCATACCAGACTGTATATATTATACATATGTGTCTGTGTATATATGTGAATACAGACCATATGCGTGGATGGGTATAGTAAACTAAGCAATTGTATGTATATTTATATATGTACTTGACACATTTATAGAGAATGCAATATCTCTACATATATTGTGTCTATCCATACACACACATATATGTTCACGTGTGAGGGGAAGTATGTGTTCCTCTCAACCTCTGGAATCTTTTGCTGACTGCCCCTCACATACCGGCTACGTGCAAGCACTTAGCGCATTGTCCCAAGCCCTACCTGGCCGGGCGGCTGCCTACTCCCATCCCTGGCCACCCCCTCTTCAGCCACCCTGGCCATTTTTTAGAAGGATCGACAGTTGGGGAGCAAAGGGATAGTGTTCCTCCTGAGTACGTTCTTCAAAACTGGGGTCCTTTCAGCAACTGTCTTCAAGATCGCTATGTTGACACAACTTGTTAGGGTGATAGAGAAAAGACCTTAGGGGAAGCAGAAAGAAAGCCAGACCAGAAACACGTGGAGACAAAGTCAAACGCCGGTGTTATGCGCTCTCTACCCCACTCCCAAGAAACAAAGCCCCCCTCTTTCAGACTGACACCCCCATGGGAGGACTGAAGCTCAACACTGCTTCAGACACACTGAGAGCTTGTAAACTGCTCGTACGTCCATGAACAAGCCCAGCTGCTTCACTTCTCTGTGCTTTTACATGTTTTCCTTCCTCAGGCTGGGACGCCCTCACCTGCCTCCACGCACGGGGCAAACTCGAATCCTCTTTCAAAACTCAGCACACTGTGCAAGGTTGTTTTCTCCTACATGGAGACCACAGTGAGATGTCCCCCACCCAGTGATTTAGAAATAAGGCTGCCACAGAATAGAACAAGCAAGTCATGTACACTGTGGATGTGGTTAGCCCACTGGAGGAGAAAAACGAGCAACTGTGTATAAATATGTGACTGAAGAATTCTAAAGCTCTTCAATTTCAAAAAAAAGGAGACAATGGTATTGGGAAAATTCAGGGAAAAAATATGGAGAAGAGCTATAATTTAAAACACTGAAACACAATCATGATTCTCGGTTGCCTGGGTGGCTCAGTTGGTTAAGCGGCTGCCTTTGGCTCAGGTCATGATCTCAGGGTCCTGGGATGGAGTCCCTCATTGGGCTCCCTGCTCAGCCGGGAGTCTGCTTCTCCTTCTACCCTTCTCCCTGCTTGTGGTCTCTCTCTCAAATAATTTTTGTTTTTAATGTAAAAAACACGCGGTGTGCCTCGGTGGCTCAGTTGGTTAAGCGTCAGACTCTTGATTTCGGCTCAGGTCGTGAGCCGAGACAAATCAAGAAGACCTCAGTTTTGTAGGAGATTGGCAAATTCCTACAAATTGGCACACGTATACACACTTTGGATACATTCTCCTGGTCCATGGCTTTTCACTTAAAAACAGTTTCTGTGGGGTGCCTGGGTGGCTCAGTGGGTTAAAGCCTCTACCTTCGGCTCGGGTCATGATCTCAGGGTCCTGGGATCGAGCCCTGCATCAGGCTCTCTGCTCAGTGGGGAGCCTGCTTCCCTCTCTCTCTCTGCCTGCTGCCTACTTGTAATCTCTCTCTCTGTGTCAAATAAATAAATAAATAAATAAAATCTTAAAAAAAAAAAACAATTTCTGTGCTTTTCTCACGTGTGAAATGAAGAGGCTATTACTAAATAAGTTAATATATGCAACATACTTAGAACAGTGAGCCTGGGTTGCTCAGTTGGTTAAGCATCTGACTCTTGATCTCAGGTCTTGATCTCAGGGTCGTGAGTTCAAGCCCTGCATTGGGTTTGATGCTCACTGCGGAGTCTACTTTAAAAAAAAAAAGAAGAAAAGATTGGGGTGCCTGGGTGGCTCAGTTGGTTAAGCGACTGCCTTCAGCTCAGGTCGTGATCCCGGAGTCCCAGGACCAAGTCTCACATCAGGCTCCCTGCTCGGCAGGGAGTCTGCTTCTCCCTCTGACCTCTCCCCTCTCATACTTTCTCTCTCTCTCAAATAAATAAATAAAATATTTAAAATAAATAAATAAAAAGAAGAAAAGAAAAAAGAACAGTGCCTAGAATATAGGAAGCACTGTATAACCATTTATCATGTCGACCTCTGTATAGGTTTCCCTCAACCTCTCAAATCTTTGCTTCTGTGTTTTTGTTTTTTGCAAAGGACACGTGACTTATTAAAGACAGTTTGCTATCAACAACATTGATTTAAGGAATAAAACTGGTGAAAAAACAAAAGCAGACTTACATTCTGACCCTGGAGTGAGACCTGCTGAATTCATATAGCCCAGTCTGTAAGTGTCCAAAGCCCTGGGGACAGCTTCCCAACCAGGAAGCCTCAGCACTCTGGGTCTCAGGGCCCCTCCCTTGAGAGTCTGGGGAGGAGAAATCACCAAAGGCTGGTCCTTTCCTCAGGCAGTACCCCATTGGGGAGCTCAGCCTAACCTGGACATGATCCCTATGCTCTTGATGCTCATCCCAACGTCAAGCAGAGGGCACTGGAACCAAGCCTGCAACTGAGGCAGATTAGACTCAATGATTCAAGTAGTACAGCCCCAGGAGGGAAGGGAGGGACAAGCAAGAGGGAATGCATCAACTGTCCTGGGCAGGGTCTGCTGGGTCCCAAGCTGTGGCCCAAACCTCAGACCAGAAAGGGGTCAAAATTGGGACCGAACTACCAGTTGACAAGTTCTGGGAAGAGGCTGAGCCAGGCTATTGGGAAGCAGTGTGTCTCTGAGCCCGCTGTGCTGGGTCTTAGAGTCTTGCAAGGACACCAGCCTTTTTGTCTCCCTTCCACTCAGTTCCAGTACAGAGCTCAGAGAGTGCCCAGCCAGCACCTGCTGGAGAATCAGGAAGGTCCCAGAGGCAGGGGGAGAGGATGATGACTCTGACCTTGGAAGATCAGGAAGACTATGTCTCCAACTGCTTTTTACCTTCCCAGCCCCACCCTACATCACCAAACCTAGCATTTACAGAGTCTGCAATAAATAACCAGGAGTCTGAATAAATAGTAAAAAAAATCTCCTAAATACTGCATGTTGGGGGAGGAGGATAATTTCCTCCGTGTTTCAAAAGATGATGGCTGCTTTTCTGGACATGAAGATCAAAAATATGCTTTAGTCCACTTAATTGACTCTATAAAACAAGACTTTTAATCATGGTGTCACAGTGAGCTTATACGGGTGCTCTTGTATGGTATTTAAATTTAAAATCTTTACTTTTTTTGTGACTCTTCCCCCATTTCCTTTCCTATGATTGCTTTTTTTTTTTCAAATGCCAATATTTTTATATATGCCAGAATTCTTCTTTTGGTCTCATAAAACTTACTAGATCCAAACAAGTCTACAAGGGTTTTACCAAAGACCACGTCTGTTCAGTGAACCGAGTTAATTTGCTGTTCTGTGAAATCAAACCTTACCCATCACATTAACTAAGTATTGTAGTCGTTTTGCAATGTCATTCTCAGTGATTAAAATCACTTCTAGGCCCCTCTGTGGTCGATTATTTCCTTCTGCTCTGTTGAAGACATTATAATACTTGTGGAGAAAGTTTCACAGCGACAAAAGCAGGAGCAGTTACTATTCAGGGGAGATGCTGGCTAACACAGAGCAGCACTGTCCAATTCCGGGGAGATCAAGATGGGCTACAAGCCACAGAATTCAACTTCACAGGACAACTCAGATAGCTGAAGTGAATGGTGGGAAAGTTCCAAAGCTTCTTCCTGGAGAAAAGTCGGCTTCGCCTAGATACCCCTCAGGACTCTCTTCTATTTGGAATTCCTCAGAGAATATGTATTGAGTTTTCTGCCATTCAATTTGTATCAGAGATCAAGCCCAAAGAATTGACACTCAGGGGAGATCATCTATAGTTTCCCAAGTTTCTTTGGTCATGAAATCCTTACTCTAAGACAACATTATTCAGGAGCTACTCTGGTTGAAGTGGGAGGGAGACATTCAGAACTTTAGTTTCTTGAAGGAACGCATGTACTTATTTCTTTCCAACAGTGAAAACCATGTATTAGAATATGTGTCTCCCATTTACCAGGTTGGGAAGCTCAATGGCCGGTTTAAATTCCAACCATAGCATGTTTGTTAATGTTTATCGTTAACACAGATACATTCTATTTTCCCCTTGGTCTTGATTTTCTATCCCTATTTCCTAATTTACTACTTATGTCCCAAGGCTCTGTCTTCAAGCCCACATCACGCTCCTGAGACTCAAAACCAATGATCTTCTCAACATCTCAATTTGGATTTCCACAAGAATCTCTAACTCAGAAAGTTTAAAACTGCACTTAATTTCCCACCAAAAAGGAAGGAAGGAAGGAAGGAAGGAAGGAAGGAAGGAAGGAAGGAAGGAAGGAAGGAAGGAAGGAAGGAAGAAAATGAAGTCCATTCTCCTTGCTTTTCCTAACCCCAAAGACTGTTAACCCCATCCAGTCAATAGCCCAAGTCAGAAATCCTCATCATCCTCGATTCTTCTCTTTTTCTCATTCCTCTGTATCTGTCAAGACTTGCTGGGTCATATTGCTGTACAGCAAATACCTCCCACCTCTCAGTGGCTTAACACAATGAAAGTTTATTTTTCACTCTGACTACTGAGTCAGAGCTGGGGCTCTGCTCCCCTTTTTTGTGCTGACTCTGGGTCCCAGACTGATAAAAGTAGTCACTGCCTGGAACAGTTTTGGTCAACACAACAGAGGAAAAAGAGCTCTGAGGGGTTTCATTCTGGCAATATGATGCTCTCAGCTCAGAAGAAACACACATCACCTCTGCTAGAGCTCCCCCACCCACCTCGCTTGGCTCCCTCATCCAACCACAGGAGGCTAGGAAGCAAAACCCTACTGTGTGCCCGGAAGACAGAGAGTAGAAAGATTCATAAGCAGCATGAATGACTACCACACTGTCTTCGGATGGACTCCCCAGAAGCAGACCTTGGGATGAGGATTCACGTGAATATGATTAATCAGGAAGTGTTGCCAAGAAAAAACAGTATGGGGGTGGGAGAGACATGGAGGAGAAGGAAGCAAAGCAAGTATTTGACATCAAACAAAATCTCGTGAAGGGCAATTTAGGCTCAGCTCCATGAGGATTCTGGAGACAGCCAATTCAGCCATACCTCAGAGCAGTCCAGACTAGGAGCACGGAATCTGGAGTAGTTGTACTTCTGTACCAGGAGTCATTTGCTAGGGCTCTCCTCAGGGAGCTGTAAATCCCGGGTAGTTCTGGCTCTCCTTGCCAGTATTGGCTATTGCAAGTGAGAGCATAACCTGAAAAAGGCAAAGGGATCTGGGAAGCATACAGGTGGAGCGCTGACATCCTCTTCCACCCCCCCATCCCCCCACCAAGCCAATAAATCACGGCATCTTACTGGTTCTATCTCCCAAGTATTTCCTGAATTGTCTCATTTCTCTCTACCCGTTTGCCCCCTCCCTCCGTTACCCCTCGAGCCTATCATCCTCGATCTTCTGCAGCGCTGCAGTTGGGATACTGACCTGCAGTCTTGACATCTCTCATCTAGTTTTCCAACCATAGCCAGATTGTTCTTTCTGATTCATATGGCCTTTCCCTGGTGACATCTCAAACTTGTCATGTCTGCTGTCTCATCAAGATATAATCCCCATTTTGCAGATGAAAAAAAACCTGAGCTTCGGAGAAGCTAAGTAATTTACTTATTCAGTTAGTAACTGGTAAAGCCAGAATATGAACCTAGCATACATTAATTCTAAAATCTTACCCACTGTATGTAACTGCTTCTAGATCATGATTAATCTGTCCATGATACTCTGACTAGTCCTCAATTCTACAAACTTCAAATTCAATCTGTTTCAAACCCAATGCATCATATTCTTTACCTCCCTTACCAACTGTTTTGCTCTTGAGTTCCCAAAGTCAGTAAGGGCCCTGCTATCTTTTGGTGTCACCCTTGACTCTTTTTTCTCTTTCCTTTCTTGTTTCTAGTTATTTCCATGGTGATTGTACTTCTGACTTCCAAATGCCCATCACTGCAGGTAGGGCTGGCTTTATGTGCCCCACGCTGCGGTGTACAGAGTACCTGACAAGTACCCACACGTGGGAGGTCCTGGAGCCGGCCCAGCAAGGGCTCATCGGTAGTGGATAGCATTCTAACAATAGTCTATGCCAAGAAATGAAATCAGCGTCCAGGGAAAGAAGCCAAAGTTGGCCAGTCAGTTTGCCAAGCTGGATGTTCTTGGATACCGTTATAAACAAAGGGAAAGGAGCCAATGGAGAGGGAGAGACTGACTGATGACCGAAATGAAAGAAGCAGTAATGGACGGAACGGGGTCTTGGGAGAGGCAATGAAAGACCCTGTCTTATGGGTCTTTGGGAGACCACTGACTCTGATGACTGGGGTCTTGAGGAGAAAGAGGTGTATGCCTGGCATATATTAGGTGCTCAAAATAGTATTAAAAGATCTTAAGGAAAATCTCCATCCCTTAGTCCCTGGAGGCACCTAATTTGAACTAATTTAGTTTTTTTTTTCTTTAACCTAGCATTATCCTCATATTCCCAAGCAATATATTTATACTGCTATTTTTTTTTTTTTAAGATTTTTATTTATTTATTTATTTGACAGAGAGATAGAGAGAGAGCACAAGTAGGCAGAGAGGCAGGCAGAGGGAGAGAAGGAAGCAGGCTCACCGCTGAGCAGGGAGTCTGATGCAGGGCTCGATCCCAGGACCCTGGGATTATGACCTGAGACGAAGGCAGCCACTCAACCGACTGAGCCACCCAGGCACCCCTATACTCCTATTTCTTGATTTATCAATTTGATATCAGTTAACTTCCTCTTAGGTAGATGATGAATTGGTCTATTACATTACCACTTCCTACTTCTCTTCTCCTCCAGGATAAGAAATTCTAGATAAATCAATAGTCAGTGTATTGGGGCGCCTGGCTGGCCCAGTTAGAAGAGCATGAGATTTTTGGTCTTGGGGTTGTGAGTTTGCGCCCCATGTTTGGTAAAGTAACTTAAAAAGATAAACTTAAAAAAGGCAGTTAAGGGCGCCTGGGTGGCTCAGTGGGTTAAAGCCTCTGCCTATCTTTAATGTTTTCCCAAGTGGTCCATCTGTTCTTCAAATACTCTCAGTAAGACTTTCCTTCTTCCCCACAATGAACAAGCATATTAGATAATCTATTTTCTTTTCTTTTCTTTTTTTTTTTTTGGAGGCCTCCCCCCATGGCACTCCACCCCCACTGCAGTCTGTATGGGCTGCTTGCTCCAAAGCCTTACTGCACAGCTATCATCCCGGGAATTCCCTTCTCTATCAAACTATTTCTCTTCTGCTGTGTTTCCTTTTCCTGGATCCAGTGATACTCTCTTCCCTGGTTTGCTCTCCATATTTGCTGAAGCACAGTTTCTGGCAGGTGTTAAGAAAGGAGAGTGCCGGGGCGCCTGGATGGCTCAGTGCGTTAAAGCCTCTGCCTTCGGCTCAGGTCATGATCTCAGGGCCCTGGGATCGAGCCCCACATCGGGCTCTTTGCTCAGCGGGGAGCCTGCTTCCCTCTCTCTCTGCCTGCCTCTCTGCCTACTTGTGATCTCTCTTTGTCAAATAAATAAATAAAATCTTAAAAAAAAAAAAAAAGAAAGGACAGTGTCTTAATCCACCCCTATACCCGATTCATGGCTTGGCAGGGTAATTTAAAAAAGCATTACCCCATTATCTCCTGCTATTCTGAGTACTGACTATATGCCAGGTGGCTTATGAACAACAGAAACGGGTTTCCCAGAGTTCGGGAAGTTGGAAATCAGAGAGCAGGGTGCCAGCACGGTGGGGGTGTGGTGGGGACCCTCTTCCAGGTTCCACACTGATGTCTTCTACTCACTCATATCTTCACATGGCAGAGAATGGGCATGAGAGCTCTCTGGGCTTCTACTAATCCCACTCACGAGAGCTCCATGCTCATGACCTAATTATCGCCTAATCCCATCACATTGGGGGTTGGGATTCAACATATGAATATTGGGGGTGACAAAAATATTCAGTCTACAGCAGACTTGTCCAACACAGCTGTTTACTTCATCAAACCCAAGGAAAATCTCTCATTCCACTTTGCTATAACAGAGTCTTTTATAACATAACATAATCACGGGAGTGACATCCCATCATCTTTTCCATACACTACGACCTAATCAAAGGACTGACATAACACTACCTTTGTCATATTCTATTTGTTAAAAGCAAGTCATGGGTCTTGCCCACACCCAATGGGTGGAGATTAAATGAAAGAATGCACACCAGGAGATAGGAAAATATTGGGGGTCACTTTCAGGTCTGTCTGCCACAAGGAACAATCTGTATATGTTTGGTATTCAAAGTATTTGGAACATTAAGAAAATTGGGCAAATTTGAGGATCTAACCGATGAGCTTTGTGATTTCAATTTTAAATGAGTGAATTGGGGCACCTGAGTGGTTCAGTCGTGAAGTATCTGCCTTCAGCTGGGGTCACGATCCCAGGGTCCAGGGATTGAGCCAGGGTCCAGGGATTGAGCCCCAAGTCGGGCAGCAGAAAAGGCTAAGATTAAATTCTTGAGGAGGAAAGAATGTTCTAGGTGCTGTCAGGTCACCGTGGTGAGAGTTCAGGCAGAGAGTAGAGGGTGAAGATATGAGGCTCATGATCTAGACAAGTCAGTCGTTGGAGGACATGTGAAGGTATTTTATTTATTTTAAGAGCAAAGGGAAGATGTTAAAATATTTGTATCTTGGGGCACCTGGGTGGCTCAGTTGGTGGAGTAACTCTTGATCTCGGGGTTGTAAGTTCGAGCTCCAAGTCGGGTGTAGAGATTACTTAAAACTAAAATCCTTTAAAAAAGATTTGCATCCTTTCTAAAATACTCTAAATTGGAAAAGATCATTTTAGGGACTATGGTCAGGTGACATGTTGGATTTTGCAGCAGGCCAGCGTTGAAATGTTTGTTCAGGTTAGAATTGTGGCAATGGAGTTGAAAAGAAACAGAAGGATAAGCAGAAAGAGCTGGAGGTCCCTAGAAAAAGAAAGATGAGACATAGCTTTCTCCACTTAACAAAAGTCCCTGGAGGCCCCTGGCCATCTTGTGATCTCTGCCCGATCTGCATTACTCGCCCAAAGCATATTCCTTGCAGAACTTCTTAGAAGATGTCGAAACTGCACAAGGATAGATCTCAGGAGTTAATGATTTTAAGGGGACAAAAGAATGTAGGAACACACGGCCACTATCAGCCAGGAAATAGCCTAATCATATCGGGGCAATAAATCAGTGGTAAAACTCCCAGTGCTGGTACAAAAGTAAAGATTAACCCGACACACATTCTTGAGTTATCTTCGCGGGATCCAAACTCCTTTGAGCACTCGGATACCGGACCAGCTGGAGCCAGAGAGTTGATGATGCTGACCCTGGCTGGCCCTCAGGACTTGGATGACTAAGACTCTGTCACCTTAAGATGACTTTTGCCTCAATTGCGTGCTGAGTTCCCCATTGTGCAAGCCTTTTCATGAATGCATATGCACCCTTAGCTTAAAACTGCCCCAGTTTTGTTGTTTTTGTTGTTTGAGGAGACACTGCTTTGGGAAATATTTTCAGTGCTCTTCTTTACTTGTCGCAAGTAAAAACCCTTCCTTTCCCTATTCTTTGGCTTGGTTGGGTCTCTTGGTTGGATACCCACAAAGAGGCAAACCCAACTCTGGCTAACGGAAAGACACAGGTGATATTTAGAGAATAAACTAGAAAGGACGAGGTGATGGGCCAAGTATGAGAGAGAATGCAGGAGAGAGATGAGTCAAAGATGAGTTCTAGGTCAGTCAGCAGCTTGCACTACTGGGTAGGGTCCTTCCCTGAGGCTGGGAACACCAGAGGAGACCACCCCCCACACTCCCTGTTTCAGTCTCAGGAAATCTCTCCAGCTGCTCTCATGGGTTTGATTTTTTTGCACTGAAGGGCTTGAGTGGTCAGTCTCCTTTTCCTGGAAAATGAGCAGCATAATCCCAAAAGGAACATAGATTTTTCAACAAAAGCCAGGAAAGGGGGTGTCTTATGGAACATCTTTTTTAGGGCCAACTATACACATGCCCCTGAACGAGGACACATAAAATCCTGGTCAGCTTTTCGACATGGGGAAGGGAAAGTGCCGGAGGAGAAAAAGACAGTGGGTAGGGGGCAGGGGTGGTGGAAAAGGAGGAGGACAGTGGGGTACATGGTCCTGCAACTCAGAGGGAGAGAAAAGTCATCTCTCTGATAAAAATCCCCAGTAGGCATATCTAATTAGCCAGCAAGTCCTATTGATTCTGCTTCCTTAATAGCCTGTGAATTAACCCTGTCACCTCTAGTTTCATTTCCCAGCTTCAGGTCAGAGAGGTGGTTGGGTTCTCATTACTTCTTTAACTGAACCGTTGTAATAACAATTCTATCAGGACGGGGGATGGGCTAGGTGGGGGATGCGCATTCAGGAGGGCACTTGTGACGAGCACTGGGTGTTCCATGTAAATGATGGGCCATTAAATTCTGCACGTGAATCCAATATTACTATGCATGTTAACTAACCAGAATTTAAATAAAAGTTGGAAATTTAAAAAAATCCCAATCGTACCAGGACTCTATTTGGCTGCATATAACAGAAACCCAAGTATAGCTGTCTAACCAAATAGAAGTTAACAGTACAGGGGCGCCTGGGTGGCTCAGTGGGTTAAAGCCTCTGCCTTCCGCTCAGGTCATGATCTCGGGGTCATGGGATCGAGCTCAGGTCATGATCTCAGGGTCCTGGGATCGAACCCTGCATCGAGCTCTCTGCTCAGCAGGGAGCCTGCTTCCCCTTATCTCTCTGCCTGCCTCTCTGCCTACTTATGATCGCTCTGTCAAATAAATAAATAAAATCTTTAAAAAAAAAAAAAGTTAACAGTACAGAGTTGGTCTGATAGCTTAAGAAGTTAGCAAGGACTGACCTCCAGATTCATCTCCGCGTTCCAGGTGGGAAGAAGCGGCGAGAAGGGAAGGCAGCTCCTGGATCAGAGAAGTAAAACATTTCTAGAAATTCCCAGATTTCCACTTTTGCCACAACACTTGTCACAGTGGTTGCAAGGGAAGATAGGAAGTAGATACGCAGCGGAGTGTTCCTTTTCTTGTTGTGCACAGCGAAGACATGGAGCATGGGCAAAGGTTAGGTCGAGGATTATATCCACGCTGCCGCCCACCTGGTTCCACTGTTGCTAATCCCGCCCCTTCCTCCAAAGCCTTCTCCAGGTGCCCGCTGAAGGCATCATTCTAAAATCAGATCATGTCACTCTCTTGCTTATTTTAGTGGTAACCGTGGTTTTCGGGATAAAATTCCAGTTCCTGGCTCAGCACACAAGGCCCTTCAGGATCTGGCCGCACGTCTCCCTCCTTGCATCTCCCTCTCCTGCAAGCTCCCCCTGCTCCAGCCACCCCTGCACATCCCCGAACTGACGATGTCACAAGTCCACACACTTGTACCTGCTGCCGTACCTGAACTGCCTGTCCCCTTCCCTTCCCAGCTCAAGTCCAGCGTTCTTCAGACTTCCGTGGGGTGCGGGTTCTTCTCAAGCCTTTCTGGGTCTCTTCTCTCTCCCCTAGTTGCCTGGGTTTCCCCTCTGTCTTAGGTGGCACTTCTCACGCTGCACTCTTGTTCCTGGCCACCCTGGAACCACCTCAAGGGTGGAGACCCTATTTCGGTGTGGGTCGTCAGTAAATATGCTCTGACCGCATGAATCTGGCCCCGTTTGGAATGACTGCTCCTTTGTAGAGTGGACCAATGTACAGAGGGGCCCGCGTACTATTTAGTTAACACTTGCTCCCCTGGAGGAGAGGCAGAAAGGGAGAGACGAGGCTGGTGGTCGATGCTTCGGTGTGGTCTTCCGTTTCGGATCTTTGGCGTAGCTGAGAGCGTCCACCTCCTTTCCCAGAGAATGTTTTCCAAATCAGGAGGGAAATAAAATTTTCCCGAGTCTCATTTTCTCTCCTTACCTCATATATCCAGACTCGGAAGTTCCAGAAGATGATAAAGTAAACAAAACACAAAGAAGCAGACACATGGGGTTCATTAACTCCTGCACTAGTGAGACGTGGGCAAAGGTCGTTGCCTTATTCTCAGCCTGTTACCGGAGAATGTTTGTGTAATACCCACCACTTCCCTCTCCCAAATCGATGTGTCGAAGCCCTAACTCCCAGTGTGGCCGTATTTGAAGTAAGGAAGTAATTAAGGTTAGATGAGGTCGTAAAGATGGGGCCCTGGTTCTATATAATTAGTGCCCCTATAAGAAGAGACAACAGGGAGCCCTGTCCACATCCTAGGCCCACGGTGGGGAAAGTGATGTGAGGGCAAAGCGCGAGGCTTCCTTCTGCAAGCCAGGAAGAGAGCTCTCCCCAGACCTCAAATCTGTTGGACTTCTAGCCTCCAGAACTGCGACAAAATTACCTTCTATGGTTTAAAGCACCCAGTCTATGATACTTGGTTATGGAAGCCCAGGCTGACTCTGATGCGGCCCCTGGAATGTGCTTTTTACAAGGTGAGTCGTCAAGTGTTTGTCGAATATATATGTATATAATGATTTATCTACAAAAGAATATAAAAATAGCTATCTGTGAAGATTGTGATTATGGATGATTTTCATTTTTCTCACGCACATTTCTGTATAATTTGAATTCTTTAAGGTACTTGTATATTACACTGCAAAGTTTTTTTTTGGCGTTTTTTTTTTTTAAGATTTGTTTTCATTTTAAGTACAATCTGCCCCCCATTGTGGGGCTTGAACTCATGACTTCAAGATTAAGAGTTGCATACTCTACTAACTGAGCCAGCCAGGTGCCCCTATAATGCAAAATTTTGAAGAAGCGATTTAAATCATATATCATACAGAGCCAGATGGTTTGATACTCAGAACAGACCAGGATATAATCACAGGAGACAACGTTCCGAACCTCCTGTGTGGGCTGTGCATGGTGTCTCCTATCAAAGCTGAAGCATCTGCGGGTGAGTTTCCAGAGTCTGCTCAGAACTGCTCGCGAGGACTGATGTTGCAGGTGTGAACTCTGCAAGCCGAGGGACAGTGTCAGGTTTTGCTCATCATTATACTCCCAGTACCTAGGACAGAGGTACAATTATTATTTGTTGAGTTAAAAAACAAACACATTCTTCTAGTTAAATACAATGAGAATTGCTGAATAATCAAATGAATGACCGAAGGGCATCTCAGACTTAAAGTGACTATATTTCTTTTGAAATGTGAAAGTGACCATATCTAACAAGAAAAATCAATTTATAGAAGATTGGGGCGGGTGGAGGGCAGAGAAGTTCAAGTGTGCAGCATCTAGCTTTCTGAATTACTAAGCTACTGTCTCTTGCTCTCTTCGGTAATTTTTGTCTGTGTCAGAAGCCTGTTCTTATCAGACCAGAACAATTGTTTGGAGGCCCTTAAAATCATAATTAATGAACCTGTTCTTTCAGGAACATGCCGAGTGTTGGGACTTAGGCCCAAAAGACTTCAGATTTTAATATAATTTGTGTGCTGGCGCCCTCTTGTGGTAACGCTGTGTAATAATCTTTTAGCGCATAGAAAACACACCCATATGTTCAGAAGTGAAATAACTTGTTTTTTGGGAAATAGATACAAATCTTGAATGTTAACGATGTAGAAATACAGATGGTCAGTAAACATCTAAACCTTTTTCAATATATCTAGTATTTAAAGAAATTGAAATTAAAGGGTGATGTGTGTGCATGTGTGTTTAGTACAGAATTTTATTTTTATTTTTTTAAACATTTTATTTTTAAGTAATCTCTACACCCAACATGGGGCTCGAACTCACAACCTCGAGATCAGGATCAGTGTGCTCTACTGACTGAGCCAGCCAGATGCTTCTAGCACAGAATTTTATTTATGTATTTATGTATTTATGTATTTTTAAAAGATTTTATTTATTTGACACAGAGGGAGCATGGGCGGGGCGTGGGGGACATAGGGCAGAGGGAGAGGGAGAGGCAGGCTCCCCGCTGAGCAAGGTGCCTGGACATGGGGCTCGATCCCAGGACCCTGAGACCACGACCTGAGCTGAAGGCAGACACCCAGCTGACTGAACCACCCAGATGCTCCCTAGTACAGAATTTTAAAGAGAGTTATATCCATTGTTGGGAGAAGGAAAACAGACATCAGGTACACCTATAGACTTGGTAGGAGGGTACAGTGACACAATGATTAGTACAACCCCTTTTTGGAGAGAAATACAGCCTAATGTTTCTTTAAAATGTTCACAATTTCTGACTGAGCAATTCTACTTCTAGAAAATTTTCCAGCAGAAATGATTAAAAGTATCAGGCTATTCTTCAAGTTATAGAGCAGAAAAAAGGAAATGAGCAAAAATAGGAAGATAGCTAAAGAAATTATGCTATCTCAATATAAAAGAATATTACTTAACATTTGAAAATGTGTTTTCAAGTACTATTTAGTGACATGGAAAATACTTATAATACAATGCTCAGAGAGTGAAGCAGAATTACAACTCTAATGTCTATATCTATATCCATATACACATAGGACAGATGAAAGAGAGAACCTGGAAGGAAATCTACCAACACGGTAACAGGAATTATTCTGTGGGGCAAGTGTTGTGGTTTATTTGCAATTTCTTTCCCTAAAATTTTCTATTTTTACAAAAATCTAAACAATGAACATTACATCAAAAAATTATACAAGTCATGCAGACATATTCTTATAACATTAATTTGGACTTCAAATTTTTTAACTCACAGCCATAATGTATCTATTGCATTAAAATTTGCTTTTTTGGGGGGGCCTGGGTGGCTCAGTTGGTTAGGTGACTGCCCTCGGCTCGGGTCATGATCCCGGGGTTTTGGGATCGAGCCCTTCAACGGGGAGCCTGCTTCTCCCTCTCCCTCCCACTCCGCCTGTTGTGTTCTCTCTCTCTCTCTCTGTGTCAAATAAATAAATAAATAAAACCTTTAAAAAAAATAAAATTTGCTTTTTTCATTGTATATTTTGGAGATACTTCTATGCTAGTAACCATAACTCAAACTCACGTGAATATTAATTTTTATTTTGAGAAAAAGGTCATTATTTTAGACTGAAATGTATTTGTTGCTATAGTTCAGTTTCAGATACATCCTTTCAGGGGAAGTATCGAGTTCCACCAAAGAGGATACAACAACTTTGATGAGGTCAGTCGTTTCCTCTCTAGTGAGAATCTGAGATTATATCTTAGAAAGAGCGGCACTGCCTGGAGAGCAGATAGAGAACTAGAGAGCTGGGCACCTCTGCCCATCTCCACAGGGACTTTGGTCAATGCTCCGACCTTGCTTAGGCTCACCTTCGTGAATCTGGAAACTCGGGGCCCTGGGGTTCAGGGAGTTCCTTAAATGAGAAGTTTGGATAAACCTCAAGCAGTATGGTTGCAACTTGTAACAAAAGGTATATTATTTGATGCATTTTCAGTGGAAACTAGAAGTAGGAGCTCCTCTCAAAAAATTCAGGTAGATTTTAGAGGTGCCTGGGAGGCTCAGTCAGTTCAGTGTCTGACTCTTGATTTCAGCTCAGGTTATGACCTCAGGGTCCTGAGTTTGAGCCCCTCTCAAGCCCTGCCTTACTTAGGCTCCGCTCCCGACTAAGCAAAGAGTCCCCTTGTCCCTCTCTCTCACTTCGCTTGCTCTCTCTCTCAAATAAATAAATAAATAAAATCTTTTTTTTAAAAAATCAGGTAGAGGGACACCTGGGTGGCTCAGTAGGTTGAATGTCTGCCTTTGGCTCAGGTCATGATCCCAGGGTCCTGGGATCGAGTCCCACATCAGGCTCCCTGCTCAGCGGGGAGCCTGCTTCTCCCTCTCCTGCTCCCCCGCTTGTGTACTCTCTTCCTCGCTCTCTGACAAATAAATAAACACAATCTTTAAAAATAAATAAACAAATAAAAAATTAGGTAGATTTAAATCAGGTAGATTCACATACACACACAAAATAAAATATTCAAATGATATAAAAGTGTCCTCCTACCTCACATACCTCGTTTTCTATTTTCATTCTTCAGAGAAAACCGTTAGTAGTTACTGATGGATGGATTATTCTAGAAGTATTTTATTTATATAAAAAGTGAATACAAGCTCATATCTATCCCTCTTCACTAAAACACAAGTGGAAGCATAACTATATATATAGTTATATAACTATAAACATACTTCTCAGTACCATGTGATTAAAAAATTATATATTTTTAGGGGCTTCTGGCTGGCTCAGTTGGTAGAGCATGTGACACTTGATCTCAGGATTCTGAGTTGAAGCCCCACATTGGGCATGGAGCCTACTTAAAAATACATAGTGTTGAAAAAATTTTTTTTTAAATTTGAGTGTACTTGACACACAATGTGACAATTTCCAGTGTACAACACAGTGATTCATTGTACTATGTTACCATCTGTCCCCATACAACACTATTAGAGTCCCATTGACTAAACTTCCTACGCTGAACCTTTTATTCCTGTGCCTTACTCATTTTATAACTGGAAGCAGGTATCTCCCACTCCCTTTTTGGGATCAAGCCCCGCACTCAGTAGGGAGTCTGCTTCTCTCCTTCTGCCCCTCCCCCAGCTCATGCTCTCTTTCTCTCTCTCTAAAATAAATACATAAATATATTTTTTTTGACAGAGAGAGAGCACAAGCAGGGGGAGTGACAGGCAGAGGGAGAGGGAGAAGCAGGAACCGCGCTGAGCAGGGGGACCCTGATATGGGGTTCAATCCCAGGACCCCAGGATCACAACCTGAGCCGAAAGCAGACGCTTAACCAACTGAGCCACCCAGGCACCCTAAATAAATTTCACCCTTCCCTCTCTGGCAACCACCAGCTTGTTCTTTGTATTTTTATGTCTGATTCTATGTTTTGTTTGCTCCTTCATTTGTTTTGTTTGCTCATTCATTTGTTTTGTTTTTTTATATGCTACATGTAAGTGAAACCATATGGTATTTGTCTTTCTCTTTTTTTTTTCTTTAAGATTTTATTTATTTATTCAAGAGAGAGAGCATGAGCGGGGGCCAGGAGGAGAGGGAGAAGCAGACTCCCCGCTGAGCAGGAAGCCCTATATGGGGCTTGATCCCAGGACCCCAAGATCATGACCTGAGCCCAAATCAAGATGCTTCACTGACTGAGCCACACGCTCTCTTTCTCTCTCCCTCTCTCTTGCCCTCTCTCTCATATTCTCTCAAATAAGTACATAAAATCTTTTTAAAAAAAAAAATAAGTGGTTGGGTTCAAACTCATTCTCTACAGAATAAAAGAAAATGAGAACGGTCGAATCCCCTTTAAAAGTTATTTATGTTTAGCTATCAAAAAAAGTGTGCCCCTAAGTTGTTGAGATAAAATTACCAGTTTACTGACTAAAAATCTAAAGGCTTTTGTATTTAATGAAGAGTATTGACCATACATGTTAGGTTTTGCTGTCTTTCATGCTGACACTTGCTGTGCTACCATATTCTTGATATTTATTTCTGGTATTAAAAGTGCTTATATCCTAGGAGATTCTGCTCTCTTAGCATTTTCTCTGTCTCTGTCTCTCTCTGTCTCTCTCAATGAGTGTACTTAAATCAGTCATAGCAAGTCTGCAATTCCTTTTGTATAGTTTTCAAGTTACTCTTCAGTAGTCAAAAGATATATATATATATATTTAAAGATTTATTTAGGGTGCCTGGGTGGCTCAGTTGGTTAAGCGTCTGCTTTCGGCTCAGGTCGTGATCCCGGGGTCCTGGGATTGAACCCCATATCAGGGTCCCCCTGCTCAGCGCGGTTCCTGCTTCTCCCTCTGCCTGTCACTCCCCCTGCTTGTGCTCTCTCTCTCTCTGTCAAAAAAAATATATTTATGTATTTATTTTAGAGAGAGAGAAAGAGAGCATGAGCTGGGGGAGGGGCAGAAGGAGAGAAGCAGACTCCCTATTGAGTGCGGGGCTTGATCCCAAGACCCTGAGATCATGACCTGAGCCAAAATTAATAGTGAGCTCCTTACCAGACTGAGCCACCCAGGCACCCCATCCATACTTGTGATTTTGAGAGGTTTACATGGTGCTTCATGTTTTCAAAAGCAACCCCTTCTTAAAAATTAATCCTTCACTATATCTCTAGAGCAGTAGGTAAAAACAAATATAGTGGGTTTTTTTAATGAAACTTCTTTGAAAGCTTCATAAAAGCTTGATCATTCAGTGAAACTTAAACATTGTCAAGAGCTCAAGTATTTTCCTAGACTTCCCCAGGGCAGTTACTGGAACTGAGTTTTCAAAAAGACAAATATTGTCCCTGGAGAAGAGGGGTTAAATGGGACACACAGTGGTTATGGGGGTGGGGGTGGGGTATCTAGAATATTAAGTGTTTGCTAGAACCAGGTAATAAAAAAACATGGGAAGCGAAATAGAGTAATACAACTCCTATGACAACATAAAAAAACTGCTTTTCAGTTGTACAACATAAGGAATCAGCTTTAAATAATAAAATTATGCTGAGCATTTTAAAAGTTCTCTTTTGGTGGCCAATGATAACTTATAGTCCATATAAAAGGGTGATTTATTTACTTCTACAAATGATTATCTTTTTAAAATTATGTTCAACAAATGATTATATTATTTGTGCAAAGATTTTTTTTTTTAGCTTTTTTTCTATTTAAAGTTGCATGCAAAGATTTTTTTTTTAAAGATCTGTTTATTTATTTTAGAGAGAGAGAGCATGTGCATGTGCACAAGCAGGGGTAGAGGGAGAGGGGAAGCTCACTTCCCTCTAAGCATGAAGCTGAGCTGGACAAGGGGCTCCCTCTCTTGACCCTGAGATCATGACCTGAGCCAAAACCAAGAGTCTGGCACTCAACCAACTGAGCCACCCAGATGTCCCTTGTGCAAAGATTTAAAAAAAAAAAAAAAGATTCCGGTATAAACTAACTTAGAGAATGCATATAGAGGTTGTTACAAAAATTCTACAAGGAAGACTTGACATACAATGTGGGTGCCTGTTAAGATTGTACAAGAACGGGGGCACCTGGATGGCTCATTCAGTTGGTCTTTAGACTCTTGGTTTCAGCTCAGGTCATGATCTCGGGGTGGTGAGTTTGAGCCCCATGTCGGCTCCCTGCTTAGTGGGGAATCTGCTTGAGATTCTCCCCCTCGCCCTGCTCACGTGGCACACACTCTCTCTCTCTCTCTCAAATAAATAATAAGCAAGTAAATAAATAAATAAAATTACAAAAAATTAGACAAGAATGTTCAAATATGTATACAGCAGGATGTCTAAAACACATACCCTTCAATTCTTTCAGAGTGAGCCAAAAGGAGGCATTCAGGAAACAAGAAAGTTTGTTTTGACCGAATATCATATAAGAAAGTAATGACTAAAAATATCAAAAGCCTTTGAATCGAAGCACCATCAAGACCACTGCTAAAAAATCCTTCTATTAAGGAGTTCATTTTGATGATGTGGTAGCCACCGATTTGTTGCCTCTGAGCACCACTGTCCCCCCACGGCTTCTCCACAGACAGAACTGACCTCAAATAACCAATGCACTGCACTGCTTTTCTACTCTGGTGAGGTACGTGGGAAATTATATTTTTCTACCTCTAGATGGCGCCAGCTTAAAGTAATTGCTCCTTTTCATGGTTTACTATATGAGATGATTTGTAATCCTCTTTAGGTGTATTTTTTTGTGCATAACCATATAAAAGGGATTTATGACCCTATTTATTGACAGTTTGCTTAGCATCCAACACAGGGCTTGAACTCATGACCCTGAGATCAAGACCTGAGCTGAGATCAAGAGTTGGATGCTTGAATTACTGAGCCGCCCAGGTGCCCCTTAGTTTATTTCTTAATACATTTATCTATGATCTAGGGAAGTCAATAAACATGGAGGAGAAATTTTACTAAACGTTGCTAACAATCATTTTCTATTACATTTAATTGAATTAAATTTCTAATGCAAAACAATTATATTAAATAGCCTAACAACATACATTCTGGGAAAAAAATTATTTTTTTTTTGCTTAAAGCAATTTGGTATTAAAATCCAGTAGAACACTCTTAGAATATAATTCAACAGAGAATCGCATCTGCTAAAAATCAAAATATTATCACGGGTTGGTGAGCTTTTTCCATAAAGGGCCAGATGGTAAATATTTTAAGCTCTGTCAGAGCACAAAAGCAGGCACAGACGACATGGAAATAAATGGATGTGACTGTGTTCTTAGCAAACCTTATTTACAGAAACATGACAGGCTGGATTCCTCTGAACTGGAGTTTGCCCATTCCTTTATTTATGGTGAAAGCCTGACTTAATTTGCTAAGTCACCATTAGTTTTTAACCACCCCTCCCCCCCCATACAAAACTGGATATATCCCAGTCCATTACACATTACAGACATATTGGGTTTTGGCATTCACATAAAAATCCAGGTTTATATATTCTCTTGAGAAAATAATAGACTGAAGACCAGGAGACACTGAGCTCAGATAATGAGCTGGGATTGAATATTGCGTTCCCTTTTTACAAGGGTCAGGTGCCCTCCAGCTGCCACCAGTCCCACAGGCTGGCTTGCATATTTACCTCTCCCAGTGCCGCGGTGGAACTGAGACCTCTTAGAACTGAAAAACCTACATGAACTCTGATTCCCATTGCTGTTCCTTAATGTCCTTTCACTGACTATACGTTCGTCTTCTCATATTTTGGCCTATATTTTTCTGTATTTCAACTCTCATTACTTTCTTTTAAATGCATCAAAAATACGTAATAATAATGTGATAACAGTGCTTCATTTTTTATGACACACTTTTGCCACAAATATGAAAACAAGAGCTCTTTTTGGTAAACATCTTTATTTTTATTAACTCTTCCCATATGCATCATAAGAATGAAATAATTGGGGCGCCTGGGTGGCTCGGTCGGTTAAGCGACTGCCTTCGGCTTGGGTCATGATCCCAGGGTCCTGGGATGGAGCCCAGCATCAGGGTCCCTGCTCAGCGGGAGCCTGCTTCTCCCTCTACCCTCTGACCCTCTGCCCACTTGTGTTCTCTCTCTCTCTCAAATAAATAAAATCTTAAAAAAAAAAAAAAGAAATATTACTATGTCTCATATACAAACCCTGAAACATCTTTAAAAATTTTTATTTAAAAAAAGATCTTTAAAATTTTTTATTGAAAAAGAGTAATTGTTAATAGTAATAAAAGGTATATTTTTATAGTAGTCTATGGTTTTATTGTTTCTTTTTGTTTTTATTTTTTTATTGAGCAGGGGGAGAGGCAGAGGGAGAGAAACAAGCAGGCTCCCCGCTAAGCAGGGAGTCTGATGTGGGGCTTGATTCCAGGACCTGGAGATCATGACCTGAGCCAAAGTCATATGCTTAACTGACTGTGCCACCCAGGCATCCCAGTAGTCTATATTTTGTTTTTTTTTTGTTTTTAAAGCTTTTCTATACATTAATTCACTTTAACATCCATGGATGTGTGGAAAAATGGAATTGAAAAATAAATCTGAATTATATATTAAACTATTTAGAGTTTACTGTTATCCCATTCATAGATTTTGCTCTGTTTATTAAGACATGTCTGAATCAATATGAAAAATGATTTCCAATTTCCAGATCAACGTCCTCAGAAAAAACACATAATTAACTCCTGTGCTATCTTCTTTTTGTATTTCTTTCTTCATTCCATGCTGCAGAGGAAATAACAAATATTTTCCCCTCTCCGCAGCATTTTCCTTGAGCTTATGTCAGTTTATACATAACTGTAAGGTTCCAGTGTCCCTCGCATCATTTGATCTTCTTCACTTGCAAAATGAGATACGGTTCAAAAAGTCCTTTGATTTTTAAACCCTTTGGTTTTGATATGATTGGATTATCATTGAGCCTTTTGTCAGATGTGACTGTCTTCTCCGGGTCAATGTCAGCTAGCTTGTGAATGGTTTACCTTTGGAACTCTGTGCTTGGAATTTCACTTCCGCTCTTGGGAAAAGTGGGTCAACTATTTTTACATTTTAAATCTCAGTTTGGGAAGGTAAGATATGCATGTGAAGATCATAAAGGTATAAATACCTTGAGGAACCTTGTCTTCTTACCTGTCCCTGTCCACACAATTCCCCCTATGTAGCCACTTTTATTAGTTGCTTTTATTTCTTTTATGACCTTCCAGTGTTTATTTATGCAAATATATACATATTTTTAAAAACGATTTATTATTTGAGAGAGAGAGAGCCGGTAGGGTGGGGCAGAGGGAGAGGGAGAGAGAGTCCCCAGCAGTCTCCTTGCTGAGCGTGGAGCCTGATGCAGGCAGGGCTAGATCCCACGACAACCTCGAGATCACGACCCGAGCCAAAACCAAGAGTTTGATGCCCAACTGTCTGAGCTACCCAGGTGCCCCCAAATATATATATATATATATATATTTATTACTCCTCTTCCTTACACAAAAACTTGCATATTACATCCTGGAGATCTTTTCTTATCGGTACACACAGAGCTGTTAGCTTTACACTGTCCAATCTTTATTTCTTTATTTTTGTTCATTTTTTTTTTTAAATGAACAGTGACCACCTTTTGAGAAGTGTGAAGTTTTACATGGCTATGATAAAATGCCTTGTGTTAGAAATTTAATTGATGCCCTTAGAGCCATCTGCCAATTTATACATTATCCAACTGAATTTCACTATTTTAAAGTTTTCCAGTCACTTAATTTTTCCCTGTCGGTTTCTGATGTTGAGTATATTGGGGGAATGTAACTTCCTGCAGGGGCAGTGTTGTCATTCAAGTGAGTGGCTCCCTGTTGGAAGACTTGAAGGAAATTTGGCCAATTGGAGGAATATTTTTGGAAAGGGGTGCATCAAAAGTGGTCAAGAGTTTTTTGGATGCAAGTTACAACAACCCAATTTGAACTTGCTTGGTACAAGCAGAGTTGATTGACTTGTATGTGTAAACTGGAGATCTGGAAAAAATGAGGCTCAGGGGTCCTCAGAGCCAGAGACTTGGATGCAGCCCAGTTTCTCTTCTCTACTTCTTTCTTTGCATCAGCCTGATTCTGTCAGATCAGCTCCTTCCATATGAGTGGAAATCTAACTGCCTGCAGCTCCCAGACTCTCATCTTTCATCTTTGATACCCAAGAGGGTCTACCTTACTTCTCTCAGTGCAATTGCAAAAATATCTAAGGACTGACTTGGATTGACCCAGATTTTATTACACGCTCAGTCTGGACCAGTTATCTGCTGGCGGGAGGTGGGACGCTCTTATAACTGACAGCCTGTAGCAGATACAGTCAGTGCCCGTATCCCTTCAAGCTCATCCTGGAAAGCCACTGGAAGATTGAGCTGTACTCACCCATAGCTCCCTCCGTCTGTCTGTCTGACAGCCTTCTCTTGTTCAAGAGCATGCTCACCCGCCATGTGAAGCAAACCACAAGTGCAGAGTTCATGCACCTGGAACATCTGCCAACAAACGACAGTTGGGCATTAGGAGATAAGTTAGGAGATAAACACCCCAGTTCCTTGCCTCTTGGTGGGACAATTCTGAAGCATGTTCTACAGTTTCTCAGAGCATCGCTAGTGGGATTGATCCATGGGGGTCATCCACTAATAATGCACCCATTTTTATTTTTAAGTAGACTCCACACCTAGCATGGAGCCCAATGTGGGACTTGAACTCACGACCCCAAAATCAAGACCTGAGCTGAGATCAAGAGTCGGACAGCTAACCCATTGAGCCACCCAGTTGCCCCATGATAATGTACTCTTGATCGGCTTTCCCCCTGCCTGTCTCATTTCCCTACTCTTGCACAGTGTTACCTGAGATCACCTCCCAAATATGCTAATTCTTCAATGTTTCTCTTTTTTTGGTGGGGGGCAACACAGACTAAGACACAGTCCCAAACTAGAACTATCAAAGGGGAAGGGGAAGAACAGCTACCCAAAAGGAAAAAAGCACAATTCTTAGAAAAGGAGAGAGGTGGTATGCCGACATAGCCATCCAGGCTGGTGTAGGTTATTCTGCTTCTCAAATCAGTGCTGAATGGGACACTGCATCCCTTAGTTACGGCATAAATAGCACACCGTCCAAAACGTAGCATTGCTTCTCTCCCAGATGCAAGGGAGATTAAATCTTCAGGACACCAAAGTGTAGCTTATTAGTGCTAGAAATAGAATCACAGTGCTTGGGCTTAATGGGATTTTATAGGTTAACATTTCTCAAGCTTGGGTAGTTTGGGTACCCCCATAAAGAAACAAAACTTTCGTTTCTTCCTTTACTCATACAATACTTGTGACACCAGATGTGTCATTTTTTTCCCCCACCAACCCATTCTCTGACACCAGCTAGGGATCCTACAATTCAGGTCCAACACCAACTACCTGGAATTACTGTCAGATCCCAGAAGCTAAGGGCTCAATCCTACTTCTGACACCAATTGCAAGTCCCAAGTTGTCGCCTGTACTTCTGACGGGTTATAAATTGGAGTTCCAACAACCTAATCCTTAGGTTTGATCATTCACTAGAATAGCTCATAGAACTTGGGGAAACATGCTTCCAAGTTTATTAAAGGAAATGATAAAGGATACAGATGAACAGTCAAATGAAGAGATCCAGAGGGTGAGGTTCTGGATTCTCAAGCATAAGAGCTTCTGTTACCGTGGAGATGGGGGATACCACCCTCCCAGCACATGGACGTGTTCACCAACCTGAAAGCTCTCTGAACCCCACAGTTTAGGGATTTTTATGGAAGCTTCATCACATAGACACAATCGATTCTTTTTTTTTTTTTTTTAAAGATTTTATTTATTTATTTGAGAGAGAGAGAGAGAACATGAGAGAGGAGAAGGTCAGAGGGAGAAACAGACTCCCCATGGAGCTGGGAGCCCGATGCGGGACTCGATCCTGGGACTCCAGGATCATGACCTGAGCTGAAGGCAGTCGCTTAACCAACTGAGCCACCCAGGTGCCCCAACACAATCGATTCTTGACTCAATCTCCAGCCCCTCACCCCTCCCCAAAGGATGGAGGGTAGGGCTGCAAGTTCCAAGCTTCCCATTAGGGTTTGTTCTTACTGGTGACCAGCCCCCATCCTGAAGCTATCTGGGAGCCCATCAAGAGTCCTCTTATTAGAACAAAAGACACCCAAGAAATCACCCAAGAAATTCCAATGGATTTAAGAGCTCTGTACAAGGAACCAGTTCAAAGACCAAATATTACAATAAAAATGCTGATAGCATCATTATTCCTTAGGAAATTACAAAGGCTTTAGGAGCTTTGGCCAGGAGCCAGGGATGAAGACCAAAATATATATTTCTTATTTCATCAAAATATCATACAACTTTAATAATTTTGTCATATTTTTGTACCATCTGCACCATTACTTAAGTTTTTAATCGATTTAAGAAACAAAAAACCAGGATTGCTGACCATGAATAGAAGATAACCATACAAAGGAGAATATAAAAATTGATATTCTTTAAATATACTACCAATACATTTAATCAAATATGCCACTAGTATGTTGGGGAAATGGTCTTTGGGCTCACTGGCTTCTAAAGCTAGCATGGGAAGACTGCCAAGGGTTTACAGACAGTCGGATGGAAATGAGTTTCTATCAACTCTTTTCTAAAACACAACAGCCTGAGAATGCATCCATGAGAATCAGGTTCTCCTTTCCCTCCCTCTCTTTCAAAATCCCCCTTCTCCTGCTTTATAAAATAAGAGGAATCATTTTATGGTGCATCACGTGGGGGGCAAGGATAGCGTTGAACCAAAAGAGCGGTTTGAAATGTGTCAGTTTTGAAAAAGTGAATGAGTCTAATGACCAGGCTTAAAAAGTCCCTGTGTCACCCAGGTGGTTTCCAGTTCTTTGTTTTCAACAAAATAGATAAAATTTAAAATAACTTTCAATGATAACTCACAATATAAATTTTGGCATAAAACTCGGGAATTCACAGAATTGAGTTACATTGCTCTAAAATCCCTCTTCACCATTTTTGACATTTTTGTATGAAGGTTTCTCAATGCTTCTATCTATAAAAAAACACATATAAGAATAGAATTGTACTATGTTATTCTAGTAATAAGTAATATTCCTCCACAAAGATTGAATAGGGGAGACAAAACCCATCTCAGCCATATCATCAAACGATACACTTTGAATATTTTACTTTTTATCAAAAAATTTCATCGAAATTTATAATATATTTATTCGTGATATATTTATTAGTCAATTGTGAATTCACTAATTGTAATAATATCCAGAATACATTTTTAAATCTATTTAGGCCTTATGGTCACAGCAATGTGTTTTTAAAATACCAGCTTGTATACATATTTTTATCATAGTGAAAAAAAAGATAACATGACTAATAAAAGACTTCCTAGCACAAAATGTATTAAGATCAAATTCTGTGGGAGAATGGAAATAAGAGGTCAGACACAAAAGGAATGATGTAAAGTTTCTGTCAAAGAGCTTGCTCATGTATTTTGTAAATGAATAACAGTGAATGTCAAATTGCTATGGTATTCAGATTCCACACTTTAAAAATAGTAAAGGGACAGTTTTATTTTAAAAACTCTATATATACCATCTGCTGGAAAAATACATCTTTTGTCGTTATATAAACTTATGATATAAACTCTCATCTGTCAATTTAAGAATGCATGAGAGGGACACTGTTTCATGAAATTCTTTTTGAGATTCTATAAGCACAGTAATTTGAAAACCAATGCAGAAGAAACCTCAAGTATGTAAGAGTTTTAAAAATCTATTATTCATGGGCGCCTGGGTGGCTCAGTTGGTTAAGCAACTGCCTTCGGCTCAGGTCATGATCCCAGAGTCCCAGGATTGAGTCCCACATCAGGCTCCCAGATCCGCGGGGAGTCTGCTTCTCCCTCTGACCTTCTCCCCTCTCATGCTCTCGCTCTCTCTCACTCTCTCTCTCTCTCTCAAATAAATAAAATCTTTTTTTTTTTTTAAGATTTTATTTATTTGTCAGAGAGAGAGAGAGAGAGCACAAGCAGGCAGAGTGGCAGGCAGAGGCAGAGGGAGAAGCAGGCTCCCTGCCAAGCAAGGAGCCTGATGTGGGACTTGATCCCAGGACCCTGGGATCTAAATAAGTAAAATCTTAAAAAAATAATCGACTATTCATGAATCTTTGCTGAAAAAAATTGCTCAAATATGCATTCCAACCACCAGAGCAATGACTCAAAATCAAGAACCCAAGATTGGAAAAGTCAGAGTAAGAAAACAAACAAACAAAGATGAGCTTGATTGTAGATAACCAAATTAAAATTGTTTTTCAGATTTGAAATTTTTAAAAAATGATCTCCAAATCAATGCAAACACACAAGCAATTCTTGAAAAGCATTCAGATGGTGAAAAGCAAATGTTGCAAGCTAGACCAAAGACCTTTTACTGCCCACCTCCTTATGCTGATGATCTTTGTCCCACATTTTCCCTTAACTACTTCTTTTCTGCTTATATCTGAACTTAGGCAAAGGGTGCAGGGAGCATAGCGTCCCCTGATGAAAACCAAAACCACCCCTCAAAGGAAGAGCTCCGGAGGTGCAGACCACCCAGCCAAGTTCGAGCGCAACCCCAACTCAAGCCTGCGCAGATGGACCGTGGAATGTCCCGTGGAGTGACTGACAGTTACCTTACCTCATTATAACACTAAAATCTACATCCAAGGAGGAGCGCAAGCCTCATGTACATAGCATGCAATGTATGCATAGGCATGTTTCTTTAAGGTGCATGCATGACCTTATGCATGCTTTAAAATGCAACAATAAAACTCCCCTTTCTGAATATTCATCGTAACCCTAAATAAAAGAACCCATTCATCCTTGCTCAGGGAGTCACAGCTTTGGAAGTTATTCCCTTTGATCTCCTTATGTGATGCAAAAAAAGTTTTCCCTCTGTGACAACTCCACTTGGTATAGTTTCTACCAGTGACTCACCAAGGAGTGAACTTATGTTAGTTTGGTTAAAAAATACTGTGGTCCTACAACCCCAGATTAAATCAACAGCTGGAGCAATGGAAAGTGAATGCTGGACAACTTCCTTAAATACATTCATTTGCAGACAGAATACATGATTCTTGAGTGCCCACTACGGGCCAAGCACTGTCACGGGGGCTCAGATTGTCTCACTAAACAAAGTGGTCAAAGATCCAAGCAGAGTTTCGAATTCTCTGCTTGGCAATATAATGTATGGCTGGCGGGGGAGGGAAATAAAGAAAAATTGTTTAGTTTTTTGATGATCCTGATTAGGGATATAGAGTTTTAAGTTGGCATTTAGTATGTGAACTTGACTTTCAGCTTAAGAAATAATCAAAAAGAAACATCAAGGTATGCAGAGAAAAGGAAAAAAAAACTAGCATGAATACATAAATATTATTATTCTATTAAATGAAGGATGTCTGAATGCATGGAGAATATTCCTCACTGTCCATTTGTTTGCTCTCTAAACCCAGTCATTTATGGTTTTGATGAAGGTTCCACCATGCAGGTACAATTGATTTAATCAGTTAAATTGGCATTTAAATCAATCCCCAGCCCCTCTCCCCTGCCTGGTGGTCAGAAGGTAGGGTTGAAAGCTCCAATACTTTAATCACATGGTTGGTTCCTCTGGCAACCAGCCCCCATCTGCCAAGAGTCACGCATTAGCATAAACCCAGTTCCAAGCTTACTATGAATAATGAAAGATGCTCCTCTCACCGCTGCTACTCAGGAAGTTACAAGTGTTTTTACAAGTTCCTTGTCCCAGGAGCTAGGGATGAAGACCAAATATAGATCTCTTATTATATTATAACATCCAAGTGTGTCTATGTGCTTGTGTGAAGAGGAGGATAAGGAGGAGAGAAGGTGGGACAACGCAGTTCCCCTGTTTTCTTTCTCCTACTCCCACTGAAGAGGTGGCAAGGGGCTCCGGTGAAAGGCAGGGCCCTCCTCCCCCTCTCCACCCCTGCTCAGGTCAGAACTCTGCACTACTTGGAGGGGACAAGCGGGCCCAAGAGTCCCCTCCCTTAGGATGTACCTCAGGAGAAGATTCAGGTCCTAGAAGGCATCCCTCCCCTCCAACAGTCTTCCTCTGGGAACAAAGTGACAACTAAGTAAGGCTCTGGAACTTACTCTAACAATTAACAGTGGGGGTCTGGTGTTCTTGACAGCCTGAAGTCTCTTTGAACTGCCGGATTCCAACAGAACTGAGAGGGGTTGCATCTTGTTTTTGTGAAGCTGCGCCTGGGATCAGAGCTGCTCTGGGCAGCCCCAAACTCCAGCCGTGAAATTGAGCCTCCCTTCTCTGTGTGAACCAGGGACCACCAGGAAAAGCAGAAAGTCTTGGTTTTTTCGTTTGTGAAAGGAAGAACTCGTCAAATCATTGACGCGCGCTAGTTCTGATTTGATGTGAAAGAAATACAGGGAGTCATCAAAATCACTTTTCTAGGAGTCTTTGAGGAAAGGCAGATACTCGTTCCCACGCACTGATAGGGCTTCGCACGTAGGAAACGTTAACGCGTGGAAATTCCCACTCCGCTTAGCAGTCCCGCTTGGAGGCTTTCTAAACAAAACGTAATGGCTTCATAAACAAAATCTAACGGCATCTTCCTGAACCACAATAACACAGTTGTGTTACTATGCCTACAAATTTGTGAGGAATTGGATGAAACAGTGTAGGTGCTGCTAGAGTGTATTCTATTTAAAAAAAAAAAAACTTGAATGGGTTTTAAAAAAGTAGACTTATGACATCCAAGATTGGTTGTTATTATTGGTTCCATAGAAATTGTAGGGGCTCCTGGGTGGCTCAGTGGGTTAAAGCCTCTGCCTTTGGCTCACGTCATGATCTCAGGGTCCTGGGATCGAGCCCCACATCGGGCTCTCTGCTCAGCGGGGAGCCTGCTTCCCTCCTCTTTCTCTGCCTGCCTCTCTGCCTACTTGTGATCTCTCTCTGTCAAATAAATAAATAAAATCTTTAAAAAAAAAAAAAAGAAATTGTCTTCCTCCCTTGGGAGGATGAGAAAGTGCGTTTTAAGCTAACAGTTGATGTTTTCTAGTCAAGGCGCGTTTTCTTTTTTTTTTTTTTTTTGGTTAGACAGCACTGTTGGCGATGTATAAATTCCATCTGTAGCTATCAAAGGTTTAGTACATGCTCCCTGCACCTGAGCTGACTGATGACATTGCTGTAAACAGCAATGGGGCTTTGCGGCTGGTTCCCACTATCAGGTTATGTTCCAAACATGATGCCGGAAACATTTGTCTGGCTGTGTAGTCAGGTAGGAGCTATTTCCTTACCCATCTTCTTCTGCTGTTGCTTTTCGTTCTTTCCTGGATATGCTGTTTTGCTTTTGACCATTTCTCTGTTTCAGACAGGGTGCATTCGGTCCGCAGGTCTCTAGAGTTGTGACATCTTTAGAGTTGTGATGTTGAGTTTTTTATTGCTGTTTGCTTGCTTTTTCTTTGTTTCTGAGTCTAGACATTCAACCTTATACGGATCTTGGCTCTCGGTTGTCTTGAGGCTGATGGGTTCGCTGACAAAGAAACTGACATGCATAAACTCAAATCGCAAGAAATCAGCTTAATTTAATATTGTTATTTTTACTCTTTGGGTTTTTGTCTTTAAGGCATGGGGTCCTGCAGGATGGAGAGCTTATCCCAAATCCCTCACTTTCTTTATGAAAAATATAAAGAATCTAAAAATAAAAGTTGCATTAGCATGCCATTAGTGGAGAAAGGATTTTTTTGTTTGTTTTTAAAGATTTTATTTATTTATTTGAGAGAGAGAGAAATCACAAGTAGGCAGAAAGGCAGGCAGAGAGAGAGAGGGAAGCAGGCTCCCTGCTGAGCAGAGAGCCCGATGCGGGGCTCGATTCCAGGACGCCGAGATCATGACCCGAGCCGAAGGCAGAGGCCTCAACCCACTGAGCCACCCAGGCGCCCGTTTGTTTGTTTTTTTAACAAAAATGGCTTTTCCCCACCCCGGCTCCATCTGATGTTGCTCAAAACAACTGGTCATTTAGTCAGAATGTTAAACAACCAAAAACAAATGCAGTATACTTGTACACAGACCCATCAAGGAATGGGAAAACAGAGAATGAAAGACTACAGAAAACTACACTTTATGGTCGCTAAGATGTGGTGGGACCAAATTATAGTTTTCTAACTGCGGATGTACCCTTCTCTGGAGAAGCAAGTTCTGGGGTCAACTAGCAGGTGTTTTTTTAGTAAACACCTCATTCTTGCTGCCCAACACATCAGTTTCATCCTGTGTCTCCATTTCAGCCGCACAGGTATCCGTTTCATTGTTTGGCTCCTCCAGGGATGGGGTCTGATCTGCCTAACCGTCAAGCCCCGTCATTCACAGCAGACTCCAGCGTTGGAAACTCTGCCTGGGGCCAGGATCAGCTTCCAAAGTGGCTCACGTCAAAGCCTGGCAAGGGAGTGCTGGGTGCTGGCGGGAGCCCTCAGTTCCTTATCCTTGGGGCCTCTCCAGAAGGGAACTCACAGGGCAGCTGGCTGCACCCAGAGCGAGGGATCCAGGCCTCAGGTTTTGATGCAGAGAAAGGAGTCCCTGCTAGTGTAATTCTCCCGGCTTGTTTCTCCTTCATTCTTGCCCAGGGGAAGAGGAGGGGTTTCTGATTGGTAAATTTGGTAGCAGGAACTAAGTATGGTCAATTGGCTTCTTCGAGGTTATTTTATTTTGGAGCAAGCAAGTCCCCAGGACGCTGGCATTCTAATCTGCTTTTGGCCAGACCAGAGAAAGGGCCAACTCCTGGGGAGTCCTTGACTATGCCACTAACTGGTGGGTAAGTCCATTTCATTGGGGTGAATTTTTTTTTTTTAAAGATTTTATTTATTTATTTATGTACTTACTTATTTATTTATTTTTATTTATTTTTTTGACAGAGAGAGCGCAAGTAGGCAGAGCAGTCACAGAGGGAGAGGGAGAAGCAGGCTCCTCGCTGAGCAGAGAACCTGATACAGGGCTCCATCTCAGGACCCTGGGATCATGACCTGAGCTGAAGGCAGACACTTAACTGAGCCACCCAGACACCCCCATTGGGGGGAATTGATGGTAAACCCCACATAGCTGTAGATCTAAAGTCATGATCTCTCATCAGCATCGCTGTGATGTTTTGAGCACCATCCCTATGACTCATATCAGCTGGTTCTGAACACTAAGAGGGAAGATGGCACTTCTTCCCATTTTCCGGAAGAGAACAAAATTAAAGTAATTCAGCCAGTAATTTGAACATCTAAATTGCTTTTCCACTGGCTACATCTTAACATCTTCGAAGCTGAGGGTATTTCTGTGCTCAGTTCTTCTCTGTGGAGCCTAAGAAGGTATTTGCCAGACTTCTTCCCGAGGGATGTCTGGGTAGGGAGAGCACAGGGCGTGGGACCGATGTTTTTCTTTATCATTCTTTTTTTTTTTTTTAAGATTTTATTTATTTATTTGACAGAGAGATCACAAGTAGGCAGAGAGGCAGGCAGAAAGAGAGGCGGAAGCAGGCTCCCTGCTGAGCAGAGAGCCCGATGCAGGGCTCGATCCCAGGACCCTGAGATCATGACCTGAACTGAAGGCAGAGGCTTTAACCCACTGACCCACCCAGGTGCCCCTTTATCATTCTTGCCCTCAAATTCTCTCATCTGGTTTGGTCAGTTGTTGATGGTTGTAACAACGTGAGAAATACCAACCAGTTAAAATTTTCGTGGCAGACCCGTTGACTCCAATCTTCACTTCCTGTTCTAATACCACCACCACCACTACTAGTAGTAGTAGTATTACTACTACTACTATTACTACTACTGCTACTACTAGCACTTGCTATTTCTGAGCACCTCCCATGAGCCAACCAGTATACTATAAGCTTTACATATGGTGTTTCTGATCTTTTAAAAATTATTTATTTATTTATTTATTTACTTATTTACTTACTTAACTTATTTATTTAATCTCTACACCCAGTGTGGGGCTCGAACTCGTAAACCTGAGACTGAGAGTCGCTTGTTCCACTGATTGAGCCAGCCAGGTTCCCCATGTTGTTTCTGATCTTTACACCAGCTCTGCCATGTAGATATTACTTTCTTTCAAATGAGGAGAATAAGGCTCAGAGAAATTCGGAAATGTGCTCCAGCTCATGCAGAATGGAGACTGGAGGCCCATTCTAACTCCAAAGCTCAGGTTCCTTCACTTTTGCTCCATCCCTCTGAGCCTGCGCCCCATCTCAGCTTTGCAGCATGGGAAGAGCAGTTTAGGAAGAGGACGATTTTTCAGGGCTGGCTGATTTTTCTCTAGTGGGGCTTTCCAAAAAGGGTAGAAACTTAGGAGCCATTAAGGCCAAGAATTCTACTTGAAGGCCATCTTACCGTTTCAAAATCCCCATCTCCTCCCCAAGCAGAACTCATAACGTGCACTCCCCCTCCCCCCCTTTCTGCTATGAAACTGTTATTGTACTTTTCTCAGTGTTTGCCTAGAGGCCATCTGTGCAACCAGAAGGTGCCATCATCTTTATAGTCCTTTAAAATGGCCATTGCCTGAGTAATATAAATTGCATTTGGCAATGGAAGATGGGCTTCTGGGTCTCTGAGGGACCATATTTTCATTGCTCTTTTCTCTTCCCGTGACAAAAAAAAACAAAACAAAACAAAAACAAAAAACAAAATACCCCCTATGGTAAGTGCTGTGAAATGTGTAAGCCTGATGATTCACAGACATGTACCCTGGGGCAAATTAAACATTATATGTTAATTTAAAATAATAAAATAAAATAAAAAATAAATAAAATTAAAAAATAAATTAAAAAATTAAAAACAAAAAAACCCCAAAATACCCCAAAACGACAAAAAAAAAAAAAAAAAAAAAAACCAAAACAACAAAACCAACCCCCTAACTCTAACACGGAGAGAGAAAAGCAGCAATTCCCTTAATACGGGTGGTAGGCAGACAATAGTTCTCCAAAGATACCCATGTCCTTTTTCCCTGGAACTTGTGAATATGGCAAAGGGACTTTGCAGAGGTAATGAAATTAAGGATCTTGCAATATAGAACAGCCTGGGTTATCTGATGGGCCCAGTGTAACCACAAGAGTTCTTCCGAGTGAAAGAAGTAGGCAAAAGAGTCAGAGGAGGAGACTGGCAACAGAAGCAGAGGTTGGAGTGATGGGATTGCTAGCGGGGTGTCATGTGCCAAAGATTGCAGGAAGCCTTTAGAAGGTGGAAAGCCGATGTTCTTCTAGAGCCCCCAGAAACAACAAAGTCTTGCTGGCACCTTAATTTTAACTCCATGAGATCCATTTTAAACTTGGGACAGCCAGAACTGAAACATAGTAAATTTGTGTTGCTTAAGGTACTAAGTTTGTAGGAATTTGTTACAGTAGCAATAGGAAAGGAACACAATGGAATACTCTCATCATTCTCCACTTACTCATCTATGCAATTGGCCATTAAATATCCTGGTCAGAAACCATGCCAGCCAGTGACCCTGCCATTTAAACTTTTCTCACCCAAGAAACCTCACAGCGTATCATGTCTGGTGTACCATTTTGTTGCTGCCCTTTCTTGTAATAGCCTTTTGGAAAAACGAGGTTAACACAATCCTGTTTCATATTGCTAAGACATCTTTATAGATCACAACCATTTCAAGGAAACTACCTGAAGCCCCTGCGTATCCTCTTACTGTGAGGTCTAATCAAATATAAATCAGTAACAATGTAACTACTACCTGTCACATGTCCATTTGCTGCTTGTGTGCCAGGAAACCTAGGCGTGCCCTATCACCACTAGGAAACACCCCTGGGGTTCCAGAAGCAGCTCTTACCAAGGGAGCGCTTTCAATGCTACAGGAATCGAGGTGAAAAAAGTCAATGACTCCCCATCAAGCTCTGAAGGAAATTGAGCAGCTAATCCAAGTTCCTCGGAAGCTGACCCAGTCTGTTGGTGTAGAAGGTTAACAACCCTGGCCTGGGGAACCAGTAGAGAGTAGGGCAAAGAACCTCTTAACTCTGTTTTCAGCTGAACACCGTGGACACTGCCTTGTTGATTAAACGCATCTACTGTCTAAATGCCAGCCAGCAGGATAATGAAGTAATTAACCCTCTTACTGGTGGGAACCCAGAGCAGTCATTTCCCGGCACAAACTTTCACCACAAAACAAATTCAATTGATTTCTGCCCACTCCTCCTAGCCTCTGTGGAAATCTGAATGTGCAAACCAGTTGTAGCTGATGAAACCCAAGGTCCCTCCAGCAGAGCTTCGATATGCCAACCCTTCCAGGGTCTGGAAGGTGCCAGGAGCTAATAAATTCTATGTGGCCACAGTGCCAGATGTCAGGCTGCTTCTGGATTCTTGTACCCCACCATGCTCCAGTCAATCTTCACGTTCACTGGAGGGAAGCCTCCTATTCATTGATTAAAGGCGTCATTTCCCATAATGGTTGTGTAGGCGATAGGCACATTATCGCTCTATCTCGAATTAGTCATTCCTGCTTCAAGCACTGGAAATCATCCTAGGGACTTGCGAATGCTTGTCAGAATTTCAAAATTTAGCATCCGATTAGTCAATCAAATTACCAGAAGGAGAGAAAATATTTTGGTGTTTCCATTTTACCGACAGGGCTAAAATCTGTGTTCCTTTCAGCATAGTGTCTGGGCCCCTCTGATGTGCTGACATACTTAGAGAAAACAAAGTAACCTAACACCAGTGTGTGCAGTTAGGACCCTCCACCTGAACCTCAGTAGTTTATTTGCTCTTTGGGGTTATTTACATTTCTATTATTTTGTCTGTAGGAAGACCGCAAGATGACTTTAATGAAAACTGAACTCTGGGATAAGCACTCTGCTAGGTGTCCCCTTTAATTTGCATAATAACTATGTCCTTTTGAGTCTTCTGATAAGCAGATGCTGGTTTATTGGGGAGTAACACCTGTGAACTATAAAAAGCATGAAAGGAAATGGAGAGGCTCAGGCCACAATACAAAGCTGGTAAATTCCAGGCCAAGCCAGCAGGGGGCGGGGGGGGCGGGGGCTCAGGAGAGTTCCACATTGGACAGAAATGGCCAGGGCCTAGTACTCCCCTGTATCCCATCATTGGCTGCGATCTGCACAAGGAGAACCTGGCCTCATTTCAAATGATGTGGCAGGTCCCAAAGGTGCTGGAGCTGGAGGTCGCCAGCTCTCTGGGCTCCTCACAGCCGAAGGGCAAGTCCTTTCTTGACGGGAGATCTGAGGGGTGCAGCTCCAAAGTGCCAGGATGACTCTGAGGGAGGCACTGCTCTTATGTGTGGGCAAGGCCAAATGTTGCCTCTACCCTCTTTTTCGTCTGGGCCTGAAAACCAAACTCACATAAGAGAGACTAATGGGAGACAAGCATACAAACTTACTTAAGTTTTATGTGACTTGGGAGCCCTCCTAAGGAAAGGAAGACCCAAACCAATGGCAAAACCCACTTGTCTTAATATGAGTTTGCACAAACAGGGGCAGTTGTGGAGAAGTGACTACCTGGGGAGGCTGAAGGAACAGAAGAATGATTTTGATGAGGTCTGTTTGTGGAGAATTGTCTCCATCTCAGCTTCCCATCCTTGATGATAAGAATGCTACTTTCCCGGTACAGGGAGGACATCTTCCATATGGGAATTTTTATCTCTTGTTTTTTGGGAGGAAAAGCAGAGATTAAGAAGCCTTTCTTGCAACTGCTATTTTTTGGGGTACATTTGGGTCAAAGTAATCCTTGTGCCAAGGTGACTATGCCACCATTCTTATGCTTATTTCATAGGAAACTAATACATAGACACCTTAAGGTCATCCAGCAGGACTTCTAATAGAGGAGACAGAACAGCTGGTAATCAGTTCTGGGCACATGAGAGGTGTTTGGGGGAAAAAAAAGTGCTTAATCACATCAGTTTAAGAACACAGTATGTGTTTTATTAACTGGGGCAATGGAGTTACAGAAGCTCCAGTGCCGTATTATTTGAGGGAGTCTCTTAATCTAGAAGCAGTCTTCCGACAGCCCTGAGAATACTTCAAATGTCACCAGTCTTTTTATTTATTTATTATTTTTTATTAGCTTTTTTTTTAAGATTTTTTTTTAAATTAACACATAATGTATTATTTGCCCCTGGGTACATGTCTGTGAATCCTCAGGCTTACACATTTCACAGCACTTACCACAGCACATACCCTCCTCAATGTCCATAACCCGGCCACCCTTTTTTAAAGATTTTTATTTATTTATTTGTCAGAGAGAGAGAGAGAGAGCACAAGCGGGGGGAGTGGCAGGCAAAAGGAGAAGCAGACGATGCGGGGCTCGATCCCTGGACCCTGGGATCATGACCTGAGTCGAAGGCAGACGCTTAACTGACTGAGCCACCAGGCATCCCCTCCACTTACTCTTCTTATTTTTATTTTATTGTATTTTAAAGATTTTATTTATTTATTTGATAGAGAGATAGCAAGAGAGGGAACACAAGCAGGGGGAGAGGGAGAAGCTGAGCAGGGAGCCTGACGTGGAGCTGGATCCCAGGACTCTGGGATCATGACCTGAGCCAAAGGCAGATGCCCAATGACTGAGCCACCCAAGTGCCCCTCACTTACTCTTTTTTTTTTTTTTAGATTTTATTCATTTATTTGACAGACAGAGAGAGAGAGCAGCAGAGAGAGAGGGAGAAGCAGACTCCCCACCAAGCAGGGAGCCCGATGCGAGCCTCGATCCCAGGACCCCGGGATCATGACCTGAGCTGAAGGCAGACACTTAACCGACTGAGCCACCCAGGCACCCACCTCACTTACTCTTTTTAAGCATAGTCTATTATGTTGCCAAAACCTGAGTGGGGCAACACATTACACTTTCCTTGGTCGCTATTAGCTTAGTTTTCTAAACATTTTCTGTAAGATGTTTTTGGGTTTTTTTTACATGTGTGCTTCCCTTTGGTGCAAGGTTTATTTATTTATTCAGCCGATATTGACTGATTGCACTCAGACAGTGTTCAAGCTACTTGGAACAGGGGCACCCGGGTAGCTTAGCCGGTTAGGCATCTGCCTTCCACTCGGGTCACGATCTCAGGGTCCCTGGATTGAGCCCCACATTGGGCTCCCTGCTCAGCAGGGAGTTTGCTTCTCCCTCTGCCCCTCATCTGTTTGTGCTCTCTCTCTCAAATAAATAAATAAAATCTTTAAAAAAAAAAAAGCTTGATACAGATTATCTAATTTGCTCATCTGTGCATGTATGTGAGCTGAAAATCAGCATTTTTTTTTTTTTTTAAGATACTTGGGACAGTAGAAACTAAAATAAAAATTCTTGCCTTCTTAGATCTTGCATTTCAGTGTGGAAGATAGATAAAGAACATAAAAAATAAGTAAACTAGGGTGAATTGTGCCAAAGGGGGGAAAAAGGAAGTTAAGGAGGATATTAAGTATTGAATAGCATGGTCAGGGGATGTAGACTGTATGAAATTTTAGATAGGATAGCTAAGGAAATCTTACTGAGATGGTGACTTTTGAATAGAGACCTTAAGGAAGTGAGGTGTGAGCCATATAATTATTTGGAGGAGGAGAATAGGCAGCGGGAACAGCAAGTGCAAAGGCCCTGAGGTAATAGCATGACTTGTATGTGCAAGGAACAGAAAGGTGGCCAGTGTAGATGTAGTAGAGAGGAAGAGGTGGAGAGGAAGAGGGGGTATATAGCAGCCCAGAAGTTCAGAGAAGTAACAGTCATGGGAAATCACTTTAAATATATGGTCTTGGAGGTTGTGGTCAGGACTTTGGTCAGCACATGGGCCCCAAATAATCAGGAGAGCGATGACAGTGACTGGCAAATTCTGAAGGCTTCCTTTCTGTCTGTTTCCTAAATCCTCCAAATTACTCCACCTCTTGAACCGTTCTACATTTTGAACCTTTCCACTAGCTGCCTTCTCTTCTCTCTTAAGATACCACACCAGAACTTCTCCTTTGTCCTATATCATCAGTATTTTTCTTCTCTACTGAATAATTTTCACCAACATACAAAAAGGCTGTCATATCTCCCATATTGTAAAACCTTTGCCTAATAAAACACAGGTTTGGTTGTCAGGCCTTCTCTCAAGTCCCAGTTTACTTGTGAGGAGGACCATATAGGACCAGAGTTGGTACATTGTACGTAGGGAGGGTAGCTCTGTGAGACCCAAGCATGGTGTCCTCCTACAAACTTTTACAGCTACCAACAGCACACTTGGAGCTCCTAAGTGTGTGGTCAACTCAGATCCCAAGATCTGCTTCACATAAAGTAAATACTGAGAGAATGGAAATTGGACAGATAAGCGTATTTGAAAGACAGAAGTAGCACTGAAAGCTTGAGAACTAGAGGAGAGAAAAATAGAGAGATGAGGCATAGGAAACAGCATGCTGTGTGCCTAACCACAGAGGGGAGTGGTGCCAAAGACAGAGAGGGTCTAAGAAAGTGTGTATTTTAAAATTCTACTTGGAGAATCTTCATTCATGTTCTGCCTCCATCACCACATTTAGTTTAAATTGAGCTTATTTTTAAAAAAATTCTTTTATTTATTTGAGGGAGGAAGGGAGGGAGAGAGAGAGAGAGAGAGAGAGAGAACAGGAGCAGGGGGAAGGGCAGACTCCCCACTAAGCAGGGAGCCCAGTGTAGGGCTTGAACCCAGGACCCTGAGATCATGGCCTGAGCCGAAGACAGATGCTTAACTGACTGAGCCACCCAGGCGCCCCTAAATTGAGATTAATAAACTAACCTTAGTTTATTATTTAATAATAAACTTAATAAACTTAATAAACTTTATTATTTAATAATAAACTTAGTTTAATATTTAATATTATTTAGTTTAATATCCCAATTGATAAATTCCGAGGTGGTCAAAGATGGGGCGTATGATGATTTTAGTAGGCTGGCTCTCCGAAGGCTTGGTGAACTGCCTTTGCAACTAGGACCTGAGTACAGAGAGCCTTAAAGGGTTGAAAAGGCAAGAAGAATGTGCTCAATACTGAAAGGGAGTGACCGAAGGAACACTTGAAACACCAGCTCCGCAAGGTGACCGGCCAGTATCACCTATTCTTTTCTTTCCTTGGTCCATGTGTTTGCTCCCATGGCAAGGTCAGAAATGATATAAAGTGGATATGTTAGCAGGCTGGCCATTTAACTTCATCTGATAATTCTTCAGGGGTTGTAGTTCATGCCTTTATTTTGACAAGGTGCTGAGCAAATATAACTCTCAAACTGTAAGGAAATATATATATAATAACCAATTTTTCTCTAAAAATCGAAATGAGTAACAGTTAAGTGGAACACAAAGTCCATATAGGTTGTACTCAATTAAAAAACATTACTGCTAATGTGAAATTAATAATCAGCAAATTAGACTAGATCTGACAAAGAATAAGCACAAACATAATTTAATATTTTTGAGGCTTGACGACATTGTTGAATTACAAATGTTGAAATTACAAATTACAAATCCCCAGGGAAAAAAATAAATGATTACCTAAATGTAAGACTTAAGAGCAATAATTTCCTACCATTTGTCAGCCAACTGAAGAACTGATTCTCAATGACTAACACAAGCAAACAGATAAAAAATATATTTACATAAACATTTTAAGAGAATCAAAGGATTTAAGAGAATCGAAGAGAGTAGAAGAAAAGGATATAAAATGATAATATCTTTCAAAGGCTGTTAATTGGGTTCTAGCTGTAAACTGCTTTTTGAATGACTTTAAAAAAGTAAAAAATTAATGAGAATCTGAGACGTATTTACCAGCATTTTTGAAAGCTCCAGCAGCTAAACTCTTTTTTTTTTAAAGATTTTATTTATTTATTTGACACAGAGAGAGAGCACAAGTAGGCAGAGCAGCAGGCAGAGGGAGAAGCAGGCTCTCCACTGAGCAGGGAGCCAGACGCGGAACTCGATCCCAGGACCCTGGGATCATGACCCGAACTGGAGGCAACCGCTCAACCGACTGAGCCACCCAGGCGCCCATCTCTTTCTTTTTTTTTTAAGATTTACTTATTTAGGGGCGCCTGGGTGGCTCAGTTGTTAAGCATCTGCCTTCAACTCAGGTCATGATCCCAGGGTCCTGGGATCGAGTCCCGCATCGGGCTCCCTGCTCAGCGGGAGGCCTACTTCTCTCTCTCCCACTCCCCCTGCTTGTGTTCCCTCTCTCGCAGTGTCTCTGTCAAATAAATTAATCTTAAAAATAAAAAAAAAAGATTTATTTATTTATTTGAGAGAGAGAGAGTGCAAACAGGGGGAGGGGCAGAGAGAGAGAGAGAATCCCAAGCAAACTCTGCACTGAGTGTGGACCTGGATACAGGGCTCGATCTCATGACCCTGAGATCATGACCTGGGTCAAAAATAAGAGTCAGATGCTCAACCAAATGAGCCACCTAGGCACCCCTAGCAACTAATCTCTTAATTATATATAGCAATGATCATTTTAAATACTTGCACTATTTTTGTATAAATAATATGCAGGTATTAGAAAATGTAGACTTTTTTTTTAATTGGTAGTTTTTGGGTTTTTTTTAAGATTTTATTTATTTATTTGACAGAGAGAGAGAAAGATCACAAGTAGGCAGAGAGGCAGGCAGAGGGAGAGGGGGAAGCAGGCTCCCCGCTGAGCAGAGAGCCTGATGCGGGGCTCGATCCCAGGACCCTGAGATCATGACCTGAGCTGAAGGCAGAGGCTTAACCCACTGAGCCACCCAGGCTCCCGGTAGATTTTTTTTTTTTAAAGATTTGATTTATTTGAGAGAGAGACAGAGAGTATGCAGGGGAAGGGCAGAGGGAGAAGCAGACTCCCCGCTGAGCAGGGAGCCCCATGTGGGACTTGATCCTAGGACCCTGGGATCATGACCTGAGACCAAGGCAGATGCTCAACTGACTGAGCCACCCAGGCACACTGGAAAATATAGTTTTAAAAATTTACTTATCATTTCACCATCCACAGAGAATCTGTTAGCATTTGGATGTGAATCATTTCAGAGTGTCTCCTCTACAGTAATGGCATCTGAGGAGAGAAAGGAAATGAAATGACAGAGATAAAATCAAATATTGAGATGTTTTGGAATACCTTCCGAGGAATTTTTAAAGGTATACATAAATAATTGACAAGGCAAAATATTTTCAAGCAATTAACAAATGTAAAAATATGTAAAAAATAAGTGACAACATCACAGCGAACGAGTGGGGGTAGAGAGCATAGCCCCAGTGTGTGCTTGACTAGTGTTTTTCAAGACATGAGTGGTGATTCATCTTAAGTCACAAAATTAATTTAGTGGCCTTGACCAATAATAAAAAGAAAAAAAGAGGAGGAGAAATAGATTCAAATTGGAAGTATCAAGATGCAGTTTAAAAATTTTTTTTCTTGTGTGTGTGTGTGTGTGTGTGCACGTGTGTGTATGTACACATGTGTGCACACACACCTGAGCTGCCATGAGTAATGCACTTCCTACTCGGAATTGTGGTAAAAAATGTATAAAGGCCACAGTAGTAGACTGACACCTTACAGAACAGAGAGCAAGTGGAGAGAGGATTCCACCTCCAGGTTATAATACTCTCCCGTCCAAAGGGGAATAAGAAAGGAGGATATCATCGCATCTAATGAGACCCTTATGCTATGATGCCAAGCTTAGACTGTCCGGATAATGGAGATGCATTGACCTGTTGACCTCTGGATACACCATTAATGCATTAGAGGTTCATCACATGTCCTCCTCATAAAAGAACGGCACTCCTTCAAAATGCTTCTGGCGCTTCCCTGCCTCCTTCAGGAGCAGTTGAAAGATGAGGCTTCTTCGGATTTGTCTATGCTTTGCAGCCTTGTCTAAAAACTCCCTTACGTTTAAGGGGTTAGATGGGTCACATCACTGGCCAAGCCTGGAGCCAGTGGTTCTCAGTTAAATTAAATCATAGCAAGATCTACAATGCTGTGGAGGAAGAAGAGTGCCAGTGGTTTGGAAGAAAACCCAGTGTGCTATTAAAATGCACAGGGCAACGGTAAGATGTGCTGTCTGGATGAGTTGTAGAATTACTGCCATTGAACACAAAAACAGGCCTGCTAGAGGGCAGAGGGCAGGGTGAGTATGAGTCAGTCACTGATCCAGAAGACCTCAAGCCATTGGCTGTAGCCAAATATTGGTCTTGCCAGTTACTACTAATTGATGACCTGGGACTCTGCTTGGAGCCCTCTCGTGAGAGCTAGCCATGTGTGAGCCTTCCACAGCCTGGGAGGATTGCATGCTAGACATGTTGTGAGGACAGAGCCTGGGCCCAAGTGAGGAGAACAAGATGGCGGAGTTCACACGAACAGGTGTGAAATCCATCACTGCACTGTAGGGGAGCTCAGGTTTGGTCTTTATTTTAAGTCATTCATTGAAAAAGAAATGGCAAATATAAAGCTTTTTTTGGTTGATGGTTTCCACAAGGAAGGTTAGCAGAGCTGCTTCTCACTCCATAAACACTGCTCCTCCCCAACTTCTCCCTGGGTGGGGACATGGGTCTCGGTCCTCCAATTCCAGGGACTAATCTATGGAGTTGCAGAAGCAAGTTCTTTCTTGCCCTTGGATCAAAGGCACTGAAGAGAATCTGCGTATAGAGAGGCCAGGGAATCCTGTGAGGTAATCATTGTGGATGATTTCTCCAAATTCTTTCAGATTGTCTTTTTTTCCATTCCCCTCTTTCTCTCTCTCTCATGAATTTACGCATTCCGACCTTCCTCAAAAGTACTGTCAGAAAAGGGCCAGAGATTTATTGCTGATTGTTTTCTAATTCTGGTTGGATGCCTAGTTGGTACTTAATGGGAATTTGGAAGATCAGAGAAAATCCCAAACTGGACAGAGCCTAGATGCTTACAAGACCCCCTTGGTCTTAGAGTCAGAGTAACATACAGTCAATAAATACTGGTTGACTCTCCATGGTGTTACAAGGCTTTGTACATAAGCGGTATAAACTTTTTGTTTTAGTGATGATTTTAGTCGTATGATCATCCAACGCCCACATCTTCTAATATAATATTCCTTCTCTCCTGCTCCTTGGTGAAATGGTCTATTCCTGGCTTCATGTGAGCCCCGTATCCAAAGCTGGGCTGAGAAGCTTTAGGATCATCTAAGTAGCCACCCCACTGCTGCATCTCCCACTTATGTGAATATAAGACAGAACTGGGCACCCTGAGGCTCCCAGCCCCCATGGAGGAGAATGCTGGGTCCAGGGAGATGGGTGCTGGCAGCTAAAGAGCACACCCAGCACCTCGCGTGCAAGAGCTTCTCGGTGTCCTGACAACACTCAGGTCTCATGATGCCCTTATTCGGTAAAAGGATCATTGCCGAGGTCAGATGACTTGGCCCATTATCACTCGGCAACTCAGTAGCTACATCAGAAATAGAATGCTGCCTGATACTCCCCAGTGCCGAGCAGAAACTTAAACACGGTAAATACCCAGGGTAGGAGAAAGAAGTCACCCATGGAGTCCTTGCTCCTGATAAAATACAAAAGCTCATCCGGCCCCTGAGGTCATAATGGTTCTTACAGCTTGGGGTGTGCCCCCATCCCCCCCAAACCCACCTCAACTTAGAAAGTGACCCAAGGAAGGTGATGCCTGCTAGTAAGCAGCTGGCAGAGAAGGCTGTGCATTTGCTCTGTTGGAGAGCACAGTCATGTTCCAAAAGGATAATCTAAAGTATGTGGGGCTCGGCTCCCCGGGGGAATGCATTTGGGCTGCAGGGAGAAGATGGCGGATGCTGGTGTCGCCGTCCTGCCTGCTCATTGAATGATGCAGGGAGCAGTGGCGCTGGCCTCAGAGGGCAATTGCCCAGTTGTGGGCTGGAGTAGAGGCGCAAAGCAGCAGAAGGGGAAGCTAGATGCTTAGGAAGCTAAGATGCTACAGTAGGACCACCTGAGTTTAACTCCCAGGCTTGTGTTTGCTACCACTTATCATCTGTGGGTCACTGGGCAATTTGTTGCTACTTCCTGCCTTGGTTTCTTCATCTGTAAAATGTGGATCATAATAGCACCTACTTCCTGGAGTCCACTGTTAGGATTAGATGAGCTAATGTGAGTAAAGCACTTAGTACCTGGTGTGTAATAGGCATCATAGAACTGCTGTCATATATTTACTCAAAGGGCAAGGAAGTGACCATTAAAAATGATAGTTATGAACACTGATGTGCAGGTAAATGTGTAACAACCTGCTCCTTGAGGAAAAAGAACTCTGATTTGTAATGTTTGCTGGTTTTCATGGCTTACATATTCTCATAATGACTGATTTCAAGAACACAGAGTTAGGAATAAGTGCTTGCAGTCAGGTGAGCTGTGAGCTCACATCTCTCCAGAGTTGCCACACTATTGGTTATGAATCCTGAGTAATAACATAAAAGATGCTATGATATTTTATATGAAAAAATAAGAATAAAATTTGAAATAGAAAATAATTGCCAACTATGTAAAAATCAAGTGTGTTCATAGTTGGGGCGTCTGGGTTGCTCTGTCAGTTGAGTGTTCGACTCTTGATTTTGGGTCAAATCAAGGTCATAATTTGGCTCAGGTCATAATCTCAGGGTCTTGGGTTCAAGCTCCATGCTCAGCAGGGAGTCTGCTTGGATTCTTTCCCTGCCCCTCCCCTGCTCTCTTTCTCAAATAAATAAATAAATCTTTTTTTTTTTTTAAATGTAACAAACTTAAAGACAAAATTAAATAGGAGAATATAGTTGGAAGAATTCATTTAGATAAAGAAAAGTACAGGGTCTCGATCAGTCATGAGAACCTGCCATGCTATTTGTGTGTCAAGATTTGCTGAGAGAAGAGAGATAAAGGCCCTTGACCCTGGAATTGTCAGAAAATTTGGGAAGATGTGACAATTGTAATATAGGCTTGGTGGATTCTTTGCAAAAACACTAATTTGTTCTCTGGTTTGAGTTCATCACAGAAATGCCAGATACAGAATAAAATGATGACGGCAAAACATTAGACAGGGTCTATCCTAAACCCCTTCGGCCCCATTGAGAGCTCCACTTCCCTCTCCTTGTCACTACAACAGCCTACACTTGCCTCCTGTCTTGGACTCTCACCTCCAACTCAGCCTTCACACCACTGCTAGTGGAGTTCTAAGGTGCACAAGAGACCAGTTCAGGGTCCTGGCTAGACTTTTCTAGTAGCTTTCTGTGGCCTGTTGGAAAAACTAGAAACTAATTTGTCACCAAAGGACCTTTATGATCTACCCTAGCCCGCCCACCTTCCCCACCTGGGCCTGCTGGGGAGATGCTCAGACTGGTAGTAAAGAGGATGGACTTTGAGGCCAGGCTGTTTGACTACACCTTTAGCACACATATTTAAGCACTTTGAGCCTCTATCTCCTCGTCCGTAAAATGATGAGAATCATGAGACTGTTGGTAAGGTTATATGAGATGATTTGCATAAAGCTCTGAACCCAGTTCCTGACACATTGGAACTGCTCAAAAAATGTCAGCTGTTATGATTAAGTATTTTCCTTTCTTGGAATATTTGCATTTTTGCATGAACCAAATAGGGGAATATTTTGGGGCAAGTCAGCATTCTGGATCTATCCTAGTAATGAGTCCTCTTTGGTTATTTTTTTCATTCTAGAGTCTTTGGCTCTCCTGCCAATTCTGCTTATACTTGTATAGATAAGGTGGCTGGAATCCCACCTGTTCACCAGAATGAATGACCTCTATGTCTGTTGTTGGCTGCATTCAGGACAATCCCTCCTACTAACACAGAGGGAAGAAAATTAGCAACCAAACAAACCATTTGGGGGCCCCAAATGAAACCAATCCAGAGATACCTGTACAAAAGCAGATTTTCAGCAGCCCACTTATCGGCCAGGAGTGAATGAGAACCCCCAACGGTCTTCACAGCTAGGGCAGCTTGGGCTAAAACCAGGCCCAAATGGAGATTAAATCAGAGTTGAGGGATGGTGTCAACAACCCAGCACTGGACTTGACCTGAACTGACCATCCCTCTGGGAGCACTCCTTAATGGGGAACAAGGTCCACTTAGCAAGCCAGAGTGGGGAGGTGGTCTGTGTCTCAGCTTCCTCACGGGCTCAGACCCCCAGAGAAATGAGCAGTGGAAGGAGTGGAGTAGGGGTGTCACAATGGCTGTTATGCCCTGGACGTGACATATTTTTCTCCTGAAAGCTGATTTTGGAGATGTGAACAGATTTTCTTTCCTCTTTTTTTTTCTTTTTAAATATTTATTTATTTTAGAGAGAGTTTGGGGTGGAGGGGAAGAGGGGGAGGGAGAGAATCCGAAGCAGACTCACCACTGAGAGCAGAACCCAACGATCCCAGGACCCTGAGATCATGACCTGAGCCAAAACCAAGAGTCAGACACCCAACCAACTGAGCCACTCAAGCGCCCGTCTTCTTTGCTTTTTAACATAAGTTCAAATGTCCCTTTCATGTGACAACTTGATAAAAATAATTTTCCTTTAACTTTTGATTGTCATCAAAGTACATAAAAATCCCATTAATTCCCTTATTGTTCTACCGCCCTTAACTCTGGTATACACCAAAAAGAAATCTTTACTCTCCTTCTTTTATCATTATAAAATAATAAAAGTATTTTGATAGTATGGGAAAAAATAGATTTCTTTCTTCTGTCTCACTCCTAACTACCATTGCATTATTGATGCCAAAAAAAAAAAAAAAAAGCCCTTATGATAACTATCAGACCATGCTAAAATTTTTTCAGGCTGCCAAGTTAACGCTCCTGTATCCACACAAATTATAGTGATCAAGGAGGAGGGGGGGTTGAGAATTTGAGGTTTTTGCTACGCTAATAACACCAGCTAGCATTGATTGAGCACTTACTATGTGCCACACATGTTCCTGCATTATCTCATATGGTCCTACAGGTGGTGGGGTCAGGTACCAGAATCAGCCTCATTTTACATGTGAGAAGACTGAGGAAGCAGAGTCGAGGTAATTGCCCACGTTTGTACTGTGAGCAAGGGACAAAACTACATTTCAAACCAGGAGGGTCTGACCCGAGGGCTGAGCTTCTAACCTGCCACCTCTCTCTCTTCTCCACTTTCATAATGACTGTCGCTGTCGTCCTCCACAAAATCGTATGTCGGAATCCTCGCTCACAAGGAGATGGTATTTGGAGGCTGGGCATTTAAGAGATGATTAGGTTATGAGGGGGGAGTCATTATGATTGGAATTAGACCCCAGAGAGCTCCCTAGCCCCTTCCACCATGTGAGGACACAACAAGAAGTCAGTAGTCCGTAACCCAAAACAGTCCCTCACCAGAACCCAACCGTGCCACATCCTGACCTTGGGCTCCCAGCCTCCAGAACAGTGGGCAAGAGGTTTCAGCTGTTTCCAAGTCCCTCGGTCCATGGTATTGGGCAATAGCGGCCTGAACAAAGACTAAGACAATGTACATACAGAGGACAAAACCACAGGGCTTGGAGCTAGCTCACAATGACCATACGTTGCCTCAGTTTCTTGAGGTCACGACCTTCTCCCCCTGTCATTCATCCTTTCAGTCATCCATTCAATCAATGCTTGTCATAGAACACCAACAGTGTGCTGTACCCTGGGGATCCAGGTGAGGCCCTGCACTTAGAAAGCCTGTGGTTTACACAGGACACCAACACAGGTGCAGTAATCATACACACATGTTAATTTGCACCTGGGATGAGAGCTACAGAGGAATGAGATGCTGTGACAACGTGTAAGGGGAACATGGGCCATGATGTCTAAAGAAAGAGGAGCGGGCAAAGTATCCCATTTTCAAGCAGTATAGAGGAAGTCCTGCGACAGGAAGGCAGTGTGGCAATCCTAGGTCTGAAAGTTGACCAGTGACGGAGTAGGAGGGGCCAGGTTAAGGACCTGGTTTTTAGCTGTTTGGGTTTTTTTTTTGGATTTTATTTATTTATTTATTTATTTATTTGAGAGAGAGCGCTCAAGCAGGGGGAGGGGCAAAGGGGGAGAATCTCAGACAGACTCCACGTTGAGCACCATGCCCCACACGGGACTCGATTTCATGACCTGACCCCAATCAAGAGTCAGATGCCTAACTGTTTGAGCCACCCAGGTGCCCCTGGTTTTATCTCAATGGCACTAGAGGGTCTTTGAACCACCAACGTTAGACTCCATTCTTGAAAAGTTGCCCAGTGCCTACAGTGCCCCTACAGCCAGCATCTGTGTGTGTCTGGTACCCATGGAGTATCGGGGAGGCCGCTATTTACAGTATCAGCATCCCTAGAGTTTGACTGAAGTCACAGTGTTGGCTGACTTGAGAACAGAAAGAACCCTATTCTGGCAGCTTCCTGCCCTGCCTGTAGGCCCATTTCCTTTGGCCTGGCGGGGGTACTTGGCAGTTCCACAAAGGTGAAGGATCAGAGAGTGGAGATGGTAATTACAGAGTTTATTTGGGACTTCTTTGCCAACAATATCAGCCCATAATAACGAGTAAGCTCAGTGCACTCCGCAGAATTCCATAGATAGTACTCTCTAGCTCTGTCTTTTCTGCCAGAAAATGCTACAAATTCTCTGCTTGAGAAAACAATGCAGTTTTCTGGTAGTGAGCTCACTGCTGGCTTTCTGCAATCATAAACGAATAAAGGTATGGTGACTCATTTGTTACTCTTGTTACTTAAATATTCCTCAGTAACTTTTTTTTTTATTAAAGATTTTATTTATTGGGACGCCTGGGTGGCTCAGTTGGTTAAGCGGCTGCCTTCGGCTCAGGTCATGATCCCAGGGTCCTGGGATCTAGTCCCACATCGGGCTCCTTGTTCGGCAGGGAGCCCGCTTCTGCCTCCGCCTGCCACTCTGCCTGCTTGTGCGCTCTCTCTCTCTCTGACAAATAAATAAATAAAAT
>CM052895.1:45556625-45589973 GCA_028534135.1 Potos flavus
TTGACAGAGAGAGAGAGATCACAAGTAGGCAGAGAGAGAAGGGGAAGCAGGCTCCCCGCAGAGCAGAGAGCCCAATGCAGGGCTTGATCTCAGGACCCTGAGATCGTGACCTGAGCCGAAGGCAGAGGCTTTAACCCACTGAGCCACCCAGGCGCCCCTTCAGTAACTTTGTTAAAAAGAGTTATTATAAAATGATTTCTCTGCCTTACTACATAAGATTTTCCTTTTGGTTTCAGATACCATTTGAGTGCCATCTAAGAAAACTCACTTCTCTGAAAGGTTTTGCATTTGTATGTGTGTGTGGAGGGGCGGTTATTTACTGGTCTATTTACTATTTACACTTTCATTTCAACCTGTTTTTCAAGTTACCCCAAATGAATGATTCTGTGAACACGCACAGTCCCTTTCCACAGTCTCCTTATGACAACACAGAGGAGAGCTCATCAAAATGATTTCCAAAAGGCTGACACTTTCTCCCCCCCGGGAATCATAAATGTTTAGACTGAAAGCTAGAGGGGTCATTTAGGTGTCTTATCTAGAAGAAGGAAGTGAAAACAAAAACATCCTTGACTAGGGGTCTGAGTTCACTGATTGAAAGTTTATTTGGATTTGCATTTTCACAATATTGGGATAGGGGGCAGCCCAATCCTTTGCCTGTGTCAAGTAAGGGCTGCCCCAAGTGAAATCCACGGTTTCAGCCTAGGCCACCCAGGGATGAGAGAGTCAGTCAGGGAGATCTTTGGGAGAAAGTTGGGTGGTGAATTTTTTATGTGTCATTTTGGCTCTGCCAACCAGTGCCCAGATATTTGGTCAAACATTATTTTGGGTGTTTCTGGGATGTTGTATTTGGATGAGTTTAACATTTAAATTCATAGACTAAGTACAGCAGATTGCCCACCCTGGTGTAGATGGGCATCATCCAACCTGAAAGAGTAGAGCCAAACTAACTAACTAACTCCATTATTTAGAGCAGAGCCAAACTAACTCCATTTTGAGAGCAGAGCCTAAACTGACCCCATTTTGTGCTACACCGCCCCCCACCTTGAGTTAGTTAAGTCAGGTAATAGGAATGCGGAACCCACCGACCTTCCACACCATATAGGGTAAAAAGAAACTCAATTGGCCCTCTGTGCATGGCCAGATATCAACTTGCTACTTTTTATGTGAATGTTACAATTTCATTGGCCGAAAAATCCCACAAAACTGATGCACCCTCTGAAAACGAGGCTCTTTGTTCTCCTTCACGCCACTGCGCCGGTGGGAGTGGAAACACCGAGCCCAAGCTAGCTTGAGTAAAGGCTCTTTGCTCTTGCATCGGACTCGGCTCCCTGGTGGTCTTTGGGGATCTAAAAATCTGGGCATAACACAACCCACTGAGGGCTTGAATAGAACAAAAGGCTGATCTTGCCCTGAATTAAAAGGGAACTCCTTCCAGCCTGCTTGCCTTGATATGGGACATTTTTTTAAATTTAAATTTAATTAATTAACATATAGTGTATTATTAGTTTCAGGGGTAGAGTTTAGTGATTCATCAGTTGCATATAACACCCAGTACTCATTACATCATGTGCCCTCCTTAATGCCCATCCCCCAGTTACCCCATCCTCCCACCCCCCTCCCCTCCAGCAACCCTCCGTTTGTTTCCTAGAGTTAAGGGTTTCTTATGGTTTGTCTCCCTCTCTGATTTTGTCTGATCTTTTCTTTTATCCTGTCCTCAGGCTCAACGGAAACCCTGATTCTTCCCGGGGCTCCTGCCTACCCTTGGACTAGACCTATACCATTGGGTCTCCAGCTTGACAACTGCAGATGTTGAGATTTGTCAGTTTCCATAAACAAGTGAGTCAATTTCTCTTTCTCTATATATATAATTACACACATTGTATTGATCCGGTTTCTCTGGAGAACTTTGACTAATAGGTGTGAGAGGTGGTTTATCACCTCACAAGAAGAGTGGGTCAGAGTTGTTGGAAGCCTTGCCTGAGGAAGTGTAGCAGAACCTGGGCTGGATCCTGGCGGAAAAACCAAGCAGCACTCGGAGACTAAGAAGGGAGAGAGATTTATTCACCGGTGGACTCAGAGGAGATCCTTCTCCAAAGATCTGAGCCCCGAGCACAACCAGGGAGGGTAATTTATATCCTCCTCCTCGCGCATACTTGGCATTCTGGCGCGCGAGAGGAACAGGGTAGGAGAGAAGAACCGGAAGGGCTCTGAGACAAGGACTGGAGTTCCCTTGCCAGTTTGGTCAGCCAGCTTAAGGTACAGTTTTTCCCCATCAGAAGCTCCTCTGGGCAGGCAACCCCCAGATCTCCATTCTCTCCTTCTAAGTCCCACATTTCTCTCTGAGTGTTCCTTATCATCTCCATTTCAATGTCAGAAGCAGAGATAGCACACAAGGAAAGAAAAACAGAAGATTCTTGATCAGATGGGACATAGGCAGGAGGGGGAGATTATCTAATCTGACCTCCTCCCCGAGGCAGAAGGGCTTCCCACATTGTGTCGAGCGTGCTCAAGCAAGCAGCCCTTCGGTTGAGAAAGACACTGAGCGCACTCAGACTGGGGCTCTGGAATCTGACATCGTGGCTTCCCCTGGCCTCCACCTCTCAGTAGCAATGTGACCTCGGGCACTACTAGGTCTCACTTGACTCTTCTCAGAAATAGGGATAATAATAATGTGCATCTCGTGGGTTGCTGGGATGATCCGTCGAAAATACAGAAGCACAAAGTCCGGCCCCTGTGTTGGCTGTGCCTTAGAGTCCTGCCTATTCTATACTGACTTCAACGTAGGGTACAAATGTCTGGATTTGGTTATTCTATATTAACATTTGCCTTAAAGTTTGAGGTCCCTGTAAATTAAATGACCACCACTTGTATGTATTCAAGTCCCCACTACCGGAAGTGTAGTCTATGTTCCAGCAGCAGAAACACTTCCAGAAATGCAGAACCCAGGCTCCACGTAAAGCACCAGCACAGTAAGGTGTGATTTAAGGCTCTGATTGAAATAACAAGGAGCACAAGGTGACAGATTTCTATGACAATAACTCTGGAGACACCTCTCCAATTTAATACTGATTAATGCTGAATTCTGGCCAACATAATGAAAAACAGATGGACAGGAAGGATTCTGAATAGTAGAGCAGAACGCGGGGGAAGGCAGGACCAGGGCAGTGGGAGGAGCTCCTGGGTGCTTCAAATCCCCCTGCCTCTGTATTCCATTCAAATTCTCTTGGACTCGCCCAGTCTGGGTCAGTGCCTTCTACTCTTGGATCAGTGAGCTCTGGCCAGGCTTGAGTGGGCAGCCAGGAAGGTGCCCAGCCAGAAGCCAACCCAGTTTGTATCCACTATAGAAACCATGTTCCAGAAAGATAGGAGTCCAGATTCCAGCTCTACAACGGATCCTAAACAAAGTTAATGCCTAAATTTAGGTATCTCAAACTTGCCTGAAAGTTTGGAGAAGGGAGACTGACTCCAAAAGAGGTTATTTTTGAAGGTTAATAATATATTTACCTGATTGAGTTATCAAAAACAACAACTAGCACATTTGATGTTTCTTCTTAGCAAAGCTCTCATTTGGAGAGTTTAATCATTCAGAGGATTCTTCTGAATCTTCTGAATCCTCTCTCTACAGGAAAAGATAGTACTGGATCTGGAAAAGAAATTTCCAGAAGGCCATATTTGAGAACTGATGTTAGAACTGGGGCTATGGTAGCCTGAGGGAGGAGAATGATCTCTACACCTTTATCTGACCCATTGTTTAACCTATGACAGAAATATGCATGTTGATAAAATCTCAACCACCTGGAACTAAGGTCAGGGAAAGGAGAGGCACATTTTTGCCTCCTAGTCAGATAAGAAACTAAAGGAATATTATAGCCACAGTTTTGAAAGTAATAACCCCATTGTTCTTTGGATCAGCTGAACTTTATCTGGATTGTGTTCAGGTATGTGTGCTACGGTCTAAGAAGGGCACTGGAAACTGGATGGATTCCAAGCAAAGGGCATTAGGAGAATATGTAGGATGGTTTCCAGAACTTTTCTCCAAAGAACCATAGAATATAGCCCCGGGAACTGGGTGGGAATCACGGAATTTAGCCAGAAGAAGTATCTTCAGCCAAGGTGGCCATGTGAAAGAGACCGCAGACATGTTCCCTTCTGCCTCTGAGGGGCAAACTGAGGCCACAGAGTGCCAGTTATGGAGAGAGGGATTTTAAATGAATACAAACATCATTTCTTTATCTGTGGTACAGAATTTCTTTCATGGAGAAGCTTGTCTATCGTGGGGGAAATGTCTTGATTAGTTTAATTTGTGTTGGAGAGATTGCTGGAGCAAAAATGTCAGATTTTAAAGGATTAGAAGAGGTGAGGGAAACTCCCATCAAGAGGCAAGGAGAAGGGAATGCTGATAATGGGAGAGACTATACACGTCGGGGCACAGGACTTGGGGGAAGTCTCTTCATCTTTGGCTCCATTTTCCTGTGAACTTAAAACTGCTTTTAAAAAATAAATTCTATCTTAAAAAAGATATTTATTTTTTATAAAAAAAAGAGGGGGGGCAAAAAGAGGAATTTGTTGTGTTGCCGAGAGGTAAGTGTGAGTAGAAAAGGAAGAGGGAAAAGAGGGAAGCCAGCAAGAAGTGGGAAGCTAGGAGAAGGGGCATAGATGCAGAACTGGGGAGGATGGAATGGATTTGGGAGAACTGAAACTGTAACCGTCCCTCAGAATAATATACTGCTGAAAATATAACTATGAGGAGTTGTGCTGGTCATGCAAGCATGCTTAAAGGTAACCTTGAGAAAAGCATGTACTCGCAGCAGGCCTCAGGTGGAGGGGATGATATACATCCTTGAAGCCGAGCAGCTGGGGACAGGCCGGCTTGCTCTGGGCGACGCACCGCTTCCCTTTTTTGTTATCTCCCCTGCCTCCCAGAGAGCTTGGTGTTGGGGTTATCCATTTAAGTGCTAAGTGCACTTACTCTACAATCAATTCCATGCTGATTGACCAGGCACACCCTTCTCTTCTTCTTGTTTATCTATAAGACTCGAGATCAACGTCTGACTCACATTCCTTCTTGTTTACCTACAAGACCCCTAACAATGTATAATCTTCTTCTCCTTTGTTGGTTGTTATCTTGTATCTAATAAATACATACGGGACTGAGGAGTTGTTCAGGGCAGCAGTCTTCTCAACTGCCGACCCCTGCTCCCATTCTCTTGAAGCTGACTTGTTTGTGCCTCATTCTTTTCCCATGCGCCGTCAGAAAGCAGCATGAAACATCTCTACATACATACATACATACATGGTTTTTTTTTTAAGATTTTTTATTTATTTATTTGACAAAGAGAGAGAGAGAGATCACAAGTAGGAGAGAGGCAGGCAGAGAGAGAGGGGGAAGCAGGCTCCATGCTGAGCAGAGAGCCCGATGCGGGGCTCGATCCCAGGACCCCGAGATCATGACGTGAGCCGAAGGCAGAGGCTTTAACCCACTGAGCCACCCAGGTGCCCCTACATACATGTTTTTTAGTGCTCAAACCTCTGGGCTAGGTGCTGTTACAGAGCTACTGGAGAAAGAGCAGTGAATAAAGCAGATGGACAGCGTTCCTACTCTCATGGGGGATACATTCTAATGGGGAGATGGACAAAGGACTAACCCACAAAAAAATATACAGTCAGCTCACAGGAAATGCCATGAAGAAAATCAAAGTCAAGGAAAGCAGTTGAGTGACAGACTGGTCAGGGAAGATCTTTCAGAGAAGATGACATTTAAGCAGCAAACTGAATGAGGTGAGGATTGAGCCTTGGGAATATCTGTGGGGAAAACTTTGGGGGAAAAGAATGTGAAGTCTACTGACTGGACCTAAGGTGGGGAGGAAAAGTAGTGTGGTCAGGTGTTTTTTCAGTGGTTGGCTGTCTTATAAATGCTGCCCAGTGTCCTGTCTCCCAAACACAGTGCTTGTATAGGTAGAGGTGGTGCAAGACTGAGGTAGTGTGTGAAAACACATAAGCCCAGAGCCTGAGGTGGTGCTTCCACCCTCCATCACAATCTAGGCACCTAGCCCCATCACCCCTGTCCTCCTCTGCCCCTCTCTGAAATTTGCAAATGTCTTGGAGAAGACCTCGAACTTCAAAGTGATATGAAATTGTTAGTGTTTGAACCAATTTTACCTAGATCTTTCAGGGGAAAGGGAGTCCCACTACATCTGATCAATGAATCATGAAATCTTTCTAGAAGGTTCTCAGAAGTGTATGAATGTCCATGGCTGAAGGGATCCACATCAAGTCTCCTAGAGGAGATTATTGCTTTGGGTAGGAGGTTGAACTAAATAGTTTTTATGCCTGGCTGGGTATCAGTCATCTGAAAATTGTTTAAACAGTATAGGTTTCTTAGCCTCACCCAGAAACTCTGAATCAGAATCTCTGGAAAATGGGGACCAGGAATCTGTACTTAAAAAAAGTTTCCCTGGTGCTTCTGTTGCAATTAGAATACAAACTTGTATTTGGAAACCACAAAATTAAATGACTATTAAGTTTTCCCTCAGTTCTATGCATTTCAAAGGCATGAAATGTCAGCTCTTCCTTGAGGTCATCTAATGTACATATTTATGCAACTCTGATAAAATAATGGATCCTTTGGTTTACAAAAATATGATCATAATTACTGCAATTTGCTTTGTACACTTGATAATCTATGTTAAAGATCTTTTCATGCTAGTACGGGCAGAGGCACCCCATTCTCATTATGATTGCCTGGTGTTCCATTGTAAGGCTGTATCATTACATAACAGACATTTAAGCTGTTTCCAATTTGTTACTATTACAACCTATGCTGAAATAAACACCATAGTAGATCGATGTTTATTGCAAGCATGTATTCGGCATCAATTTCTAGAATTGGAATTCTGAAGATATTCCACAAGGCTCTACCAGTTTATAGTCATACCATTAGCTGAATAAAGTTTCTGTTTCCCTATCCTTCTACCCTTCACTGATACTATCAATCATTTACATTTAAGATCAGATGCATGGAAAAGTATCATTTGAATTTGAGTTTCTTTGGTTACTGCTGAAAATGAGATCCTTAATGTATGTTTATTGCTTATTTTTCTTCAGTGAATTACCTGTTCCTGTCTATGATATTGTGATTTCTAATAAGAAATCTGTATTTTATGGTTTCCATTTCTGCCACAGAGCTCCTAAAAACCCTTGGAATTTCCTAAGTGATAAGAACAAGAAAGTTGACTTTTGTTATTCAAAACAAGCCCCTTTCAACCACACCTGTGTTTTTGTTAATGAGGTGACTTCTGGAAAGCCCCCAAAGATAAGGGGTGGTTGGCTTTATGACTGGAGGGTTGGAACTTTCAGTTCTACCCCCTGATCTCTGGGGACGGGAGAAGGGCTAGAGAGTGATTTAATCACTATTTGCAATGATTTCATTAATCATGTCTACATAAACGAAGCCTCCGTAAAACCCCCAAATGATGAACTCAGAGAAGGGTTGGTTGAGCAAGACACTTCAATGTGCCTAGAGGTGGGGTACCTTAAGCTCCAAAGGGACAGAAACTCTGGAACTTGAAATATGTATTTCTTCATCTGACTGTTCATTCATATGCTTTAATATCCTTTGTAATAAACCAGTAATCTAGTAAGTCAACTGTTTTCCTGAGTTCTGTGAGCTGCTCTAGCAAATTAGTTGAGCCCTGGAAGGGGGTCATGGGAACCTCCGATTTATGGCCAGTTGGTCACAAGTTTGGGTAACAACCTGGACTTGTGATTGCCATCTGAAGTTGAAGGCTGGGGGAAGTCTTGTGGGATTGGTTTTTACCCTGTGGGATCTGATATTATCTTCAGATAGATAGTGTCAGGACTGAGTTAACTTGTAACAACAGCCAGCTGGTATTGCAGGATTGCTCAATGTGGGAAAAACTACCACACATTTAGTAATCAGAAATGGCAGAAGTGAAGTAGAGTATTGAGAGCAGAGGAGACACACAGGAGTGTGTTTTTCCACAAGAGTCTCCTTTGTTCATTTCTCTATTAGATTGAAATTTCTTATTGATTTGTGAGGGGTTTTTATTTATTATGGCTTATCTTAGTTCGAGCTGCTGTAAGACTGGGAGGCTTAAACAACAAATATTTCATACTGTTCTGGAGGCTGGGAAGTCCAAGATCAAGGTGCTAGCAGATCCTATGTCTATTGAAGGCTAACTTCCTGGTTTGCTGACGGCTATCTTCTCATTGTATCATCACATGGTGGAGAGCAAAGACAGCAAAGAGTGAGAGGGACCTCTCATGTCTTCTTTTTTAAAAAATATTTTATTTACTTGAGAGAGAGAGAGCACGAGTGGGGTTGAGGGGGAGAGGGAGAGTAGGAAGCTGAGGAGGGGAGGGAGCCTACCTCAGGGCTCAATCCCAGGATTCTGGGATCATGATCTGAGCCCAAGGCAAGCACTTAACCGACTAAGCCACCCAGGCATCCCCTAGCATCTCCTCTTATAGGGGGCACTAATCCTATCACGAGGGCTCTACCCTCATGATCTAATTTACCTCCCGCAGGTCCCACCTCAAAATATCATGACTTGGGGGGTTAGAATTTAAACATATAAATTTGGTGGGGGGGGTGCATAAACACACAGTGCGCAACATCCCATGACACATTCAGTCCAGAAGATGGCTATAAGTCCCTTACGTACTTTCTCTAGAACATCATTTAACTTTTTTTATTTAATTAAATTTAAAAAATGGATACCCTACAAGATTCAAAAGTCAAAACTATACAGAAAGATAAACACAGAGAAATCTCATTTCCACCTTTGTCCCTTTACCGTGTTTCTCCCCTTAGTTTTTTTCACTTAATATACACTGTAGACACCTTACTGACCACTCTCTATCTTCCTTATTCTCTCAGTTGCCTCATACTCTGTTGTGTGAATGTGTTGTAGTTTCTGCTGGACATCTGGGTTGCTTCCAATTATTTTATAATTATAAACCACACTGAAATAACTTTTTGCATATTTTGTTTTATCTCTGCAATGTGTTGTAGGTGACAGATTCCTGGGAAGGAAACTGCCAGGGCAAAGAACTATCACTTACCTTTTAACTTTGTTACGATGTCTTTCATTGTAAAGGAGTTTTAAGTTTTTATGTTAATTTTTTCTGTTTAAAACTGTGGGATTTTGGGGCGCCTGGGTGGCTCAGTCGTTAAGCGTCTGCCTTCGGCTCAGGTCATGATCCCAGGACCCTGGGATGGAGCCCCGCATCGGGCTCCCTGCTCGGTGGGAAGCCTGCTTCTCCCTCTCCCACTCCCCCTGCTTGTGTTGCCTCTCTTGCTGTGTCTCTCTCTGTCAGATAAATAAATAAAATCTTAAAAAAAAAAAAACAAAAAAACTGTGGGATTTTGCCAGGTTTTCCTTGGGAAGACCAACTCACCCTAAATTATAAAGGCATTCTTCTCTATTTTCTCCCAAAGTCCATATGTACACACACACATCCCTTTAATATAGATTTCATATTGTCTGTGATCTAGGGATCTAATTACTTTCCCGCATAAGAGTGCCCAAAAATGTTGTATGCCTCATTTATGGAACTTATCACCTTCTTTCTTTTTTCCTGGGAAGATAAATTGTGTCCAATATTAACACTGCTACTGGACTGTGAGCTCCGAGACAGCAGTTACTGTTTCATCTTTATACCTCTGATAGCCCCTACCACAGTCCTGGCTTCTGAGAGACGTTAAGTTAAATACTTCCTTGATGACTTCAATAGGAAGGACAAGATGGTGGCCAGTTTTCCAATATTATAATTATAAACAACACTGAAATGAGTAACTTTTTACATATTTCATTTCGCATCTGTGCAATATATTTGTAAAGTATGGAATGGTAGTTGGCTTTCCAATTTTCAGACATGATAGACTGATGGAAAATAGACTTACATTGCCATTAGAGACAGAGAAATTTGTGTTGAGATAAATTTCTAAAACTCAAGGTATATGCGATACTGGTACGAATAATGAGAAAGAAATTCTTGGAGGTCTCTTCCAGTCTATGAACATTCTGGGTGAAACAGGTCAGAAATATTCAAAAGCAGCTTTTATAATATTGGTGGTGGACCGCAAAATAAGTACATTGATGGGAGTGTGTTTCTGTGACTTCTTCAAAAATCAATACCTTATGGGGAGAAATCTCATTTATTCAACAAGGATTAGACTAACCCATATGAAATTGGTAATATTTGGCTATTATCTATCTACAAAAGTTGAAGTTTCATATGGTTAAATCTAATATTTATTGAACTCTGATTGTGTCTCAGGTGGTATATAAATATAGCAAATGACAAAAGATATTTCAGTGGAAAAACAAACACAATCCCTGTCCTAAAGGGGCTGAAAATGTACAGAGCAAGACAGACAATCAGCAAGACAGTAAGAAAACAAACAAGTATAATTACAGATTTCTAGATTTATGTATCTTTCTGATATTTATCTGAATCATTACAAACATGTGGAAGTTGCTACCTACAGTTTAAAAACAATGTCGTCTTTTCGTTCTTTCCTTTGCCCTAAATCTTCTTTGTATCTTTGCCAAGTATTTTAATCTTATAAGCCCTCAATTAAATTATGTTTAATTAATGTGTTTTCTGAAGTCACTTTCACTGAGGCACAATTTATACTTACGAAGTTTCACTTTTTAAAGTGTACAGTTCATTGAATTTTGACAAACGGATGTGGTTGTGTAATCACCACTTTCATCAAGATGTCAAACATTTCCATTGCCCCCAAAGGTTCCCCTCCTGCCCTTGTAGTCAAATGTGGAATCGATGATCTGAATGATCTGTTGGCACACTGGGCTCCTGTCGTCTCTCTTCTGTCTTTTATTTCCCAGAGAGCCCCTTCTTCTGCGTGCGAGGACAAAGGTCTGGCAGAGACGAAAGTTGCAGGGACCTTCGCAGTGGCCCAGGAGATCTGGAGAGTTTATCCGAAGCAAGTACCCGGATGGTCAGTTGGGCTGGGACCCGCCAGCCTGCACTAGGCAAGAACAAACTGGGAATATTTGTTCTCACCCGGAGAGCTCGGACCGTCGCCATACATCTCCCTGTTAGCTTATACCATTTCCTATCTTTGCCTCTTGAATAAAGAGGTTTCTCTGTAGCCTGAACTTTTCTGTAGCCTGAACTTTTGAGGTCTGAAATTCAGGGTCTGTGTAGGCTGGGCACATATGCTCCACGTGTGTCCCTCACTTGAAGGGGCTGAACACCGGAGAAAGAAAAAGATGTCTCCAGCCATGAAAACCTCTGCAGAAAGTGTTTTAGGGATGTTTGCCCTGATTCCCAGGGAAGTGGAACAAGCGACAAAGCTCATGATTCAGCTGTGTTCTGCTGAGGAGGCAATGGTAATGAGTCAAAGCTTTACCTCCTTGCTAACTATAATTGGGCAAAGAATAAATGTTGCCAAGCGGTCATCGTCTATGTCACCAAGCTTTCAAACGAAGGAATCCCAGACACTGGTATCCTTTTCTGGTCCTCAGGATATACAGCCAGAACGCAGACTACTTATTTTGGCAAACAATGTATACAAGTAAATCAAAGTAGCCATAATGTCTAAACAAAGTCTTACTAGTATAGGCAGTATTAGATAATCAGCATATTGATAAGAACATAGTAATGGATTTTAAATCAATTTATTGGTTATCTAATATTATATATATTACTATTAGAGATGTATTTCCCAAATGTGACTGATTCTTAGAACTACCTTTGGAGCTTGTTGAAAATACAGATTTCCAGGGCCCCTGGGTGGCTCAGTCATTAAGCGTCTGCCTTCGGCTCAGGTCATGATCCCGGGGTCCTGGGATCGGGCTCCCTGCTCAGCGGGAAGTCTGCTTCTCCTTCTCCCACTCCCCCTGCTTGTGCTCCCTCTCTTGTTCTCTCTCTCTCTGTCATAGCATTTCTATTCACTTTCAGCTCTTAAGAAATTATCTTGTATTTGGTTAATCAAAAGTGCCGACAAGTTATATATCGAAGCTTCTCCTCCACCACCATCTTGGGCCTGACCAAATCCCACTGAGGGCATAGCTGGCTTTTTCTTATTCGTCCGTCTCACTCGGCCGTGGCTCCCCCCTTCCTCCCTCTCTCTCTGTGCTTATCTGAATATGCAGGATTGGAAGCCTGAACAGGGTGGAGGGGTGCATGTGTGAGACCAGTGAGTCTGTAATCTGGCACCAGTGCTCCCGAGAGACAGATGCCCTGGTATTTGCTTGCTCTCGTGGGGCACTTCTGTGGACCCTCCCACTTCACGACACCTTGGCACATGCAAAGCTCTTCCGGTTGGCTGTTCACGACCCTCCACTCAGTTCTGAACTTCTGATGAGTGCACTGGGCTGGCAGGCAGAAGTCTTGGACAGGGCTCTTTCACAGTGATCAAGTTTAGCTACTCTGAGCGGTGTCCACTCTGGCCACTGGGAAGCAAGCACACCTGCTTGGCGGGCATTGGTGGAGGGATGACAGTGGGAGAAGTACCATTGTTCTCCCTGTAGCACTAGCTCCTTCTGCAGCCAGGGGCCACATCTTGCTTCTAAACTTCTCCAGGCACAAGTCCAGCTTCCCATCTTCATTTCCAAGAATCCGCCTCATGCTCTTCTGGCAGTTCCCTTAGAGGTCACTCCTTGACCTTAACTTCAAACAAATTCCTTCTATCCACCTCTTTCAGGAGCTCTCCCTTTCTCATGTAGCCTGGAGGTTGATGATAAGCTAAATTGTGGTGGAACACTGGGGCCGTACCACTTAGCAAACTGTGCAGAGATGACCTGTGTCCTCTCTTTCGATGTGTGTACTAATGATCCTTGTCTCAGTTGTTGGGCCTCAGCCCAAATTGAGATAAGGGAAATATCCCATTTAAAATCCATTGTAGAAATATCACTTAAAATGTGAAATGGGGGAAATGTTAGTGTGAAAGGGAGTTATTCCTAGGAAAACGAAGTGAAATGTTTAGGAAAGACAAAGAACAAAACAGAAAACCCAAACCCGAATCATTACAAAGATCCTATAGAATTCGGTACAGAAGAGAGCCACTGATTGGGGGCATCATAAAGATCAGAAGGACTACGTTCTTAGAGTGTTCAAGATCTTTAAGTTCCTAAGCTTCTTTCTCTCTTTTTTTTTTTTCCAAAGAGAAGAATTTATTACTTGCTGCATAGTAAGAATAATATATTACTTACATGCACACTGTATCCATGGGGACACAGGCAAACCAGATAGTTACATTTTTAAGGCAAAGAAACAATAGAATACTCATGTACTTTCATTTTTGAGTTTATACCCGTTTAACTCTATTATCTAAAAGCTTCATATGTTTCTGAATTCATTCTTACAAATCCTCAAATACTTGCAATTTCACATTAGACGGTAGATGAAAATCTATAAACAGATTCCAAAAATTCGGGTATTTGAATGGAGAGGTCCCACATGGCTCAGGTGTGTCCCTAGTAGATTTCAGAACAAGATTGTCACCCTCTCTTCTCAACATCACAGCCCACTGTTTAACGGAAGGCAGCATCTGCCAGGCCCTGCAGGATCCTCCATCTTTGTGGTCAAATCTTGATTTAGCTGCTGTTTTCTTTCAGGATTCAGGTGGCTTGCACTACCTCCTGGGTCAGAAAGGGGTTACTGTCATCCATGCTGCAGCTGTCTAGGACCGATGGGAGTGCCATTCAGCTCCTTCACCTTGTCTTGGTTATTTTTATTCACATAGCACAGATTTCAGCCAGACGAACGAAATGGGACTTAAATCCCTTCGCCATATTGGAGAGGTCACCGTCGGCTTTTATGCAACCAGAGGTCTGAAGATGTTTGTGGTGTCTTTTCTAGCTACATGAATTAGTCATAAAAAAGATTAGATTACTGGGGCACCTGGGTGGCACAGGTGGTTAAGGGTCCAACTCTTCATTTCGGCTCAGGTCGTGTTCTCAGGGTTTTGAGATCAAGCCCTGCGTCAGCTCCACTCGGCATGGAGTCTGCTTGAGATTCTCTCTCCCTCTCCCTCTGCTCCTACCACTCATGTTCCCCCTCTCTCTCTCTCAAGTAAACAAATACATCTTTTAAAAAAAAGATTAGATGACGGGTTTATTATAAAAGGATATAACTCAGGAACAAAGATGGAGGAGATATAAGGGGCAAGGTAATGGGAAAGGGCACGGAGCTGCCCTCCTCTTTCTTTCTTTTTTTTTTTTAAAGACTTTATTTATTGGGACACCTGGGTGGCTCAGTCGGTTAAGCGTCTGCCTTCAGCTCCGGTCATGATCCCAGGGTCCTGGGATCGAGTCTCGCATCGGGCTCCTTGCTCAGCAGGGAGCCTGCTTCTCTCTCTGCCTGCCTCTCCCATTGCTTGTGATTGCGCTCTCTCTGACAAATAAATAAATAAAAAATAAAATCTAAAAAAAAAAAAAGATTTTATTTATTTATTTGACACAGAGAGAGAGATCACAAATAGACAGAGAGGCAGGCAGAGGGAGAGGGGGAAGCAGACTCCCCGCTGAGCAGAGAGCCTGATGCGGGGCTCGATCCCAAGACCCTGAGATCATGATCTGAGCCAAAATCAAGAGTCAGATACTTAACCAAAGGAGCTACCCAGGTGCCTCACTCCCTGCTTCTCTTTAAAGAGGCTATGGTGATCTCCACTTAGAGAATCTAAGACTAATTGCAATCAGCAGCCTGATTTTTCTTTGTACTCAAAGAACACGAGGAATGAACATACTTTGTTATGTTAGAAGGGCATGGAGCACTGGGTGTGGTGCATGAACAATGAATCTTGGAACACTGAAAAAATAGAATAAAAATTTTTAAAAAAAGAACTTAAAAGGAACATTTAATGTAAATATCATTAATATGTAAATATATTTTTTGTACTTCCCTGCTTTAACTAACTTTTTCAATTACCAAACACCCACTAGTTTTAATAGACTTGGCTAAAAGGTTTGCAGAGAATGCTATTTTCCCCTCACTATGGATAGTCTTCCATATTAATAGAGTTTCATTTTTTCACTGGGCTCTAGTCCCCCCAGAATAAAAAGATTTCTCTCTGTCTTTTGTAGCTCAGCCTAACATTGTGACTAAATCCTGGTCACTAGAAATATGTTGAAATACCTTTGGTAGCTTCTGGGAATATTCTTTAAGCAAAAGTTACCATATGCCCTTGCCCATTTCTTCTTTGCCTGTCTTCCATCCTACTACCTGGAATACAGATATGATAGCTGGAGCTCTAGCTACCATCTTGAGTCATAAGGGAAAAAATGGAAGGTGTCTGGACATCTGAGAATTTGTGGAGCCAAACTGCCAGAACAACATGGAAATAAAAGTCTGCCTTCTTTAAACTGCTCCTGTTTTCAGTCAAAGCACGATTCACAGTCAAGAACATTGCTCTTGTTTTCCTGTGAGATGCAGAGGCTTGTAAGAAGGTATATAATTTGTAGCCAATTTTCCTTGAAGATACAATTTAAATAAAGGAGTTTTGCAAGACTCTAAAGACTGGAAGATTTTGCCATGACCCGTGGGGGAAAAAAATCTCCAAAAGAAATTTGCAATTCTGATTGATTGCCTTACTTAACAATTTTCTGCCTTGGTCCTAATGTGTATTGACATCTCCATGTCTTTAACTGCATAAATACTGCAAGATTGTTATGTCAGATCAGAAAAGGATTATTAGCTCTCGTGAACATGATAGAAATAATAAATGCTTACAACTCATTTTAACTATGAGATGGAGATTTATGTCTCACTTAAATTTATAATTTCAAGGCACATAAAAAATCAGGGCTCTGGGTATCCTGGTAAGATTATATTTTAAAGATTTTATTTGTTCATTTGAGAGAGAGACAGAGAGAGCACAAGCAGGGGAGCAGCAGAGGGAGAGGGAGAAGCAGGCTCCCTGCTGAGCAGAAAACCCAATGCGGGGCTCCATCCCAGGACCCTGGGATCATGACCTAAGCCGAAGGCAGATGCTTAACTGAATGAGCCACTGAGGCGCCCCAGGATTTTTTCTTTACAACAATTTTGAGACTGCAATTGGATTTTAGGGATGTAGATATTTTCAGAAATACAAATTTTTATTTATTTATTTATTTATTTTGTTTCTGTTTTTGTTTTTGTCAGAAATACAAATTTTTAAATAGATCTTGACAACAAGAATACTTGGCATTTTTGTAATGTAATTCTTGTCATTTTGGGGGTGTGTGCCAGCAGATATTTAATTATTAGTCATATTTCTGTAATTGTAAGCTCATTTGTAACAGAGAAACGTTTAAGAGAAATGACAGTGAGTCTCCTCCCCTTCTGTTAATATTTTGTGCTGGGGAAACCTGTTCAAAATAACTACCAAGAGCAACTTAAAAGGTCAATGAGAATGCCGTGTCCCACTGAGGCAGTGACCGGCATTTTGAATGGTGTGCGTGGAAGATACTGGGAAGCCTCAGTGCTTCCTGGCCATCAGTCAAGTGACCGATGAGATAAGGAATATTCTGTCTGTCTATATATGGACAATCGGGGCTTTCAGCACAACCCTGGGCAGTACCATGTCTGCGACCTTCTGTAGGCTGCTGCCTTCTCGGATCCTTGGCAAAGGGCTGGGCCTCGGATCGAAACAGATCGCCCCATGTTGCTCTGCCCGAGGGCAGTGTTTCCCTAACTTCAGTCATGCAGGCATCGACGTTACGGTTTTAGCTACATCTATATTATTTACTCAGTATTCTTATCGGTTCTAGTCTGTTTTCTTAAATACCTTTGCTTTAAAAAAAAAAACCTTATATTATCTTAAATGGAAAAACTAATATCACACTGTAAACGGAAGGCAACTGTAGGACAGAGATGGGACCATATCAGAAAAAGCCAGAATTTAATCATGTTCTCCTTGTTTAAAACAACCAGTGTCTTCTAAACGGTTCTCCCAGATGACAAAATTCTGTGGGATCTGATCGCCCCAAAACCACTCTCTGCTTTACCCTCCGTGGTCCTGGCCCAATGACCTTCTCCCTAGAATCTAGACTTGCAAAGCTCACTATCCCTCTCTATAAGGCATGACCAGCTTTTCTTATCACTCCAAAGGCAGCTTCAACGTCACCTTCTAGAGCGGCCACTGATGGTGTCCTGCTCAGGACCCCGTGAATACCCTTTACTAGTTCCATTTCACCACTTTCTTTTTTACCCAAATCCCCCATGCCACCAACAGAATATTTGACTAATATATATGTACGCTTATATATATTATATATAAAATATACATATACACATGTACATATGTATAAATATACATAGATATATTTTTAAATTTATTGAATAGCATGGGGAACTTAGGTAGATGGATGGATCAATACATGTGAAGTATTAAAATTAATTAACTGATTTTCATAGTTAATTCATTAATTGAAAAGGCAGAAAACATGTTATTATGTACTCGTAGAATAGTGTTCAGAACAGCAGAGACGTCGCTAAGAAGGTGGTACTAATACAGGAACATCTAAGGAGGAATGATCAAGAGGAGGGACCATAACCAGAGAGGGCCATCCTGAGTGAGTCAGCACCAATGAGGAGGGAAGATCTACTTATCTGGGGACTAGCACAAAGGGAACAGCAATGACCCATTTGTTTTCTCTTTATTTCCTTTAGAGCCACAGAATATGGTTTTGTGTGCAAGGCAGACCGAGCCTTTAGAAGATACGAAGCCCAACGCCAGCATCTGGTTACAGGACTTGGCAGGTGGGAAAATGGCAGAGGGTGCCACCTGAAGGGCCAACATGGCTGTCTCAGATAAAGCGCTCACTGTCCCCGGCCCCAGTGGGATGTGATTTCTGAATCTCCAGGCTGATAAGAGCCTCCCAGCGTGGAGGGGCTGTGAATCATTTGGCTGCATGTCTTCCCATCTGCCCTCCTCCCAGGTGATCAATTGGGTTGAGTGCTGAGCAGTCACATTCCTGCTGAGACAACTGAGCAAGTACTAGTCTTTACTCTCCTGCTCTTCCAGACACGAATACAGACGCCCTCCTAACGAGAGATGAGCTCCAAGAGTCACAGCAATAATCCAATCTATTGACTGGGTTTTTCTGGTTGCCTCTTCTGAGGAGACAAGTTACTGTGAGGCCAGGTGTGGCTCTGCTGATGTTTGCAGGAGACAGAGGCTGAAGAAAGATAATTGGCACAGACTGAGGGACCATGTTGTGAGGAGCCAGTGTCTCAGGGGGATTGCCACCAGTTCTCCAGGCCTCCCTGCCCTTGGTGGCCCATTGGTGGCCTGCCCATTTGGGGCTTTGGCTGGTACCAAATGTGCGTGGCATCACAATTTGAGTACTTGAAGCTGAGACACTGTAAGTGACAAGGCAAGCAGGGGAGACGGAGAGAAGTGGCATTGGGACATTTTCCTCACTCCCAGCCTCTCTATCAGCATCCTCCAAAGCTGTCTGACAAAAAGCAATCTATATAATACTTGTAGCTTACTAGGTAAATACAGTTTTAAAATAAGTCCCTCAATTTCTCCTCTAACCGTAAAGCTGTTCATGAACGCCTTCTGGAAAGAAATTCTGAACCTGGGGACAACTTGGCAAAGACTTCTTCCCTAAGAGAAGTTTTCTGAATTAGAGTAGTATGTTTAACATTATTGCATTGACCAATATCTGGTTCTTTTCCTACTCTCGTCACATGAAAGGCTATACTTCTCTCTTTTGTGTGTGTGTGTGTGTGTGTGTGTGTGTGCGCGCTGTTTCTATTTTATTTATTTCAGGGATGCTTAGTATTCCACTGAGTTTCAAACTGCATTTATTTTTTCACATGTAAACATCTCTCAAAAGAGATCACTTTTTACCATATCCCAGTTTGACTCCCACCATTAGCACCCCAAAGTCCTCTCCCCTAAAAGTAAAAGGTACAATATACCAAGTGACTTGCAATCTGTGAAAGGCTGTACTTCTTAGTCCTTATGGGTAGACAGGGTCATGTGACCAGTTGTGATGGCCAGTGTAATAGTGTACATTATTTTCAGACTGAGACGGTGAAATGCCCACGTGTGATTCTCCAGGCTCTTTCTTGCTACACCAAGGAAATCGTGGAGAAGGGCTTATGCTGAAATGGAAGGCCCAAAAGGTTAAAGCAGCCAGAGTAACTAAGTCACTGTGTGGAGGATAACTGCCCAGGAGATCAGCCTGGACCCAGAGAGGAGTTTTACATGAGAGAGAAATAAGCCTTTGTTGCATTAAGCCTTTGAGATTTGGGAACTGTTTGTTACTGCAGCATAACTTACCCCACCCTTACTAATAAAAGAAGGAATGTTCCAGGGAGTGCCCATTATTTCTCCTGTGATCCCATCCTTCTCCTCCAGCCAGGTAGTCTTTTCTAAGCTAGACTCTTCTCCTTTAATCCTCTTCTGAGCCAGATAACCCTCCTAGGTCTTTCTTACCCAGCCAAACCATCCTCAGACCCTGTTTAGTTATAGAGTTCATGCTGAACCGCTCAAACCTCAGGACACTGAAGACCCAAGAATCTTTCTCAGCCACACTGGCCTAAACAGGAAATTCTGCTGAAAACTCATCTAATTGTTTCATGAAACAAAATCTGTAAAGCCCAGTAGAGAATTAGTTTGTATATCAAGGGTACGGAAAATATTTGACTTTCTTTACTTAATAAGTCCCTGTATCTAGCTAAATCGTGAAGGTCAAGATAACACTACTTTCCCTTTATCTTGACACTTCTATGCCAATCTCAGGACTTAAAATGTTGGTGTAAAAATAGTTGCTTTTTCTTTCTCTGTGAGGTTAACACCTAAGTGTCTGGGAGGCTGTGTCAGTGACCCAAACTTGAACCACCAAGCATTTGTACAGAAGGATGGCTCCTTGGCCAAAAGAAAACGCCTCCTTGGCCTGCAAGTCAGACTTGTAGCAAATCAAGCTCGTGAGCTACTCCATCAGTCTGAAACTTCTAACTCTCACCATGACTGCTGGAAGGAGCTCTGGAAACTAAATGGATCATCTTTCTCTCTGATCTCACTGTGAGCTGAGCCCAGCACATCAATAAAACAAGAGACCCATAGATGTGCTTTGAGAAACTTACTGAGATGAACTGTGACATTATTCAAGTAGATACCACTTGGGTGAGATGTCTCTATTTGCTATATAACTTATTTAGAAGCAAATAACAGAACATCTCATTATAGAGCCTTAAACAACTAACGGTTTAATCGATCATTTCTCCTGGTTTGATATTTTAGAGCTTCAAAGACCTCTCTGAAGGTGAGAAGTAGACCTCAGAGAGTTCCAGAATATTATCTTGGCGCTCAGGAGATGGGAACTCTTTATCAGCTATAGAGAGATCAGAAAGCAGTTAATTGTTATGGCCTGTGGACCATGGGCAGGGTAAAGAGGCTCCAGGGCAGAGACAACTCTGATCTTACTTTCTGTAAAGGATACTAATGGTTGCCTCAATGGCAGGCCCTGTAAATCATCTACCCAACATCCTGTGTCCCCTTCCCCTTCCGTCTCCAGTTCTTTTGGGGTGGCAGTATGTCTGGCGAGAAATCATTCCTCAACGGAAGCCAATCATGATAACACTGCTTCCTGCTTTCTCAGACTCATTTGAAGGTAAGAATGGCAGGTGACCTCATTATAACCAATGAGATAGGTACAAGGGGAAGTTCACTAGGGGACTTCAGGGAAAATATTTTGCATTGAAAATGAAATGGACAAGCATGGATGGCATTAAATCCTGGGTTAAATGTAATCATAATGCTCAGTGATATAGTAACCATTTTGTGATCATTATTAGGCCCCACACATGAGGAAAAGCTTCAAGAGAAAGATTAAGATGGTAGACGCACCCCCACCCCCACCCCCCAAAGACTTCTGCTTCTGGCTAAGATGGCATAATGGGGATTAGATTTACCCTTCTACCTGAAATGAACATAAAAGAGGACAAAATATATGAAGTGACAGATTTCAAGACCCTGGGACATCAAGCAATACAAAAGTGATACATAAGACACCAGAAAAAAATGTGAGCCTTACAATGGCCCCAGAATACTGCCTTGAAAATGTTTGTAGGCTGTAGAGGGAGGGGGAATCTCAGTAGAGCTCAGAAGACTCCCTGAGTGGAGGTAATAAGGCTAGCATTTGAGGAGACCACAGCAGCTAGAGTTTACAGGAGAAAGAACCAGATTAGAAAGAGCTACACGAAGAGAGAAATCCAGAGATCTGCAGAGAGTCCTCCTTGAGTTTTCGCCAACTACTGATCATCAAATGCATAAAAAAAAAGTTGCCTAAGGCTGGAAAAAGAACCACCCAAATGGATTACGGTATGTTGTCTGACTATATGGAATTAAATTAGAAATGAATAATAAAGATCTCTGGAAAATCCTAAAATATTTAGAAGCTAAACACTTTTCTAAAAAATCATGACCAAAGAAATCAAGAGGAAATTTAGAAAGTAGTTTGAACTGAAAAAAAAATAAAAATAAAAAAATATATATATATCATATTTTATGGGATGCCAGTAAAGCAGTGCCTAGGGGGCATATCGTAGCATTAAACATCTATATCAGCAAAGAATAAAGATCTTAGGGGGGCCTGGGTGGCTCAGTTGTTAAGCATCTGTCTTTGGCTCAGGTCATGATCCCAGGGTCCTGGGATCGAGCTCCGCATTGGGCTTCCTGCTTGGCGGGAAGCCTGCTTCTCCCTCTCCCATTCCTCTGCTTGTGTTCCCTCTCTCGCTATGTTTCTCTTTGTCAAATAAATAAAATCTTTAAAAAAAAAAAAAGAATAAAGATCTTAAAATCAGTGGTCTCAAATCAGTGGTCTAAGCTTCCATCTTAAAAAAACCATAAAAAGAGTCCATGAAATCCAGAGTAAACAGAGAACAGAAATAATAAAGACCAGGGCAGAAATCACTGAAATAGAAAATAGAAAACAGAAGAAGAAGGAGAAGAAGAGGAGGAGGAGGAAGGGGAAAAACAGGAAGAAGGAGGAGGAGGTAGAAGCAGAAAAAGGGGAGGAGGTGGTGGAGGAAGAAGATCAGTGAAACTTAAAGCCAGTTGTTTGGGAAGGTGAGTGTAATTGATAAATCTTATTAGAAAAAAAAAGACACAAATTACTAATGTCAAGAATCATGGAAGTAATATCACTACAGAGTCTATAGATATTAAAAAGATAATAATAGGATAAAATGAGTACTTTTATGCCAATAAAATTGATAGTTTGGTGAAATGGAAAAATTATTCAAAAGACACAAATTGCTAAAGCTTATGCAAAACAAAACAAAACAAAACAAACCTGAATAGTCCTACACCTATTAAAGAAATCGAACTGGGGCACCTGGGTGACTCAGTCGCTAAGCGTCTGCCTTCAGCTCAGGTCATGATCCCAGGGTCCTGGGATTGAGCCCTGCATCAGACTCCCTGCTTAGCAGGAAGCCTGCTTCTCCCTCTCCCACTGCCCCTGCTTGTGTTCTCTCTCTCTCTTTCTCTCTCTCTCTCTCTCTTTCTGTGTCTCTCTCTGTCAAATAAATAAATAAAATCTTTTCTTAAAAAAAGAAATTGAACTTATAGTTAAACACGTTCCCATAAATAACATTCCAGGTCCAGATGGCTTCACTTGTAAATTCTACCAAACATGTAAGAAAGAAATAATACTAATCCTACAAAAAATCTAGCCTAAAAATTGAACACCAGGAAAATATTCCCTAACTCATTCTATGAAGCCATCATTACCCTTAGACTAAAACCAAAGACATTACAAGAAAACTACAGTCAGAAATGAAAGATTGGTTTAACATTTGAAAAATATCTATCAGCACTGATCTATCAATAATTCACTGTATAAACAAACTAAAAACAAAACATAAAACAACTCTATAAGATGATCTCAATAAATCAGAAAAAACATTTAACAAAACTCAGCATTCATTCCTGACATAAACTCTTAGCAAACTAGGAATAGAAGGAATTTTCCTTAACCTGATGAAAGACATTTACAAAAATACACAGTTAACATCATTTTTAATGATCAAAGATGAAATGCTTCCTTCTTAGACTAAGAACAAGACAAGTATGACTCAATACTTCTGTGTTCAACAGTGCCCTGTTGAACATTGAACAGGGAGGTCCCAGCCAGTGCTATCAGGCAAGAAAAAGAAATAAAAAGCACCGAGATTGGAGAGCAAGAAATAAAACTGTCTATTTACAGACACCGTAATCTGTAGGAATTTCAATGGAATCTACAAAACAAGCTACTAGAATGAGTGAATTTGGCAAGGTAGCAGGATACATGTATAACATATAAAAATCAATTGTATTTTTATATACCAGCAATGGACAATCACCTATTTAAAAATTTAAAAGCGGGGTGCCTGGGTGGCTCAGTCGTTAAGCGGCTGCCTTCTGCTCAGGTCATGATCCCAGGGTCCTGGGATCAGGCCCCGCATTGGGCTGCCTGCTTGGCAGGAAGCCTGCTTCTCCCTCTCCCACTCCCCCTGCTTGTAACCCCTCTCTCTCTCTGTCTCTCTCTGTCAAATAAATACATAAAGAAAATAATAATAATAAATAAAAATAAAAAAATAAAAATTTAAAAGCAATAATAATTACAATAGCATAAAACGTATGATATAATTAAGGATAAATCTAACAAAAATGCACAACATCTGTATACCGAAGACACTACTGAAAGAAAATTTAAAATACACAAATAAATGACAGATAAACTGTGTTCATGAGTCTGAATTGTCAATATAGTAACAACACCATTTCATCCCAGTTTATAGATTCCATGAATCCCACTCCAAATTCCAGGAGGGTTTTTAAAAGAAACTAACAAACTGATCCTAAAATTCATATTATAATACAAAGGACAAAAAAATAGCCAACCATCTTTGAAAAAAAATTACAGGACTTATAGTACCAATTTCAAGACTGATTATAAAGCTACAATAATCAAACAGATCAATGGAACATAATGGAGAGATCAGAAATAAAGTCAGACATATACTGACAACTTTTCACAAAATTACAAAAGGAGTTCAATAGAGAAGTTAAGTCCTTTCAACAAATGATGCTGAAACAACTGAATATCCATAGGCAAAATCAAAAAACAATGAAGTCTGATCTATACCTCACACCACATGCAAAATTTCACTCAATAGACCTAAATGTTATCTAAAACTTTTTTTTTTAAAGCTTCCAGAAGAAAATGTAGGTAATCTTTGTGACTTTGGATTACACACAGATTTCTTAGATACACCACGAAAAGCATAATTCATAAAGTAAATAATTTATAAATTGAATTTTATAAAAATAACTGCTTTTTAAAAGATACAGTCAAAAGAATGAATAGACAAACTATATACTGGGAGAAAATATTTGCAAATCATATATCTGACAAAAGACTTATTTCCAGAATAAGTAAGTAATTTTCAAAACTTGATAAGAGGAAAACAAACAACCTAATAAAGAAATGAACAAAATTTTGGACAGACACTTCACCAAGAAAATGTATGGAAATAAACACATACAGAGATTTAACATCATTAGGGAAATGCAAATTAAAATCACAATGTGATACCATTATATACTTCTTAGAACGTAAAGTGGGAAAAGAAATGACCGTACCTAGTGTCAAGGACGGAGAAGAACTGGAACTCTCTTACCCTGCTGGTAGGACTGTAAGACGGTGGAATCATGTTGGAAACAGTTTTGCATCTTCCTTAAAAAACGAAAAAACGACTTATCATATGATTGAGCCATTCTACTCCTAGATAGTTACCAAGAGATCAAGAAATACATGTCCATACAGAGGTTTTTACACAAATGTTCACGGCAACTTCATTTGTAATAGTCAAAATCTGGAAACAATTGAAAAAAAAAATCTGGAAACAATATAAATACCCTTCAACAAGTGAATGGATAAACAAGCTATGATATATCCACAGGTGGAATACCACTTTGGAATTAAAAGGGATGAACTACTGATACACAACACAACATGGATAATCTCAAAAATAAAAACAGGCAGGGGCGCCTGGGTGGCTCATTTTGGTTAAGCATCTGACTCTTGATCTCAGCTCGGCTCTTGATTTCAGGGTGGTGAGTTCAAGCCCTGCATTGGGCTCCATGTTAGGAATGGAGCCTACTTAAACAAAACAAAACAAAACAAAAAGTCAGGTAGAAAGGATACATACTATTGATTCTATTTATAAAAATTTCTAGAAAATGCAAACTATTTTATAGTGACAGGAATTAGATCAATAGTTGCCAGAGGAGTGTGAGGAGGAGAGACAGGAGGGAGGGATTAAAAAGGAGAATGAGGTTAAGAGTAATGGGGATGTTCACTGTTTTGAGTGTTGTGACGGCTTCATGAGTCTATAAACATGTCCATATTCACTAAATGGTACAATTAATGGAGTTTATTATATGTCAATTAAACCTCTATAAACCTGTAAAAAAAAAAAGGGGGGGGTGCTTCTGGGTGGCTCAGCCGTTAAGCATCTGCCTTCTGCTCAGGTCATGATCCTGGGGGCCTGGGATCAAGCCCCGAGTTGGGCTCCCTGCTCAGAGGGGAGTCTGCTTCTCCCTCTCCGTCTGTTACTCCCCCTGCTTGTGTTCCCTCTCTTGCTGTGTCTCTCTCTGTGTCATATAAATAAATAAAATCTTAAAAAAAAAAAAAAAACCTGGAAAAAAAAAGATGCTGTCCCTGACCTTGTTGAACCAGTTAACCAATGATAGATAGCGGTCTCCCTCCAAACTTTGAATATGAAAAACATTCTAAAGAATTAAGCCGTGGCCAAGTCACTTTTCCATATTTGCAGCTGGAAGCACAATTTACTGCTACATTAACCCCAAACCTTGGTTTACATATAAAAATTACTGAAAACTAAAGCTTGAAGGGACATTGGGAATTAGTCATGCAAAGCCTTCCCTTAATCCCGCACATTTTTTTTTTAAATATATACAAATGAGGAAAAAGAAACCCAGAAAAGTGGAGGGACCTGCCAACGTCTGTTGGGAGATCCAGGAAGAGAACCACACCGGCCTCACTCCCAAAGGGGGTTCTTTCTAGTATGGTATACTGCAATGTGCCATTTCAATTATTATTGCCTAAATTGTATTTTCTTACAACGGCAAAGAGGAAAAAAATACAGAGTGGAATTACTGCATACGAGTGGAATTAGCTAGAGGAACAGTTGTATGTTTTATAAATGAGACAACAGAGCACCGAGGTACAGGAGAGAAAGGTGATATTTTCTCCTAGACTCACACAGCAAACAGGAACACCGGTCTCTTGTGGCAAGTCAAGGAAAATGACACCACTTGCCCTAAATAACGCTCAAATGTAGAATTACTTCCAGGAGTCAACATCTGCCTCTGGTAAGTGCTCCTCTGAGCGTGCATGGGTGTGCGCGTGCGTGCCTGGAATAGCATCAGACATTTCAATCCCGAAGTTTCCGAGGGTGTTCACATGCTAAAAGTGAGGTGCAAAAATGCAGGCATTCTGTGTTAGCTGACATTTTTTAAATGGCATATCTTTTTTTGTAACTTAACACTAAATTTGTTTGAGATTAGGCTTACTCATGAAGGCTGGGAAGTTTGCTTTTCCTTAAATGTTCTCATCTTTGAGCAAAGGCCAAACAATGAAAAGGTAGAGGTAGAATACCATGCAAAGCCTTCCCCCAAACTCCCATCGTTGTTTTTTTTTTTTTTAAATATATACAGATGAGTACAAAGAAACCCAGAAAAGTGGAGAGACTTGCCCAGATCTGTTGGGAGATCCAGGAAGAGAACCACATTGTCCTGACTCCCAAAGCGGGGCTGAGGTAGAATAAGAAAATGAATATTTAACCAAGTCGTAGGTGACTGAAAACCTTCCTGGCTCCACATGCTATCAAAATCTTACGTGTCAGGGGCGCCTGGATGGCTCAGTGGGTTAAAGCCTCTGCCTTCGGCTCAGGTCATGATCTCAGGGTCCTGGAATCGAGCCCCACATCGGGCTCTCTGCTCAGCTCTCCTTTCTCTCTGCCTGCCTCTCTGCCTACTTGTGATATCTCTCTCTCTCTCTGTGTTACATAAATAATATATATATACAATATTTATATTTTATTACTATTATATTTATATATTTATTAATATATATATTATTTTAAGAGATCTCTCTCTCTCTCTCTCTCTCTCTTAAAAATCCTATGTGTCAAACAAAAGTTGGGAACATGGCTTTCGTGTGTGTGGTTAACTTTATTTTTCTAGGGCACAGTACCAGCACATATACCTTATAGAACTTTCCAGCCGAGAAAGGCTGATTTCTACCATTCTTCCTCTACAGGAAGAGTAACTCCACATCTTGGCTCACAGGGGATGTTGGAAAGTCTAAGAAACTTGGGGAAAAGTCACTGAAATGACTAAATTTTGAAACATATAAATGAACCACAAAGAAAGATGCAAGGAATTGAAATCACTCAGCATCAATGACGAGGTAAGAGGAGAGCGGATCTCCACCCAGTTACTATTATTATCTTCCAGCCTTCCTGTCCAAAGTCTGCTGGAATTTTTTATGACATTAATTACACCCTATGGCAGACACTGACATTTGCCTACCCAATATCCATTCCAGTTTCATCCCCCCAAAAGGATCCAGGTCTTGTTGACGAGTGGCCGCGTGCCCACCAAAACCACTCTTCCACATCCCCTTGCAGCTGGGGGGTAGCCATGGAAACACTCATCCGACCAATGGGACACAAGCTAAGAGTTTCTGGACTGCTTTCCCCCCCCTGTTCTGCACCCCTTCCTCTACATCCTCTTTTCTGTCCCAGGGACTTGCTGCCTAGAGGTGCAGCAGCCACCTAGAGATAAAGGAAATAAGCATAAGGAAGACGGACCACGGAGCCAACCTCCTTCTTGAAATTCTCAGTCAGGAAAAATGCTCCTCAGGCAAAAGGGAACTTAGTATCTGCCTTTAGAATTTTCTGTTTTGCTCAATGGCTTCACCGTGCGTGCTGTTGCTATCATCAAAAACTTGGAAGTTACCCTTGAGCCACTCCCTTCACTCCCAAGTCCCTACAATTCTACCAATCAAACATTGCCCAACAGGCTCCGCACACTCACCATTTTTCTTATTGTGGTAAAATACACGCAACAAAATTTACCATTTTAACGTGTAAATTTCATGCCATTTACTACATTCACAATGTTGTGCCAACATTGCCGCTATCTTGTTCTAGGATATTATCACCATCCCCAAAGAAAACCCCATGCCCACTGAGCGGTACTTCCCATTCTCCCCTACCCCTGCTTCCTGGCGACCACTAATTTGCTTTCTGTCTCTGTGAATTGGTCAGTTCTGGATATTTCATATAAATGAAATCATAGCATATGTGGCTTTTTGTTTCTCACTTCTTTCATGCCACATGTTTTCAAGGTTTATTCACGTCGCATTATGTATCAGTATTCCATTGCCTTTTGTGGCCAAAAAATATCCATTGTGTGGATAGGTCGCGTTTTGTTTATCCATGCATCAGTTGATACCTGGTTTGTTTCTACCTTTTGGCTATTGTGAATGGCAATGCTATGAACATTGTGTAAATTTTTGTTGGAACACCTATTTCAATTTCCTTGGGATACCTACAGAAGGAACTGCCAGCTCATATGGTAATCCACATTTAACTTCCCAAGGAAGTGCCCACATTTTTTAACCGTGGCTGGACAGTTTTACATTCCCACCACAAACTGGAGGGTTTCAATTTCTCCACATCCTCACCACGCTTTTTTATTTTTTCTTTTGTTTTCATTACAGTCAACCTAGTGAGTGTGAAGTGGTATCTCACTGTGATTTTGATTTATATCTCCCTAATGACTGATGACATTGAACATCTTTTGAAGTGCTTATTGGACATGTGTCTACCTTCCTTGGAGAAATGTGTATTCATGTCCTTTGCCCACTTTTTAATTGGCTTGTTTGGTTTACAGCTGATGAAATAGGGTTCTTTGTATCTTAGATATTAGATCCCAATCAGAATTCTGACTTGTGAGTATTATCTCCATCCTGTGGGTTGTCTTTTCATTCTCTTGGTAATGCCCTTTAATGAACTAAAGTTCTTAAGTCCGATGAAGTCCAATTTATTTATTTTTCTTTTGTTGCGTATACATTTGGTGTCTTGCATTCACCTCTGAGTCCTTTAATCGATTCACAGAGCAGAATGGAATTTTACATATTTACATCAGATGATCACTCCCCTCCTTACCACCTTCTATAGTTTTCCACTGCGCTGAGGCTAAAGCCCCAGCTCCTCTCTGTGGACTATGAGGCTCTGCATGACTTGATCCCTGCCTTTCTCCTGAGTCTCACTTTGCCACATTTTTCTTCACATTCTTTGCCCTCAGTTTCCCAAGTATTCCAGGCTCTCTTTAATCCCAGGACCTTGTTACACACCACTGCTCCTACCTGGAAGGCTCTCCCTCATCTTTTCTGCTAATTCCAATTCATCCCTCAGGTAAGTGTTACCTCCCCTGACCCTTCCTTAGCTCTTAGCCCCAGGCTTCTTCCAGCTGGTGAGAGGCGCAGTTTTGCAAGACGGATGCTAAACAGTCGCCATTAGAAATTCAATTATATAAACACAATGAAAGGCATTATATTAAAAACAAACACTTGAAACATTACGTCCTTATGAGTTTATGACGTTGTACTATTATCCATGCTCTTTTGAGGCCATATATACTTGACAGTAGTGTCCTGGTCCACTACTGTGCATCTCATCCCAATTCTGCCTCTGGTGGCAGGGACAGCCTGTCATCAGTCATGGGGGAAGTATTTCCGCAAAGGCTACAAATGAGGGTTTTTTCATGGGGAGAGCAAGGGTAACATTCACCAACACACCACCGTCAGCTCTCCCTCACATGCCGCCAGGACACCCTAGACTTTTCTGTTTGGTTCTCCGCACTCTTGTAATCTCTTAATTTATTATTTGAAATAGTGTGTTTAATGTCTATGTTTCCCATAAGAATGGGAATTCTCTGAGGGAGGTGTGGGGGTACCTGATGTCCCCTACTGACCTCTGTACCCCCTGCACCTTGCACAACTAATGGCACATGAGACATACCTAAGAATTTTGTTGACAGACTGTCAACAAGGCCCAAGAAGCAAATTCCAACCTTGTAGGTATAGATGGATCGACGGCAGGGACTCATCTAAAAGAGTATGAAATTTCCTGTTTCACGGACTGGGCTATCTTGAGGATTTGAACAGTGATGACATTTAATCATGTTCTAAACTTTAGCAGGCTTAAATGTTTCCTTGATGCCCTTTTAATTAGAAGATAGCCAGTGATGGCCAAAGGTGCTTTTCACCTCGGAGGTCTGTACAGACCTACCAGTTTCCCCAACCCCACCCCACCCCACTCCACCATCACACAACGTTCTTCCACGTGTTTTCACCATCTTGTTCCAAGGACATTAGTCACACTGAAGTAAGGGCCCCCCCTTCTCCAGTATGACTGCGTCTACACTAATTGCATCCATAAGACTCTATTTCCAAACAATGCCACATTGAGGTACTTGGGGTTAGGCCTTTAACATGACTTTCTTGGAAACACAATTCAACCCATCACACCCTGTACGTGGCCCATGTCATCGTGAATGCCCAGGGCCTCACCAGCAGCTGAACCCAGGAGGCTGGGCCTCTTTACTTCCTCTGCTTCCTCTACTTCCCCAGAACCTCACAAGGACCCCTCCTCCAAAGACAATCATGCTGTTTTGTTATGTACGTCAAACCACCCACAGGCCCTGATTGCCAGGGATTAGAAGCCGGCCTCAGGGCACAAAGGTATACTTTCCAGCCCTAGGCTGGCACACCTGAGAGGAGGGAGCCAGGATCTGTCCCAACTCTGCCTCAGCACTGAAATGTCAGAGTCATTTCTCTACAGAAGCAGATTCTCTTTCTCCATCCCTCTAGGGATATTTCCCTTTACTAAGCACCAGTACAGATTCCATGACTGTAGAGCTAGAAAGATCAGACAAATCGTGTAGACCACTGCCCTATTTTACACAGCCACAAGCTCCTGCCCGAGGTCATGAGCTTTGAGAGGGGCAGAGCCAGAACCAAGGTGCCCTCCCTGGTGAGGGCAAGCTCCGCTCACAGCTTCAAGGCAGGTCGGTGGCCACAGGGACCAGGACCTTATTCCATGGGTTCAAACTTAAGGTGAAAAAGTTAAGCCAGGGCTATGGACAGTGGCCAAAGGTGAACATGCTCTCTGACATCCAGGAAAGAACTCACTTATTGTGACTTCCTCCTGAGAAGACAGTAATTTACACAGGCCCCCCGTCCCTGTGTAAATTAATAGTTAGAATAGTTATCATCAGTGGCTTTTTTGGGAGAACAAAACACTGGAGGATTCATGAGAAGATTTACCTGTTACTAGCAAAATACGACCATCTTGGCAAACAGTTCTGAAGGCACAGGATTTAAAGCTTTGCAATCTGATTTCATTTTATTTAAAGACTTAAGAATTACACCTTGGAAAGTCTGATCAGAAAAACCACTATCATACACCAGGCTAGTACTCCCACATCCAAGGGCAATGAATTAAAAGTGACTATCATAGTTATATACGGATGTTTCTGAATGCTCTGGAAAATTTCTGCTTAAATGGGGAAGATTAAGCACTTGCTTTTAGCTCCACTATCTCCTGAAATCCCACCAAAATGATAGTAAACCAGGGGAGGGGGGGCAGGGGGAAGAGCCATAAATCCCAAGTTTTAAGAAAATGGAATCAAGGTAACTAAGACATATCCAAAGAACAAAGTTAGGGGGAGCTGGAAAGAGAAAAAGGACTGTTACAAGACTTACCAGACCGAAGGTCCTGGGAACTGAAGCCTGCAGGAGGGGAAGCCTGCGGGCGGGGGGAGCCTGCAGGAAGAAGGTTAACTTCCCCTGCAGAAGCCCACAAAAGCCTTGGGAATCGGAAAGCAGGGGTGCAGAGTAGGGCTGAGAACTGGAAGATCCCTTGAATGTAGGGGACCGGCGAGGCGGCAGAGTCCCTCCCTGACCCCAGCATCCCCAGAGGGCGGTCTCTCCCCGAGCTGGCAGGAAACAGGAGATGGAGAAACTGAGTCTCTGTGAGTTTCTCTGTGGAGAAACTGAGTCACAGAGGATGTGGTCTAGGGGACTCCAGCAGGGAGGAGACACCATATGAAGTTAGATGAAGTTCTGCACACGAAATGGAGAAACCCCAACCCCTTCTGCTTCCTTCTCAGTACAAGTCCAGCCAACCTCGCACAGTCCATGTGAGAGATGAGGATTCCGCTCTGCAGACTCTGAGCAGCCCCAGATGGAGGGTGCGGTGGGGTGGGGGCCTGATCTCTCAACAGGGCCTCTCCAACTCGCCGGCATGCTGGAATCATGCCGGCAAGCTAGGCTCCACTTCCAGAGCTCACGAAATTGCTCAGTACAGCCCAGCATCAGGAATTTTTAAGGTTCCCCAAGTGATTTTAATGTACAGCCAGGCCTGAGAAATTCCACTTTAATGAAACCTACCAGTCCACAGCGTCTTCTAAGTGTCTCATTCCTGATCTTTTCAAAGAACCAACTTTTAGTTCTAGCGATCTCCTCTATTCTTGGTCCATTTCCTATTTCAATGATCTGCCATCTTATTTCCTTTCTTCTGCATATTTTGGATTTAATTTGTCCTTCTTTTTCTAGTTTCTTAAAGTGGAAACATAAAGCACCTGTTTTAGATTTTTCTTGTTTCTGAAAGTAGCATTTAATGCTATAAATTTCCCTTACAGCCCTGCTGTAGCTGGGTCCCACAAATGCTGATGTGTGAGGTTTTCGTTCTGATTCTGCTAAAAATATTTCCTAATTTCTCTTGTGATTTCTTCTAAGTATGGTGCTTAATTTCTAAGAATTTAGGTTCCCCCCCCAGATATCTTTCTGCTATTATTTTAATTCTCTTGTAGAGAGAATATACTTTGTACAATTTCAATCCTCTTAAATTCATTGAGACTTGTTTTACGGCTCAGACTACGTTACACCCTGGTGACCGTTCTATGTTCATTTGAAAAAAATGCACACTCTGTTGGGTAAATTGTTCCAGAGAGGTCAATTAGGGAGTGTTACAAAACTGCCTACATGCGAACCCATTTTTTTGTCTATTTCATTTATTCATTATTGAGAAAGGAGTATTAAAATCTTCTAAGAGTTTTTGTTTCAAGTATTTTTTTTTTTTTAAGATTTTATTTATGGGGCGCCTGGGTGGCTCAGTGGGTTAAAGCCTCTGCCTTCAGCTCGGGTCATGATCTCAGGGTCCTGGGATTGAGTCCCGCATCGGGCTCTCTGCTCAGCGGGGAGCCTGCTTCCCCCTCTC
>CM052895.1:45590073-45692272 GCA_028534135.1 Potos flavus
ACACTTGGAATTATTATGTCTCCTTGATGATTGTTCCCTTTATCACTGTGAAATATCTCTTTTTATCCCTGGTAATATTATTTGTTCCAAAGACTACTTTATCTGAATACAATTCAATATAGCCTCTCTCCAGCTTTCTTGCGATCAGTAATTGCACACCATATCTTTTCTAATCATTTTTGCTTTTCCTCTATTTGCTTTTATAGCTTAAGTAGGTTTCTTGTAGATAGCATATAGATGGGTTGTTTTACAAGATTTTAAGACTTTTTTGATGGAAGATCACAGCAGAATGATGTTTGGATAAATGAAAGGCAGAGCTCTGTTATTTATAGCTCGAAAGGGGAGCAGGTTGCCAGACAGGGCCATACAGGGCTCTGCCCCTGCGGGAACAGGAAGCCGGAGCTGGAGAGAACAGTTTGGATATGGTATGTGGGATAGGGTCAGCTAGGTTTCATGGGGTCCTTTAAATAATACCAAGGGCTCCAGGGGCATAGAGGCTGTCCCTTGCTGTCTTGTACCTGGCCCTGGTCAATTACAGCTGGGGCTGGCGTGCAGTTGCCGTGATAAAGGAAGTGGTTGGAGTGCAGACTCAATCAGCTGCTCCAGAAGGGGAACTCACTGGCTTCCAGCCAAGGTCAAGATTGCATCGAGACAGCAGCTCAAAAAAAAAAAAAGTTATTTTTTTGTTTTTTAATCAAGCGTAATACTGTCTACCTTTAATTGGAGGGACTAGATAATTTACATTTAATGGGATTATTATTATGGTCAACTGTAAGCCTATTACCTTGCCATTTGTTTTCTATATTGTTATTTGTTAGTTTTCCTCTCTTTTCCTGAATCTTTTTAAATTTAGTATATTTTATGATTCTACTTGATCTCTACCATTGATGAGTTATACCTTTGTTCCTTTTCACTTTTTTCCTCACGTAGTATAGTTCATATTTTTTGTTGTTGCTTTTCACTTTTACATATTTGCCCGAGGCTTTCAGTCTATATTTTTACTTATCATAGCCTCTATCCACACAAAAGTAGACATTAAGAACCTTGTAACAGAGTACTACAATTCCCCGAAAATCACCCATTCTTTCTGCTATTGTGGGCATAAATTCTATTTTACAGATGCTTTAAACTCTGAATACATTTTAATTTTTAAAAATTTAAACAATAATCTTAAAAAAATTTTTTTTAAGTAGGCTCCATACCCAATGCTGGGTCCAATGTGGAGCCCAAACTCACGACCCTGAGATCAAGACCTGAGCTGCGATCAAGAGTTGGACACTTAACCACCTGAGCCACCCAGGCTCCCCTTTAAAAATTTTTAAATAAGGAAAAATATCTTCTACAATTATGTATATATTTACAATTTCCAGCATTTTTCATTTTTTGTATAAATCCAAATTTCTACTTGGTATCAATTTGCTTTTGCTTGAAGACTTTCCTTCAATGTTTTTTTTGGTGTGTATTTCAGGTCTTCTGGCAGTTAATTCTCCCAGGTTGTTTGAAAAAGCCTCTATTTTGCCTTCATTTTATTTTATTATTATTTTTTAATCTTTTTTTTTTTTAAGATTTTATTTATTTATTTGACAGAGAGACAGATCACAAGTAGGCAGAGAGGCAGGCAGAGAGAGGAAAGCAGGCTCCCTGCTGAGCAGAGACCCTGAGATCATGACCTGAGCTGAAGGCAGAGGCTTTAACCCACTGAGCCACCCAGGCGCCCCTTGCCTTCATTTCAAAAAAAATATTTCTAATAGATGTAACATTCTAGACTGACCTTTAAAAAAAAAAAAAGTATTTATTTATTTATTTGTCAGAGAGAAAGCACAAGCAGGGGCAGAGGCAGGCAGAAGGAGAAGCAGGCTCCCCGCCAAGCAGAGAGCCCAATGTGGGGCTTGATCCCAGTATCCCGGGATCATGACCTGAACTGAAGGCAGACGCTTACTGACTGAGCCACCCAGGCAACCCTAGTCCTCAAAAATATTTCAATCAGACCACGATCAAAATCGCCTGGTGAGTCACCTGCTCCTTTAAGAGCTATGAGAGATCAGCAAACTTTCTCTGTCAAGGTCTAGATATTCAACGGTTCCACTTTGTAGACTATCTCTGTCCCACCTGGTGAACTCAGCCATTACAGCTGGTTATACGTTTTATCTGACCTGGTGTTAGCATGTTTGGCTTTTTCATCCAATTCCTTTTTTTTTTTTCTGTTCCAAGAAAAATAAAAAGATTTGCACCAGTGGACTTTCTAGAACAAGTTAGATAATGGCTAAGATGTCAGGGAGAGTCTATTCATTTTGGTTTGTCATTAGGATTTCATTTCATGAAAGGATTTTTCATGAGATTCTCACTAACATTCCAGGACAACCTCAGGTTCATTCTGTAAATTTACAGGTGCTCTTTAAAGAACCACAGACGTTTTCTTACAGCGTGGCTCTCTGACCAGCTCTGCCTTTTGTGTTTCTTTTCACCACGGTTAAAAACCACAACAATTACTCAAATGCAAAGAACCGAAACAGCAAGAAGTAATGTTTGACTCTTGGAAATTGAATATTTTGCTTTTCCACTTGCTTGTATCCTATCTTATTTAACCTGCTGAAAGCAAAAAGGCAAAATAAACAGTGTTTTCCAAGAGCTGAGTTAGTTCCAAGGACAAGCAGCAACTGTAGATTGAGTCACAGAAAGCTCAGAATGTCAGTCATTCAGCACCTACTTACTGGACACTTACTGTGGGCTTGGCGCACACACAGAACAGAGTGCCGAACGACACACCACGGTCCCTGTCCTCACGGAACTTAAGTCTAGTGGGAGAGACACAGGTTTAAAAAAGAAAAACACTACATCTATACCTGTCAACTGTGATTAGTGCCCTACAGGACAAGTAAAGAGAGGAGAATATAATTTAGACGGTGGCCTCTTTGGAGAGATGTTCTTCGATCTGGGGCTTCTAAGTTATCAGCAGGAACTTCCAGTTATCTATAACTGCATGACAAACCACCCCAACCAAATGGCAGAGAAGACCATTTTGTGCTCAAAAATTCTAGAGGTCAGCATTTCAAACAGGGCTTGGTGGTGAGAGTTTATTTCTGCTCCATGTTTAGGGTCTTGGCTGGGAAAATGAGACTGTCTGGGAGTTGACCAAATAGCCAGGGGCTGGAATCCTCCCCGGGCACTCTCACGCACATGGCTGGTGCTGTCGTGGGCTGAACATTGGCTCCAAAGACATACACCCAAGTTCTAGTGTCACTACCTGTGAATAGGATGTCATCTGGAAAATGGCTTTGTAGATGTGATCAAGTCAGGGATCTCGAGATGAGCTCATTCTAGATTCAGAGTGGGATCTAAAACCAATAACCAGTGTGCTCATAAGAAAAAGTAGAGGGAAAGTTGAGAGGAGAAACGAGAAGGAACATGAAGAAGGAGGCAGAGACTGGAGGGTTGGGTCTACAACCCAGGAGTGCCAAGTGTGGGTGACTACCACCAGAAACTTGGAGGGAAGAATGGGTCAGACTGTCCCTCAGAGACCCCGGAAGGGGGCAGCACCCATTGACTCCTGGGTCTCAGACTTCTGACAGATTTCAGAACTGCCAGAAAATGAATTTCTCTTACCTCAAGGCAACAGATTTGCGATCAGGCACTATTCCACCACAGGAAACTAATACAGGTGGCTGTACTGGGCTGACTCAAGGACCCAGCAGCTACATGTTGCCTCAGCTTCTCATAGTGTGGTAGTGACATTCAGAGACAGAGCTTCCCCAGAGCAAGGGTCCCAAGAGCATAACCTTCCAGAGACTAGAGCAGAGGCTTTTCTTGCCCTGCCTAGGAAGTCACACTAACATCATTTCCATCATACGTCGCAAACTCACCCAGATTCAGGGAGAGGGGATACAGGCTCCATGTCTCAATTGGAGAATTTGTGACCATCTCTAAAATGGCCTCAGGGAGTTGGCCATTTGTAGCTGGGAGTAGTGTGATCGGGATCTGGACTGTCCATTCCGGCAGCAGCTGCTCACATGAGGCTATTTAAACGGAAACTAATTACAGTGCAAGTACTCGAGAGCTGCCCGTGGCTAGGGGCCTCCATGTTGGAGAGCACAGACAGAGGACGCACCCAGCACGGTGGGGATTTGGCTGGACATGCTTCCCTGGGCGGATGTAACAGTGTGGACCATGTCTCTGAGTTAGAACATAAATGGACTTAGAAGTGGAATAGGAAAAAAAAAAAACAAAACCTGGCTTTACATACACTATATGCTAATTAGCTGAATTTAAATAAAATAAAATTTAAAAAATAAAGTACAAAATGAATATACATTCCTCAATAAAATATTTGTCCTTCCTGAAAAGAGAGAGAGAGTGAGAGAGAAAGGGAGAAAGAAAGAAAGAGAGAGAAAGAAAAGAAAAACTGGCTTTAAGGACAGGTTCTTTGGCTGTTTTTTGCTGGTGTGTGCCTAGCATCTAGTGCATAATAGGCCCTCACAACTTTTTTTTGGAACAAAAGGTTGTATACATACAGAAGGCTTAAATATACCACGTGCCGAGCTAGAGAAAAATGGCCTTAGATGAGACTGGAGGAGTAGACTGGAGTCTACACAGGGCCTTTCTTTCTTAAGGAGATTATATTTTAAGTAAAATAGAACTCACATAATATGTTGTTTCATATTTTGCATATTTATGGGAGGCTTAAAAAATAAATTTATTGTGGCTACTCCGTTTGTTAGTAAAAACGGCAGTAGACAGAAATCTAGAAATAACAAAGGTTTAACCAAATTAGAAATCTATTCATCTCTGTTCATATAAATGTAGGCTGCGATGGCAACTCCAGAATCATCAGGAACCCAGGCTCTTGGTTGAGGCTTCTACCTTATTATCCAAGATATCTACTTTGGTCCAGTTTTTAAATCTGTTTTCTAGACAGGAGAAAGAGAAAAGGGGAGAGGAAGAGCTGCTGGACCTCATATCCAGGATGATGATCTCACTTTCTCTAGGTCCTTCTTTTTTTTTTTTTTTTAAAGATTTGATTCGCTTATTTGAGAGAATGAGAGCGAGAGCGCTCGCGCACATGAGCGAGGGGAGGGACAGAGGGAGAGGGAGAAGCAGATTCCCTGCTGAGCCCAACACCCGGTTTGATCCCAGGACCCTGAGATCATGACCTGAGCCGAAGGCAGATGCTTAACCAACTGAGCCACCCAGGTGTCCCTTACCTCTAGATTCCTAACTTAATTATATCTGCAAAAATCCTTCCTCCAAATAAGGTCATAGTCATGGTTATGGGGTGGAGGTCTTGGACATCTGCTCAATTTAAGGACACTTCTCAGAAAGTTGCACATAGAACTTTCACTATATCCCTTTGGGCAGTTCTTGATCAGATGATCACATCTACCTCGCAAGGGCGGCTAGGAAACAGAATCTTTATTCTGGGAACTATGTCTTCAGCTAGGAAGGAGAGTTCTATTACTCCAGAAGAAGCCAAGACAAGACATGAGGGGCAGCAACTATCAATCTCTTGCAGAGCTGTATGCACAGGTGTGTTTCCACTAGACCATGAGCTCCTGGTCTAGAAGGAGTGAGTTTAATTCATCCCCAATCCCCAGAAAAAAGAACGCTACTTAACATGCGGTAACTCATCATTAATTGTGTGCTGAATTGCATGCTTCTCAATTTCAAGGTTCTTAAATTCCAACTTCTTTTTCAGAAAGATTTCTTAGAAGCCACATTCCCTGCATAGCCCGCCTCCCCCTGCCGGCCCCTGCTTGCTGAAGCATGAGCGGACTTTTCTCCCATCCTCATCCTGAGAATCTGATGGGGCTCCTGGAGATAAACACAAATATAGGGTCCTCCTAGAATTCCTCCTGGAACTCTGAACTCTCAAGCTCGTCCCCACTGAGGCCCCAGCCATGTGCCACTTAGAGTTGAAGTAATTCCTCTGGTATTGGCTCTAGCCGTGGACTTGTGCTCCTGGGAGGTGGGTTTTGTTTTGTATTTCCTGTCTCTCCAAAGATCCGGGACACAGTTCGCCTTGTGACACCTATTCTCTGAGGGATCCCCCAAAAAGTTGATTTTTCAGTTTGTTCAGCTTTCTTCCTACTGAGATAGTTTGGAAGAGGATGGATTGGTAGGCGGACAAGAAGAAAGAAAAGGTGAGGGACAGGGAGGAGAGGCACGAAGCACAGGCAATAAGGACACTCACCAGCCAGGAGCCCCGCTTTCCGGCAGTCGCCTCACGTCTTCCACCGGCCACGGCCACGCATGCGCTGAACTGGCCCTCCCATTCTCGCGCCGCCGCCGCCGCCACCGCCACGCCACGCCACGCCACGCCGGCCGCCGTCAACTCTGATTGGTCATTGGAATCCCCTGGGGAGCTTTTATAGCGCCCTGCACCCAGGTCTCCCCTAACTAGAAACACTTTAGAAGCTTATAATGTGTCATTGGTGCTGAGAACCGTGCTCTAGAGTCTTGCTCCTCAGGGGTTGCTCCACTGACAAGCAGCATGGGCGTGGAATGGGAGCTTGGCAGAGAGGCGGTGTCTCAGGCCCGACCCCAGACCTACCCAATCGGAATTTGCATTTTAACAAGATCCACAGGTGATTTCTATGCACATGAAAGTTTGAGAAGCTCGGACGAGATGACCCTCCTATGACCCCAACGATGGCTATCCTCATGAAGCAGACGGCCCCCTGAGACGTGCTGGGTGAGCCGGGCCATCCGCCCAACACACCGTGTATGTGGAGAAGTCGGACTCGGCCCGCATAGATAGCACGCCCGCTGGCATTCCCCAAACGTGATGTGTTTGAAATACAGAGAATGCGATTTTCCAACAGGGAAAGGGGCTTGGGCCCTTTAGTCTGAAACGCTGATACAGGATTCATTAACTTCAGCATCCACAAGAGTGAAAACCACTCTAACTGAATTAATTGAATAGGTTATAATCGAAGAATTGGGGGTTAACTTGGAAGCTAAGGTTGGAAGCAGGCCTAAGAGACTTCAGTGGAAAAGCAGATTCAAGCCTGAGGCCAAGAGAATGACATTGAGAGTAAGGAAGTGAGGGGAGGAGGACGGAAGGTCAAGTCAGCTTAGGGAGGCGGGGGAGCACTACAGGGAGGGCTGGTGGCCTCCAACTGAGCGACTGGCAGAGGAAAGGCAACAGCGGCCCCAATTACCCATTCCCTCCATGCCCCACGGAGGCGTTCCTCAACCTTGGCTTCCTGTTGACTTCTGTAAACTCTGGTTGCTCCTTCCCTACTAGATCTCAGTACCATGTGGAAGAAAATAACCATGGGCACGTGTCTGTGTGGCTCTTTGCTGCTCACAGGGACTGGTGCATAAAGCACATATGGTGCGAAGTGGCCAAGGGCTTGGCCTTTGGAGCCACAGAGCCTCAAATCTGCCCTGCCACTTACTCCTGGGGACCTTGGACAAGTCAGTTGACTTCCTTGCGGTTCTTCATCATCTACAAAATAAAAGTGTTGGGAGCGCCTGGGTGGCTCAGTGGGTTAAAGCCTCTGCCTTCGGCTCAGGTCATGATCATCGGGCTCTGCTCAGCGGGGAGCCTGCTTCTCCCTCTGTCTCTGCCTGCCTGTCTGCCTCCTTGGGATCTCTCTCTCTGTCAAATAATAAATAAATAATCTTTTTTTTTTAAGATTTTATTTATTTATTTGACACAGAGAGAGATCCCAAGGAGGCAGAGAGGCAGGCAGAGAGAGAGGGGGAAGCAGGTTCCCTGCTGAGTAGAGAGCCCGATGCGGGGCTCAATCCCAGGACCCTGGGATCATGACCTGAGCCGAAGGCAGAGGCTTTAACCCACTGAGCCACCCAGGCGCCCAAATAAAAAATTAAAAAAAAAAAAAAGATGATATGGTCAACCACTCATAACGGTAAATGCAAAAGGATTTGAAGCAAAGACTACCATGCTTGGCATAGTGATACACATATACACACATGTACATATGGTATATTATTTAATATATTTTTAATATATAAATTTCTGTGTATTTCATATATTTAATATATAACATATATTAAATAATATCCAAGAAGGAACCTAGACCTGATTCTTTTGGCTTTTTTTGTTGGAAGATTGTTCACCATTCTGTGTGAACGTCTAGTTTCCTTCAAGACTGCCAAATGAGAGTAATAACATTTAAAAAGTTATTTTATTTTATCATTATTTTTAAAAGATTTATTAATTTATTTGAGAGAGAGAGTGTGTGTGCGTGGGGGGCGGGGGGCACAGAGGGAGAGCAAGAAAGAATCCTTAAGCCAAATCCATGATAAGTGTGGAGCCCATGAGGGTCTCCATCCCATGACCCCAAGATCACCACCTGAGCTGAAATCAAGAGTCTGCTGCTTAATTGACTGATCCGCCCAGGCGCCCCTTAAGAAGTTATTTTAAACAAATTAATGTGCAGACCTTATTTGGATCCTTATTTAAACAAATGGTGGCTACAAAGATATATGTGATATAATTGGGAAATTTTGAAAATGGACTCATTGTTACATATTGAGGAATTGTTAATTTTGTTAGGTGTGGTTAAGAGTCCTTAACACTTTGATTCATCTTAAAGTATTAGATAAGATCATCTAATATTGCCAACACTTGACTGCTTTTGACCTATAAAAACAGCAGTTGTATATGGCTCAAATATGGACAAAACAGACATCTGTCTGGCACTTTCCTGCTTGCCAGGAACATAACGCAAAGGTAGACCGCAGGGGCTAAGTGAAGTAATATGATGTCTGGGATTTTCTTTTAAAATATTTCTGGGCGGAAAACAGGGCGGAGAGATAGATGAAATAAGATTGTCAAAATGTTAGTAAATGTGAGGCTGGATAACAGGGGATTTATCATGCCATTCTCTCTACTTTTATGTTTGAAATTTTCCATAATAAAATTATTTTAAAGTTTTGTTTGATGGTATTCGATGGTATATTATTAATATTTTATGACTACCACCAAAAGAAACTCAATCCAGTCTTGTTTAAACAAACAAAAGGAAGGCTTTAGTTGGGCTAACTGACCAGAAGGCAAAGGAGCTGGTCTCGAGAAAGACTGGATTCACTTCCTTAAATACTTTGAGGATCCTTCTCTAGTTCTCTGTTCCTTTTGGCACATTCACTTCACTGGCCGATACAACCTTGTCCAGGAGTGGTGGGGTACAGGGCTGCCTGTGGCTAGTAAGGTCATATCCTTGGGTTTCTGTGATTAGAGAGAAATGAGAGGTTCTGTCTCTTTCTCTCTTTTTTTCTTTTTCAAAAAAATGGGCCAGCCTCTTTGCTTTCTTTTCAGGAACAAGAAATTATCCCCTGGCAGGAATTTGGAAAGTCCCAGGAACCCTGATTAGCTTAATTTAGGCCACGTGTGCCCTGCATAGACCAATCACTGTGGCTGTGGCAGGGAGGGCTGGTGCCTACCCGCTCTGTAGCCAGGAGGAGTGTTTTCTGAAGACTCGGGAGGGAGAAAGGCTCAGAAGACTCAAGTGATAGCCACCCTTCTAAGGCCTTTGGTTGTTTGTACTAGCTATTAGATTATAAGCCATCTTTGCTAACAGATTATGTCTTTTTCCTTTCTGGTTGTTTAGTTGGCTTTTTTTTTTTTTTTTTTTCCCTCTAGCTTTTATGTTCAAGTTTATAGAGCTGGCTGCAAAGTTTGTCACAAAAAAATATCAGCAGTTTCCATTTCTTCCCCCATTTCCCTTCTTTGGTGGCAACTAGTTTCAACTCTCTGAACTGGTTCTTTCGGTTTTATTTCCAACCCAGCGAAATGGCATTTTTATATTGCTATACTTGACTTTTCAGTTTTAGGCATAATCTGTTGATTCCTACCATGGGAGATAATACCTTTCGTACACACACACCTACACTCCCCACCCCACACATTCATCCTTTCTATCCTCCCCCAAATTCACAATAAATTCTGTCAGTACCAAGCTGACTAGCTCAGAATTTAAAACTCGCATGTGATTAACATTATAGGATTATGACCATCTAAACAGTGTTTCCAACTGAGCCATAGCTGGACAACCTTTTGTTCTCCTACAGGTTCATCATTTTTTTCCCACAGACATTCAGTCCCTAATTCTTCAATGGTCTAATTTGCCTTGAAACAAATACATTCAGATTTATGAGGCATTCTATATCTTCATCATCCTAAAGAAATATCTGAAGCTTGCTGACCTAACTCCAGGGTGAACCGGACCCCACTCCACTTCCCTTCCTTCCATGTTGGACCCCTACTTCCTGTGGGAGTGGCCTTCCCAACAACCATTGGTGAAACTACCTGTAAAATTGGATCATACTGGATAACTACCCCTAATGAAAAAGAATTAGTAGCCGTTAAGAGTAAATCGAATCATGAACGTTAATTATTGCAATGAATGCCAATGAAACTTACCTGTTCACATTTTGCGGAGTTTTCTAGGTCCTTTTTTTTTTTTTTTTTTGAGCATCCACTCCCAGTTGAAGTAGAAACTTGAAACGTTTAAAGATGACATATAACTCCGTATCTATTTTGCATTAGCATTCCTGTAGCAGCTTGAAAGAGTGAGGTTAGAATGATATGGCTCTGTTTCAATATTTAAATATTTTTTAGGATTGTCACATTGAAATTCTCCTGAAAAACTCCGTCTGAGTACTCTGCCTCACCAGCATACATCTTGAAGAGAATTAACATCCAGGTCTGAATTTGAGACTTCACCACACTAATTTCAGGTTACCTAGACCCCCAAAATTCACTTGTTTTTTTATTACATTTCCTAAAATGGTTGCAAATAAGGCAGCAACGTGGCTGTAAATAATTTTAGGAGGACTTATAGTTAGGGAAATATATCAACTTCAGTTGTTATTAAAAATATTTAGATAAGCACCTCTTCAACAATGTAGAGACAGCATATAAACTATTTCTGAACTTCTGATCACAGCTTTTTAGGATCTGGAGGTATGTGTGCTTATTGTAATATTTGGTGCTTTCTAAATGCTAACTTAGCCAAATGTTTCTAATGTAAAGAAATAATTTCAGGAAAGATATCCTCATAGCGGTTCTCAAAGTATGGTCTAGAACAGCACCACCAAATTCACCTCTCCCTCTACCACTCCACTTAATGAAAAAATGAACAGGGGAGAGGGGAAGGAATTTGTGTTTTAACATGCCCTCTAAGTGATTCTGCTGCAGACTAAAGTTTGAAAACCATCGTCCTAGGAAGACACTGTAAGTTAGGGATCCACTGTTAGTAACAGAGAACTGAGGCAGTAGCTTAAAGTATGTATTATTTTTTTTCATCCATAAAAGAAACCAAAGTAGGTGGTCTTGGATGGTTCAATGTCATATTTTCACTCTTCCCTTGCCTAGAAATTGTATGCCAATGGTTTTAAAATGGCAGCTGAAATTCCAGCTACTATAAACACATTCTAGACAGTAGGAAAAGCAAGGCAGGTGGAGGGAAGGTGAACCAAGTAAGCCATCTTTTAAGTGTATTCTCAGATGTCCCACCCAACTACTTCTGCTTTTTCTTATTTGTGACCCCTAGTTAAAAGGGAGGCTGGGAAATAACAGTTGGTCATATTATCACTAATAAACATACACAGAAGCCAGGGAGAATGGGTACAAGAAGGAACCAGCAGCCTTTAGAGCCTTCCTGGAATAGAGTTAAACATCAAAGATAAGGCTTTGAGTATTATTCTGAATGAGCACTCCATTAAGCATACATTAAAACACCTCCTTTGATCTGTTACAGGAATGGCTGCATCCTTGCACAAGACAAAGGTTTTTGCTCACTTTGAGAATCAGAATAGTCACTTATCAGAATAAATATATGCAGTTTATTTCACATAGGTTGAGGCTGTGTTTGATATACAGCGACCAAATGTCCTATGCAATTCTTTGACAGGATGATACATCAAAGAATATGTAACATATGAAAAGCAATCAGTAAAAAAAAAAAAAAAAAATCCATTCTCTTCAGAATTATAATTCCTTTTTCAGAAAATAATTCAAGGAAAGGACAAGCTATATGTATAAAGCTGTTCACAGCACTGTTATATATGACAGCAAAGAAAAAAATTAAGTAATTTACAATCCAAATGTCCTATAACAAAAGGAAAGGCTGAGTGAATTATGGAATGACCATTAGGTAGCCATAAAGATCATGCAGGAACATGGGAAAGTGATTGCAAATAAATTGGCGGTGGGCAGAGAGATAAAAATTGTATATGTATGTGGATAAGATTAGAAGAGCATTCATAGTGGATGGGGGAACCCTCTTACATTGTTGGTGGGAATGCAAGCTGGTACAGCCACTCTGGAAAACAGTATGGAGGTTCCTCAAAAAGTTGAAAACAGAGCTACCCTACAACCCAGCAATTGCACAAGTAAGGATTTACCCCAAAGATACAAATGTAGTGATTCAAAGGGGCACCTGCACCCTGATGTTTATAGCAGCAATATCCACAATAGCCAAACCATGGAAAGAGCCCAGATGTCCCTCGACAGATGAATGGATAAAGAAGATATGGTACACACACACACACACACACACACACACACACACACACACACACTGGAATATTATGCAGCCATCAAAAACATGAAATCTTGCCATTTGCAATGATATGGACAGAACTTGAGGGTATTAGTCTAAGCAAATTAAGTCAATCAGAGAGGATCAATTATCATATGATTTCATTCATATGGGGAATTTAAGAAACAAAACAGAGGAGCATAGAGGAAAGGAGGGAAAAATAAAATAAGACAAAGTCAGATAGGAAGACAAACCATAAGAGACTCTTAAGTCTAGGAAACAAAGTGAGGGTTGCTGGAGGGTAGTTGGGTAGGGAGATGGAGTACTTGGGTTGGGTGATGGGCATGAAGGAGGCCGTGTGATGGAATGAGCACTGGGTGTTATATAAGAGAGAAAACACTGAACTCTACTTCTGAAACTAATAATATACTACATGTTAATTAACCGAATTTAAATAAATTTTTAAAAAGAGGAGCATTCAGAGAACTATAATGGTTTTGTCAGGATGTTAGAATTATGAATGTAAATTATTTCTGTTTACATTTCTTTTATTCTATAACGATGACAACGAAAAAAGTAAAATAAATTCACCCAAGTCACGGACCATAATTTTTCCTCAGATTCTCTTCTGGTTGTTTGTCTTCTCCATGATTCAATCCCAGGTGCTCCCAAGAAGGACTCCGCCGCTCTGTGTGAAGGCCACACCTGAGGCCAGGTAAAGAGTCAACACACCCATGTGTGTGGAGACACTGATCCTTTCTCTTTGAAGTGAAGCTCAAGCTGTTTGTTATGCATCTTCCCAGGAATATCTTTCCAACAGTGGGAATAAATTTGCAGTCATCTGCTCTCTCTGCCAGGGTTTCCCCATAATCAGTTTCACGAAATGAGAAGCCACTTGTCCTAGTTCATATGTAGACTTGTAGATCCCAAAGGGAATAAAAAATACATAGAACTGATTCCCTAGGAATAGAGCCTATGGGTCTTCAATATGATGCCGAATACCCTCCACCCCCAACTGCTACCAAAAAAGTCCAAATCCTTCCATGAGATTACTGTGGATTTGCATCGTTGTCCAGTTTGGCAAGAACGAGAATTAACCAGAGGTTAAGAGTACGTATTTTATTATGTCAAAGATTCCCCAAATGGCCTTACTCCCTGAGGTGGATTGTGATTTGTGAGCGTGACATGCATACTCCTTGCCAGCTTGGGAGGTTGGTGACTATTATGGCTTTACACAGGAAGACAGAGGAAAACTGGTCGGGGCATTTTCCGAGTGGATGGGAGGCATGGAGATCAGTCATGTGAAAGAGTCCTTAGCTTAGCAGAGTAGGAAAGGTGGTGATATTCAGAAGAGAGGGAAAGTTCATCAGGAATCAGCCACCGACCAAACCTGAGGGCCCTGGTGGAATCCCAGTCAAGGGGCTCACCCCGAGGCAGGAGTCCTGGCGTGGCGAGAAAAAGAGGCTTGATTCTCCAGGGACCGAGGGACGGGCTATGAAGAGCTGGATCTCCCCTCTCTATAACTTCCACGAAGACATCCAGCACACAGGAATACTTGTCTTGATAATTCATCTTAGAAGAGAAGTCAACTTAGAAGAGGAAGTCCTCCTCCAAAATCTGGAGGAGAATGAAGACAGAGATCCTGAAAGAGTCCTTCAAATTAAACAATTCAAGTTTAGGTGCCCATATTTTGTCTATAATACACACAATGAATTCTTGACTCTGAAGTGAAATTAACTGTGCTTTGCAAATACTGGGCAAGGATCATAAACGGAAAGTCTTTGTGGGGAACTAGTACTACCAGAGAAAGGAAACATCACAAATTCCAGGGGTTTGGTTTTTGGAGCATATTTTATTACAATCCTAGAGAATTAACATCTGCTAGCAGCATAATACCAAAATGCAACATCAATCTATTTAAAACTCCTATAATGGGAAATATGTCTTTCAAAAACGGTAAAAAAAACTAACAAAAACAATTATAACATACATATAGTACATATATACATATGTATACATACATATAGTACATCCACTTTCCATTCTCAAAGAAGATTGTCATTTTTGTTTTCATGAAATATGTCAAAATATGTATGTCTGTATAATATTCACATTCTGGAAGGCAAGAGAAATCTTCAAATTTAACTGTAAATTTAAACATTTTATTTGTGTGTGTGTGTATATGTGTGTGTATGTATATATATATATATTTCACTTAGAATAACTAAAACATTAAAAATAGCAGCAACATTGATCTTTAAATATTATAATGTTATAGTAGATTGTTCACGTAACATAGATCTATTTTGGTAGCTCTTTCATTATTAATATCTAATACAATTTACAAACGTCAAAGTCCTGGTCTCGTTGCCCAGTAACTTAGAACCTAGATTCAATAAATATTATGCAAAGAATGATTATAAAACACAGACTATAGAACATTTTCTAGACCAGAAAAAAATCATACCAAAAGGTTTTAGCAGAAAAATCAGGTCTCAAGGAGGTTCAAAGACATGTAAGGAAACTGCAGGATTCCCAAGGCAAAAGAGATGACCTGACGAGCTCCCTGAAATGTTGAATTGAATCCTGGGAAATGTGTCAATGGGGACAAGAAGGCACTGCTGTCTCTTTGTGGGGCCATGTTTCACTGGAATATGGCATGAAAGTGATTAACAACTGGAAACTTTTCAGGGATAGAATCATTTCTCACCAGGAGGCAAGACACTGGACAGGAGATCGATATTTATTTTTCAGCCTTTACATTTATTCTGATGGCCAACGGCATAAAAACCAAGATTTCAGTGGGACCTTGTGTATTGAAGTCTAGACGGTAGGAAAAATTGATCCAAGCCATTGGATTGATGTGCTGATCCTGTCGGTTTAAAAAGAACTCCAGATGTGGTAACAGGGGTTTCTTTGTACCTGGATTCATTTACAGAAGTTGTTCCTGCAACTGTGGCTTCTTTTATATTTCAAAGGTTTTCCAGAAGAGGTAAATCATTAGGTCTCACAATGGGGCTGGATCTCTGTTTGCCCTGTAATGAGACTACTCTCTGATATTTATTGTTAATAATTTGTCTCCATTTTCAAACCAGTTCACACACTATTTTGATTGATTCTCTCTCTCTATCTCTTTCTCTCTCTCTCTCTCTCTCTTTCTCTCTCACACACACACACGTGTGAGGAAGCCAGGGTAGACATCCAAGTACTCACTTTAAAGACCAGGAAAATTGAGGCTCACAGAGACCAAAATGACTTAGCTTGTCACAGCCACACACACAATCAAACTGGTAAGTATCTTCTGCAGAACTTAACTCTATCCAATAGTTACTTTTTTTTTTTTTTTTAAGATTTATTTATTTTGAGGTGGGGGCAGTGGGAGAGAATCTTAAGCAGACTCCTCACTGAGCCTGGAGCCCCACACATGAGGCTCGATCTCATGACCCTGAGATCATGACCTGAGCTGAAACCAAGAGTTAGATGCTTAACTGACTGAGCCACCCAGGCGCCCCCAACAGTTACTTATTTTTAAGAAGAAGAGCTTGGTCATAGTTGTTTCTGGAGAATAAAGTAATTTGAAGGGGGTAGAGGGAAAACAGGAAGAAAAATGAGTTCCAGAGAAGAAAGGGAGAGAAGTGGTGCCACTTGGCACTCAGTATCATAAACTTTAAAACCAGCAAAGTGCATTTCACAGGTAGAACACAGGCGTTTACAAAAATAATTACTCTAGTCTTCCAAATAGTCTCATATTGGCCTTGATTACTACATCTTTATGTAGATGCTGAGGCTGACACTGAAACGTAAGATCAGCAAGAAATTTTTACGTGAGGTCCATGATTTCCCAAGAGACGTAAAAAAATACAACCTGTTCTCAGGACGCTGCTCCTGTCCCATTTCACCCCCGGCACAAGACAGTGACATTAAAATAGATGTATATTTGATTCGTCTGGTAGTTTTCTAAGGTGTTGGTTTCACAAAATACCACTAATAAATATTCTTGCTATGTCATTAAGAAACTTAAATTTTCCTCTCTGTATCTAAGCTAAGGAGACTTCAGTGGACTTACAGGTTTTGTAAGTTTAAGCTTGGATTCTACTTGGATAGTTAGTGGAGACATAAGCCAAAATTTTAAATAACCATAATAGTTAATTTAGAAGGCTGTCATATTTTACACAACCTTTTCAAGAAAATTCAGTGACTCTTAGCTTAATGGTTCCATAAAACAAAATTACACTAATTCCACTGTAAAAAAAACCCTACATATCATGATAATCTATGAGCTAGAAGACTTAGGTTCAACGTTAGGGAATGTAACACTTTGAACTATTAATCAAGTTCTTACTTTTAATCAATAATTTCAAAGAATTAATTGAAGTAAAAAAGAGATCATTCATGAAACCATTATGTAACATGATGCGAAAGTCCTACAAATCCCTTTGTTTCTCTTCAGGCACCAACACTCCCAATCCCCCCACCCCCCACCCAGCCTCCCTCACATTCACCCGCTATAAATGCCCCGCCAACAGAGTCTTCGGACTCTGAATTGAAAGGGTGAGGCACCAATAGGAAAATTATGCTTTGGCAAGCAGGAAATTGGACAATTCTTTGAGCTTTCCTGAGGTAGTGGAGTTTCTCCTTCTAATATTCTAGTGGTTAAGAAAAGTCTAGGGAGATGAATTAAGAGTCAAGTGGAGTGTTGGTCACTGAACTTAAACGCTACCCTGAAATTGGTGATTTCAGTGGTTACGTGATTATCCCATACTCCAACCCCTTCTCTGTAGAATCCTGATTGCTATGTGGAAAACTTAAGATATTAAGGTTGCTGTGGGACTAGGGCAAGCCTTGAAGGCCTTGTATAACTCATTACAATTTGGATCTAATTCCTACGTGTTTCTATAAAAGTACCTGGCATACAGTTGGAGCTCAGTAGTTACTGAGCTCTGATGATGGACTGTGTAAAATCTCTGATTTAGCTCCATAAGGTTACAAGGAAAAACAAACATAAAAACACCCAACCAAATGCAGGCTAACTGTCGCCTTTGAGCATGGAATTTGGGACACCTTGCAAACTATGAGGAGGTCAAGTTCAAGTGGTACTGGGCATGGTATAGCACACAAGTCCATATGGGCTCTATTTATCAGACACCTTCCTTCTATCATGATTTCATCATGATGTGATTATGGGATTTTTAGCCATAAGTAATTTTTTTGAAGACAAAGTAATCCATTGTCTCTGTTGCTCTTCAAGCTTTTCCGCCAGGCATTTAATCAAGACAGGATCCACCTTAGAATCAAATTTATTAGCAAACCAATGCCCATCGTTTATAAGCCACCTTAATTCTGCCGCTCCAAAGATACACACACTTCGAAGGTGGGAGCCGGTACATCGAGGATACAAGAGGCCTTCGTGATAGTTCCATTTGACAAGGCGGGTCTTACTCTGTAAGTCAGACACATCCTGGGCTGACCTAGAAATCTCCCCAGGTACTCCTGGTACCCGAATTAAGGTAGCCCAAAAATGTTCATCTGGCGAGTACGTATCTTTAGACCAGGCAAAAAAGTCTTTAACGAGGGAGTTGTTGAAAATGTATTTCACAAATGCTCGACTTAAAACAAAATAAGCACTGCCAACAAATATCTCAATGTTATGAGGGGGGGCTTCCTTGGAGACGTTTGTCCTTACTGGTAGCTTCACATATTCATAAGGCACCTGTCTGAGTTCATGGTGATAAGTGAATCTTTCCATTTTACTGTTCGGGGGTTTCACCGTTTCTAACATATTTGCTCCATTGAGTTTCTTCAACTCTGACACTAATTCAAAGTTTGACTTCAAAGGAAAATCTTGCCCACACAGATTGATAATATATTTCCACTGAACCGAGGACTTGAGGAGGTCTGACAAGCAATTCAGATCAGCTTGGAGTCTGGAAATGTGTGCATATTGCACTGTCTCTAATTTGGAGGCAATGAAAACGTTGGAGAAGCACTTAGCTAAATTGTTCATGGCAACTTTGAAGATATCAGGTGACTTATGGTCATAATGGATGCAGTAAATATTGTGCTGGTTGTAGATAGCATGGAGTAGCCTTTCAACCATAATGGCGTCTTTATGAACGACCAAAGAGTAGGCTATTGGGAAGCTCTTCTCCTCCCTTGAAACAGGCTTTTGATGGTACCTTCTCAGGGTCTGATAAATGTCACAATCACTGGTTATTGATACAACATCCTCATCATCCAAGTCAATGATGTCTCTCCTTCTTATTTCCAGACTCTTGCCGATTTCCAAAGGCGCCTGTTCATAGACACCTGAACAGTTAACTTCATACCTGACTTCATTCTTCACATTGGTGTATCTGTTCCTTACAAAAGGCGAGGTACTCAGGAAGGATTCAACCAAGTAAACGCCTCTTTGAGGGAAGAGGAGGCTTCTCACATTTAGAAGCTTCAACAAGGAGAATAGCCATAGAGTTACAAATAAGATGAAAACTTTCTGCTGTGCTGGGTATTTAAAACAACATTTGAATGTCTTCATTCTGTAAGAGGAAAAAGGAATAATTCAGTTGAAATAACAGAAAGAGAACTAAGAGAAAATTAGTTCAGTTCAATCAAAATTCACTGGGTAGTACCTTCCGCATGCCAGGCAGAATGCTGGGCCCCAAGGTAAATAAAACAAGGTTCTCACCATGACAAGAATCCAGAAAAAAAGGAATGAGAATATATAGAATGGTGGTATCTTATCGTATTCTGTGTTAACTATATCTGAATTGTGAGAGATGTTGGTTACCAAACAGAATGGCCAATTATGTAAACTCCTAAAATATAGCTACTGTGTTACTTTTACTATCTGCATTTCTGCTTAGCATACTTGGGGAGAGATTACTCTGGTTTGGGCTGAATTGGTCTACACAATTAGATGTCATTTAGGGGTCAGTGGAGATGCAAATGGCCCACCCGAGCCTAAAGGGTGCATCCATCGTGAGTCTACCTTCAGATCCTCATGAGATCCAGCTCTGAAGTCAGATGGGGAAAGCCCGGTGAACCCCACTGCTATAGACTGAATGTTTACGTCTCTCTCCAAATTCACATTTTGAAACCTAAGCCCCATCGTGAGGGCATTAGGAGGTGATTAGGTCATGAGGGTGGGGCCCTCATTGATGGGATTAGTGCTTTTATAAGAAGAGACCCCAGAGAGCTCCCTTATCCCTTCCACCACATGAGGTATGGATTAATGACATGCACATTACGTGAAAAAGTCAGAGACAAATCTGCATCTGCCCTTGTGGGATGATCCCCATGATACACCGGGAAAGGGAAATAAGCAAAATGCGTAGATGTGTATAGCGTGCTCATATGTGTGTCAAAAAAAAAAAAAAAAAAAGATAATACAAATAGCATCTACACACAAAGAGCACATGTTGGCAAACTTTTTCTTCCTCTGTCACAACTACTCAACTCTGCCATTGTAGTGGGAAAGCAGCCACAGATAACGTGTAAACGAGAGGGCTTGGTTGTGTTCCAATAAAATTTTATATACAAAAAGGGAGGTGGCTGGCTATTTCCAGAATGATACTGTATAGACATGACACAAGAAAGAGGAGCTGCTTTGCAGGGTAGGGTGGGAGAGGATGGGGGATTAGTGGCCTGGGTAGGACGGAGATCTACTTATCACTGAATATCTTTCTGTACTATTTGGATTTTTAAAAAATGATTATACACATTTTTTCCAGATAAAAACAAGCTAATCAAACGGAGGCACAGATGAATTTATTTTGGGAGCAGCAGGAAGGGGGAATCAGAAAGCACCATTCCAAGGTATGAGGACAGGAGGGCCGGCTGAGTTCATAGGGCTGCTTCAAAGAGGTTCAAATCCTGAGACCTGGGGAGGTCTGAGAAGCCCATGTGCAATTTCTTAACACATATCAGTAAATCTTAAATGAGGACATTATCATTGTTCCCAATTTTCTTAGAATTAACCTATTTTTGCATATTTCTTCCTTACAGGTCAATTGAAATAGCTCTCCTGGGAAGGACATGGCCTCATTCACCTTCACTGGAATCACTTTTGTTAAACAACAACACCTTATTGACAAGAAACTGTCCTCCCCAATCCCATCACAGCTACTGCTCTGTGGGTTTCCCCTGCTCTGTGGGTTTCTCACTTTTCTTCTCACACACTCTGTCCCTAGCTCTCTGGACTGGACTTCCATAGACACATTGCCAACACCTTTGTCTCCAGCCTCACCTGCTGCCCAAGCTTCTGACACAAACATACAGTTGCTTGATGGACACCTCCACATCTCCACCAGATATCCTGCAGGCACCCCGTCTCAAATGAGTCTCAAACTGAACTTGACATCTTCTCCTCTCCTGTGTTTTCTGTGTCAGTGTATGGTGAGACCAACTACTCAATGACCCAAGCTTGAAATCTGAGAGTCATTTGACTCTTCCCTTTCCCTCACATCCACATTATCAAATCATCTCATAAAGATCATCCCTTCTTCTCCAACCCCATTAACTGAATCAGCATCCAGGGAATCCCAGCCGGGCTTGTGGCCCTGGGTCTCAGCTTTCTGCTCCTCCGAAGCAAACTGAAGAGGGTTCCATCCACTCGGGCTCAAGGCCAAGGTTTCTGCCAATTGTTACAGAGCATGGGAGAACGGACTCCCGATGCACAGGGCCACACAAACTACAACCCCAGAAGCTTGAGCACGTACTTAAAAGTACGTGTTGTGATAAAATTTGACTTAGAAGATTCATCAATCCCAAAACAACCTATCTCATCATTGTCCTAATGCATGGTAATTAGGCATACATACGAAGGAGCTTACATAAATCCTTTAGAATTAGAAATTCTAATCCTTAGAATGAATCTTACCTAAAGTAAATTTTTGCTTTGTCCTTTCTCCCTTTATTGGTCTACAGGATCTCTACTTAGCGTCAGTTAATAGTTCCCTGATACCACAGTGGTAAAATGAAAAGATACCTTAATTCCTTCTTCCCTCCCTCTCTTCCTTCCTGCCTTCCTCCTTCCCTCCTCCCTCGTCTACCTAAGATTGTATTTATTTATTTGAGAGAGAGAGAGAGCATGAGTGGGTAGGAGAGGGAGAAGCAGGCTCCTCGCTGAGCAGGGCACCTGACGCAGGGCTCAATCCTGGGTCTCCAGGATCATGACCTGAGCTGAAGGCAGACACCCAACCGACTGAGCCACCCAGGCACCCTGATCCCCTTAAATTTCTAGAGAGGTTCTCAAAGTCTTCCAGAGTTGTCATGGTGTTTATGATGTACCATTTAACTATCATCTTCACATGTACATAAAAAGGCAAAGGCTGGCTCCCTGTCCTGTCTCCCATTTCCAAGGACTCCTTGCACCCAAGCTTCCTCTGTCCTTCCTGAGAACACCTGGAGCACACACTTCCTGATATCAGTCTGGTGCCTGGAGAGCTAGGAGGCTGCCTGCCCAGAGAGGGAAGGTGGTCGGGCACCGGTGGCAGGCATGCTGTGACAAGTCCTGTGGGAACTGGCTCTGGGTCACATGTCTGAGCTTCACCAGCCAGGAATGAGAGGTGATTTTAAAGCAACGAGAGGAGGGAATTGGGACAGCCCGGGCATCTGGCTCTCGGATTCTTCTCCTCTCCTACTCTGGGCATCTTTAAGGAGGAGAGCTCGTCTGTCTACAGATCACCCCTAGACATTGGGGGAACCAAGCAGCCCTCCGATACCACCCTGTCCCAAGTCATCGGGGGAGGTGCAAGCCCTTTGGTGTGAACGAACTTTTGTCAAATCCTGAAAGGGACTGCAGGCCTCTTCCCAGCTTTGGTGAGAATCTCTCAGGGCATGAAAGCCTCAAGAAGTGAGAGACCACAGTTCCCAACCGTGGCTCTGCTTTCCTCTGGACAGAACCTGTGTGTGACACCCACGGGGAGCCACGGAGGGTACAGGTGGGCTGTGGGCAGGCACCTGTCCGGTGTGGCACTTGCCTCCCCTCCCTGCCACCTGCAGCCCGAACTCGTGAGTCCCCACAGGCCCCAGGTTTGGAGCGATGGGAATGAGCTCCTGAGGTCTGAGCAGAGCTGGCTGGGGTAAGGCTGCAGTCCTGCGGGCCACATGGTTTCTAGGAGACGAGGGCAGCAACGCTGCCTTCTGCAAACACCCAACCCCAGCTCCTTCCCTCTTCAAGGCCCCAGGAGCGGGAAGCAGGCAGGTGTTTTGCTGCCAGGAAGTAGTCTGATAATTACATTACAAATAAGTGCCCACCCACAGGAGAAGGGGTACTTCGCCCTCCACCTGCCCAGACAAATAAGAAGCCCAGTCCCCTGCAGAGTTCACTGCCACACACAGGGGCACAAGTCCCTAGGGAGGAAGACAGGACTGAGAAGGACATGATAACATGGATTGCCACAGCTCAGGCGAAATAAGTCTGTTTGGATAATTCATTAAAACCCAACAAAGATGCTGAATGAGGCCTTTTCCCCAAACCCTGTTCTTTACCTCGCCTTTCCAGGCACTGTTTACAGCCTTAAAAGGAACAGCAGGCACACAAAAGGTACACCCAGCTAAGTGACGATAATTATAGTCAGGGCTAAGTGGCCATAACCATTAGCAACTCTTCCATGAACTCTCCTTAAGTCAGCAATCACAAAACCCAGGACTGTCAAAAAGCACATGCTTGCTTTCCCGAGGGAGGAGGGAGAATGGAAAATCAGGACATGGAGGAAGGAGGCTGAGGACCAAAGTACTGACTCTGGTTTAGCTTAGTGACCAGGAATGAAGCATCTACCATCCACATTTGCAGATTAGGTGGTCTCTGCTCCCTCCACTCCCCTGACTCTCTTGCTCCCTCCCTGCACACCCACACTTCTCTCCAGTAACTCAGATGGGGAGGGCGGCACTTGGGAGAGAATAGTACCAGGGGCTTCAGGATACCGCAGACCTGGACTTGAATCCCTGGGGGAACACTAGGCAGCAACTATTTAACCTCTGAAGCCCAGTTTTTTGGTCTCAAAATGGGAATGAGAAATCCCCTCCAGAGCTGCTGTGAGGGCTCAAGAGCCCCTGCATGTGAATGGGGTCACCCCACAGAGGGGCGCAGCATACCTGACACCTGTGCCCAGCTTGCCTGACTCCAAACCTTGGGGTTTTCTAGTACATTACACAGGATGCGCTCATAGGCAGACAATGTTCAGGAAATGACTGACCCCTTTTCTGACCAACGTAGGAAGTGGAAATGTCAACACGGGAGCAGCGGAGAGCTAAGACCTTGCTCGGGGGCTGAGCCGGAAAGGCGAAAGCCACACACTGGTACACGTGCCCCGCTATGGCCACACAGCCGGGGCTTCTGCTCAGAGGAGGCCCCCCATTCATCTCGGAAACAGCCTATGGAGCACCTGCCCCCTGGACAAGTTGCTCAAACTCTCCACATCTCTGTGTCCACATCAGTACATGTTCATTAATCTCAGCAGCCACCTATGGGGATCTGGAGGTTAAAAATCCAGTGAGGCACGCAAAGTGCTTTAGCACGGTCCTGACAGGGACTGCCTGGCCAGTACTGGCTCCGGCTTCACCTTCATCATCATCTTCACCCACATCACCGTCACCTGGGTGTCAAGCTATCCCCACTCCTCCGTACTGACTTCCCTAAAGATCCTGCCCAGACCTCTGGCTTCCTGTCCTGTCTTTTTAATCTATCTTCCATTTCCCCCAAACTTCTGACATAAATTCAATGTTTTAGAGTTGATGCCTGAATGCCTCTAGGTATGCTTTATTAATTTAATATCATCATTATTATGAACATAGAATCCCCGAAGAGTCGTTACATGGGGCAACGTTCTAGGTCCTCCCCGTGTGCAGTCTCCTCAGTGGATCAATGCGGTAAGCACTACCTTTATCCGTCTTTTCCAAGACAGGAAACTGAAAACACGCAAGGACTGAGAAATCACCCAAGGTTATACAGAGCTAGGATCCCCATTAGCTGAAACTTCAACTCAGAGAATTGTGCTCCAGGGATGCATTCTTAACCCTCTAGGTAATACTGTCTCTTGGAACATAAAGTTTTCCGCAGCAATTTTAGACCTGGAATAAAATTTCTCATTACTATGTCTTACCTGACTGTCCTAAAGCTGAAACAGGAATGCACATCAAATCACCTAGCCCTGAGACCCTCTACCCAGTTTAAGGGATTCCGTACCTGGAGAATCAGGGAGCCTTGCTAGGGGGAGGCACACACTCTGTTCCTGGGGTCAGAGGCTGGGGCAATCCACGTGCTACTGAGGAGACCAGTCAACCTTCCGGCCATGGAACACATTGAAGGAAGAGAAAGCTAGCTCATCCGACAAATTCTTGTCTTATATCCCGTTACTGACAACTTACTTGTTCTAGTAATGACCAGTCACACAATTGGGGTTCTCGGAGAATTACTAACTAGTTTAGCAATCTTTCTGGGTGAAATTTCTCTCCACATGAAGAATATTCCCTCTGCGGGCAACCTTTAAATTCTTAACCTTGGTATCATTACATGTTAGTGTGAAAAATGGGATTTGAAGAGTTTATTGATTTAGAAATGTCAGGATTCTGTTTGTTCCTAAAGTTTTACAAAGAAGAATCATCACTTAAGAACATTAATATAAAGATGAGCTCACTAAAAAAAAAAAAAAAATTCTGATCTAGTTGAATAAGCGAAGGTCCTTCTACTGCAGCTCCTTGATTTCATTAAGGTCATTGATTCTCCCCTGGATAACAGGCTCATCACCAAACCGAGAGAAAGTTTTGGAGTAAGACCATCAGTGGGAGGATGACTCAGCCGAGATGCATTTCCTTAACACCCCCACAGCACCTGGAGAGTCGGTAAGGGAGCAGAAAGGCAAGTTTCTTGCCCAGCTGACCTTACAGTCTCGTTGTTCTAGAGGGAAGACCTCAAAGGCAAGTAATGATCAGACTGTGAGTAGGTAAACAGTAACCACGGCAAACACAAGAATGGCGTGACTCTGTCCAAAATACAATACAACGGGAGGACAAATCCTCAAATAATAAGAGGTTATAGGCTCGAAAAGGAAAAAAAATGTTTTTCCACTCTGTTTATAAAAGTAAACACTTTCATTAAAAAAAAAAAAAGAGAAAGTCAGACAAGTCTAAAGGAGAAAATAAGGCTCACCGGTAATCCACCCGCTTGCCAAAAGCATTCTGTGGCCATGATGTCCTTTCAGACTGTTTTCCTTCCACACACCTTTGTGGGCTGGCTTTTTAACAAGGAGTCTTACTATGTAGGTGCTGTCTTACCTGTTTCTTTCATTTCACAATATACTGTGAATTAAGTAATATTCTAAACTGTGTCTGTAAATTGTTAGAAACTAAACCACTTCTGAGGTCAACATAGTTTTCTATGGGAAAAAAAAACAAAAAACAAAAACATTTCAACAATAGAATTTACTTTTCTGGGCCTTCTTCACCAAAGCTTAATTATCCCATAATTCCTGTAGAAACCTAGAAGCAAAATCCTAAAATGACAAGGACTTTAATGGTAATGGAGTTCAAATTCCTCCTTCTCTAGAAGAGAAAACAGAGTTCTAGCCATCATTTTTTTTTCCTAGCGATCATTTAATACCGTTTTATTCTTGGGATGCCAGGAATATGTTTATTTCATTACGTACATGTTTGTACATCCAACTGCTCCCCCTTGAGGGACTGGACAGAGGGGGTACTTGTATTTCCCAGTATCTAGACCCCTCATGGTGGTATTCAGTCCAGCCTGGCTCGTCTGCCCCCTCGACTCAGATTGTTTGGGTCAAAGTCAATAAAAATCATCACGTTCCCAGATTCAGGGGTACATACCTGTCATTTCCTAATGGTCTATCCTGAGCACTAATACTGTTTGTGTTATTTATTCCACTCAATAAACCTACTAGGTTTATTACCCCTATTATTCTTTTTTTATCCCCCCATCACTGTCCCCATTTTCAGATGGAGTCACTGAGGGTAAATGGCTGGTATGGGGAGGACAGGATTTTCAACTCTGGCCTAATTTCAGAGCCTACGGTTTTAACCACAATGCCAGGGTGCCTCTCCAATCTCTTGGCAGGAGTAGAACCCTGTTGGTTCTACATCTAAATGTGTTTTGAATCCACCCACCACCACATCCACACCATTCCACAGGAATCACCAAAGGCCAAGCCATCATCAACTCTTGCCTCTAAAGGAAATAACTTCCTCACTAGCCTCCCTTTCGTCCCTCTAATCCATTCTCTGTACTGTAGCCAAAAGGATCATTTAAACACATAAATCAGACTGCTCTCCCTCCCTAGTCCCACAACCTACACTTAAAACCCTTCACTGGGGTTTCACTGCACTTAGAATAAAACCAGAAATCCTTTCAATGGCCACAAGGCCCAGCCAGTTCCTGTCTGTACCTTCCTCCCTAACTGCATCTTATTCTGCTCTTCTTGCCCATACACTCTAAGCAACATCTGCCTTCTCAAAGTTTCTAGAACACCAGTCTCTTTCCTGCCTCAGGACCCTTGCACTTGCTGTCCCCATATTCGGACCATTTTTCTCTAGATCCTGGGGTTACTGGCTCCTCTCTGTCCTTCAAGCTGTAGGAGAAATGTCCTTTCCTCGGGTCTTCTCTGAACACCCTTCTCTAGTCTTTCTCCTGACTGTTGAACTCCTTGTTTTCTTCCAAGCACTCATCACAGCAGCAGCAACTTTGTTTGCTTGTTTATTTCTGTCTCCCCGACAAGCCTTATTCCTGTTCTAGGTCCAGCTCCAGGTACATATCTAACTGGCACAGGGTAGTTATTCAGTGGGACAAAATCAGAAGACCTAAGTTCTAGTCTGGGCTGTGCCATCAAAAACTCCTCAAGTCAGGGCGCCTGAGTGGCTCCGTTGGTTGAGCATCTGACTCTTGGTTTTGGCTCAGGTCATGCTCTTAGGGGTTGCGGGCTCAAGCCCCCACTGGGTTCTGTGCTCAGCATGAAGCCTGCTTGTCTCTCTCCCCGCTCATGTGCACTCTCTCATAAATAAATAAATAGATAGATAGATAGATAAATAGACAAATAAATAGATATATAGATAAATAAATAGACAAGCAGATAGATAGATAGATAGATAGATAGATAGATAAATAAATAAATAAATAAATAAATAAATAAATAAATAAATAAATAAATCGATCCATCCTTAAAAACAAACAACTCAAGTCACCCTGGCAAGTCGTTTAATCTTGGGCACATCCTTACTTCCCATGTGTTAAAGGGAATAATGTTTTGCTATCCGGCAATGCTATCATGAAGGCCATAGGCATGGACCTCTACTCAGGCACAGGACCGCTACCAGAGGAATGGTTTCTTGGGAAAATTGGGAAAGACTCCATATGTTGAGGTTTGGTTTTCTTTTTCTGAAATAGCACATGCATTATTTCCTGCATTCTGACATTCTACTTTTTCTTTTTGTTTTGTTTTGTTTTTCATTCCCCAACGACATTCTTTTTGCTAATGTCTGGTGCATATATGGTTCCGGCGGACATACACCTGTCTTGCAGTTTGAAAGACAGGAGGATAGTTACTCTAGTTAATCAGTAGAAGTTTTTTTTTTTTTCCACCTCCATTTGCTCAATATCTTTTGAAAGACCGATAACCAAATAATTCCTTTCCAAGCAACCAGTTCTGTGCAGTTATCATCGGCTAACCAACTCCTGTAAACTCCATGCCATGGCTGAAGCTATAATATTTCCCCTCAGTTTACTATCTTTACGGACAATTCTTCAGATAGACCGTGCAAAACTGCAGCGACTCGTTTGAGCATCCCTAAGGACCATGTCCCACACTGAGCAGGACTGAGGACGGCACAGCGGTGTCAGCACACAAAACACGGGCCTCTGCCCGTGCTCAGTAGCTCGGATTGTCAAGCTAACACTGTCTGGGTGCAGGAAAGCAGGACGCCCCTCGTCCAGCGGGGAGGTGGGTGGAGGCACCTGCAGAACTCGTCACCGCTGAGAGCTTCGGTCTACAAGTACAAACGCTACGGTCACCACCTTTGAGAACAAAAGTCTGAATGCAAACCCCGGGCATGAACATCAGTGTGTCAAACACCTGTTTGTTAATTCTTTCAACTAGTAACTTCACTGGAGTTTCTTCATTTCGGGGAGATTTATGGGGGTCATTTAAAGTCATAGGAGAAATGAGCAGCCCATACCAGGCTATATTTACCAGATGGTAGTCCCTCAAGGTCATCAGAAATCTGGGCTGCAGCAATGAAGGGGAAAAAAAGTGAAGAATTCAGCCAGGTTTTTGTAGTCACAAAAATTGGTAGGTAGCTAACTTGGTTCTGGCTTTGGTGCATCTGGTCCACAGGGCAAACATCAAAAGCTGATTATGTGTCTTGCTGGGCAAAACTACTGGGCTAGGTCTTTAGCAGGAAGTCTAAAGGGCCATAAATGATACTACTGAATGAAGTTTCTATTTTGTAACGATTTGTGACCCTCATTATGTTGCAAAACATTGAGAGTTTTTTTCTGTAGAAAAAAACAAAAACAAAAACAGAAGGGTGGGATTTCAAAATATCTCTGCCCTTAAATTTTAGCTTCGATGGAAATGGCTTAAAGAAAATGTTTCCTCCTTTTTAGATAGAAGATATTACAAAAAAGAGGTTAATTAATGTATCTGACCTCTGTCTCTCAAGCTTCATGAATAGCAATGTTACATTCCTTTCTTAGGTTCTTCTCTTCTCTGCCTTCCTCACTTAGCTGGACACAATACAGAGCCAAAATATATTTTTTATGTTCTAAATGTAAAAATGTGGGTTGAAAATATCTTGGCTTCTTTTTCTACAAGGAAGAAAAACTGAACCAAAAAACATTTGTGTCTTTCTTTAAAATGAATGCTAGAAAGAGAAAAAAAGCATTCCTCACCCAGGGTCAGCATAATTTCACCCCCCGAAATTTCTAGAAGCACTTATTTTGTATATGGCTACCTTCATATTTTATACTGGCCAAAAATAGTTCCTCAAAGGTTAGGTAGCAGCCGAAGAGGTATAGTAACTCTGATTTGTATGTGTGCACTTAAAGTAGAATCTTTAATGCCCTTAACTACATCACAGAGGCAGCACGGGGATAAACAGATGTGAATGAAGGATACGGATGGCAGAAATGGCTAAAGGCCAGGCCACATTCTCTGTGAATGGATTAGACACACTCAGTTTTAAATCATCAGAAAAGCGCCTTTGTGTGTTTTCTGTGTTTTGCTGATGTGGTGGGGAGCTGAGCTGGAGACTTCAATATGCTTCAGCACTTCCACTAAAAAATCCAAGACCAGCTACCCTGGCGTGACTTCATCATTTCATAAAGATCTGTGCTTCTTGGTTGAAAATGTATGTACTGACTGAGAGCTTGTGTGCGTACAGACACAACAAAGTTAAGACCTAGGAATTTAAAATTAAGATAAAGGGGTGGAACAAATACAAGTGCCTGAAAAAATTCTGACCGAAGAGGAATTTCAAAAGCAGGGATTTCATGTAAAATGACTCCAGGAGTCCAATCTAGAAATGACTCCCAGAAGCTCTCCAGTTGGCATCTCCTACAAGGATGCATTCTAGCAACGGTTTTAATTAAGATAACACGTCTCAACATACAGGTTTATATTTTAGGTTAATGTAATGAAAAAGTAAAAGATTGTCTAGTTAAAAACAGTCTAAGCAGACATACACACCCAACTGTAGAGAATGCAAAAGTAAGAACCAGACTCCTCAAATTTCCACGTGGATTATAACGTGACAGTCATTAAACTGGTCTGATACGGGGCCAGAACAGAAAACAGCTCAGGGAGATGGAACTCAGAAACAGACCCGGTAAGTAAGGGTAAGGATCTGGTAGAGACGGCCAGTTACACTCCAACATCCATCCTCCCTCCTTTACTAAGAGAACCCCAACATCGTTGCTGGCAGAGATGTGCCCCCCCCCCCCCACAGGCTTTCCCTTCAGCCTCCACTGTAGAGGAATGGTCAATGCAGGATACTGTGGGGTATCTGGAACGTTCTTTACAGGAGCCTGATTCAGGGGGAAGTATGTCATTTTGTGCTTTTTCCCCTTTGCCCACTTCTCTGCATGGAACTCTGAGGTGATGGCTAGAGTTACAGTAGCTGTGTTGGGGCCATGAAAAAAAGGCCAAGGGAGTATCAGAGCCCTCAGCCCCAAAATCTTCAAACCACTAAACCAGCAGCAGCAAACACCCAGTCTGCCTTCTTGTTACACGAGAAAAATAAGCCCTTATATGTCTAAGCAACTTTGCAAAGATGCATTTTGAAAGATGACCATATGAAAATGGCAACGCTTCATATACGGACCCAAACACACAAGCAAGATGAAGCTTACGTTTAACTAGGTTACAAAACTAGGTACAACTACTGTACAAACAGTACAATGCTGGAGATGGTCAAGTGTGAAATTCTAGGTCTCAGGCAATGTGAACTTCCCATCTGTGTTCAGAGGCAGGTGGGGACTTCAGGTAAACATCTGAGCACAGTAGACTCCCTGATTTACCAAATTAACTCTGATATTGGCACCAACATGCTCGTCTAGTGTCAGGTAGGCACCATTCAGCTCTCGGCAAACCTCTGCTTTGCAGGGTTCTAGCCACGAGCAGGGGGGTGGGCCCTGTGATCGCTGAAAGTCACCTTGCAGGCAGGCTGCCTTCTGGTGAGCTTATGTGTAATCTTGTTATCTATCAAGGAAGGTATCAGTACCACGTAGGGTGAACCATGTTGTGTCATGCTGATCCCCCCCTTCCCTTCCTCACCTGCCTGACCCCATTCCTCTCTTCCCTGCCACACCTGAGCCCCTGCATCTCACCCTTCTGCTTCATACCTCTGTGTACAACGTAACTGGTTTGGAAAAAGCAGTTAAAGCCAGTGGTTCTGAATTTAAGTCCTGACTTCACTGAGAAGCCGTCGCCAGCCTAGTGAGTCCTCTGCCTCCTTCCCCAGGAAGGACGGCCAGGGTGCTAACTCATACGGATACTGGGATGACTAACTGAACACACGCACTGAGCATTCTGGCAGGAAAAGCAGACTGGCATACGGGTGGCATGGCAGTAAGGGGTCAAAAGCATTTACACAAGCAACAGCTGGAGGAGGAGCACCAGAGGTCATAGGCCAGGGGCTGTTCTGCAAGCCAGGACTGGGCTTCACCTCCAGCCAACTGCCACCAGCACTCCTGCACCCAGAGACCCCTCTGAGAGGCAATGGCCAGGGGTCTCCACTGGGCCCAACGGCTCAGAAGCCATACTAAAGGTTTCCACAAGGGGAAATCAGCCTGCGCCCACTGTAATATTCTTACAACTTTTCTGTAGGCTTGAAATTTTTCAAAAAGTTTTTTTTTCCCCTTTTTTAAAGTGGGAATCATAGGGGTAAACAGGAGTGTGCAGGATTCAAAGCCTTCAAACGTCCCTACCTCCAACTGGGATTCAAGCAACTCATTTTTAGTAGCATGGTCTTAAACCTCTCTGTAAGTCTGGTGCCACTGCTGTCTTCCCTCTGTAATTACAGGTTGCAAGTCTTATGTGGTTCACTACTTGGCTATAAAAATATCTTCTCTTTTGTTGTCCCATATTTGTAAACTAGTTGATGATCATAAAAATATTCTTTCTTCTATTATTTTATTGTGGTTAAATATACTTAACATAAAATTTACCATTTTGATTATTAGTGCTAAAAAAAGTCTCTGGTTCTTAGTTTATCTTAGAAAAGCCATCCCATAAATGTTGGAGACGTCATGGGTGGATGGATAGATGGAAGGATGGATGGATGGATGGATGGATAGATGGATGGATAGATGGATGGATGGATGAATGGGTGGGTGGACAGATGGATGGAGAGGTAGATGAACATGGATGGATCAATGGTTAAAATTTTAATCATTTTTAAGTTCTGTACCATTAAATATATCCACACTGTTGTATAACCATCACCACCTCCATCCACAGAACTTTTCCATTTTCCCCAGCTGGAACTCAGTACCCATTAAACACTAATTCCTCATTTCCCCCTTCCGCAGCTCCAGGCAACAGCCCCTCTGCTTTCTCTTTTTATGTATTTGATTCCTCCAGGACCCTTGCATTAGAGGAATCATAGTATTTGTCCTCATTGTATTTCACATAATGTCTTCAAAGCTCATGCATGCCACAGTGTGTGTCAAAAGCTTCTTCCTTTTAAGACTGAATAATACTCTATTGTATGTACATACTGCACTTTGATTATGCATTTGTCAATGGACACCTGTGTGGCTTCAGTCTTTTAACTATTAGGAATAATGCTGCTATAGATAAGGGAATACAAATACCTATTCTTGTCCCTGCTTTCACTTACTTTGGGCACATGTCTTATATATACCTTCATTCTTATATCCTACTTCTATCCCTCTTTAACTGGTTGCCCATCCACCCAGCAAACATTTACAGTGTGCCCACCACGTGCCAGGGAGGGACTGTGTTAGAATCTGGAGAGATACGACCAGAAAGTGTCCCGCCTGGAGGAATCCAGAGAGAAGTAAATAGTGAGGTCCTAGGTGACCTGATAATACAACCCAAGAAATCCCAATTTTTTATACAATCTTATTGTATAAAAATAATATTTCAGAAAAGATAAGTCACCAGCTAGCATGGAGAAATGGTTCTTTTACTCAGGGATTTTCTTGGCACAGTGGTGGTTATATGTTTCTCCTTTTTAGGATCTCTTCTCTGGTTCCACATCCCTTCCTTCAGCTCCGTAATCTCCATGATCTCCATAAAAGTGTTTTTTCCCCAATCTAGTCGTTGCAACTTAACTGGTATCTACCTTGTGCGTCACTCCACTTCTGTCTCCCCACCCATCTGTGACTACATCGAACTCTGCCCGCCTGCGGGTAAGGTAGAGTGTTTGCTGGGAAGGCTAAAGGAAGAAAGAACTGAGTGGAAGACCATGGCTGGGCAGAGGGAGCCCCTCCTTGCTGCACTCAGGTGGAAGAGGTGGCCATGGGGGGGATGTGAAGAAAGGACACAACTATGCAAATACTCCAAATATGCCACAGTGACGCAGAGGAGAAGAAGGAAGAGAAAAGGAAGCTTGGCAAGTCCAGGAGCTATGGTCGTGGGCACAACTGGCCACCCTCTGCTGCAGTTTGAATGAACGAGCTGCACTGTTATGGGCTGGCTGGATCTGGAAAATGGCCGGGAGAAATAGCAGGGTTTGCAGTACCTTTAGAAATAGGTCCAACCTATCCAAGAGCAGACAGGCCAACTGTCTAAGTCTGAAATAGACAGGAAGCTCTCCTCCAAAGGGACAGGGGGGAGAAAGAAAAGCAACCAAAGAGCTAGAACTACAGAGTATTCGTGGAGATTTACTTGAGGTTGCAAAGAGCTCCCTTACCACCAGGCACTTTTTTTTTTTTTTTTTTTTTTGCTTGCCCCAGTAAGGGAGCACATCCCATCAAAAGATGTTTGGTAGCATCTTGGAGGAGGAAAGTTGGCTTAGATTTTATTGACCTTTTGCAGTTTGGTTTAAGGCTAGTCTTTCAGTGCAGGGGGGAGGGAGGTGGGAGAGGGCTCAGGTAGGACTGGATAAGGATCATGAATAACAGTGTAGGATTCCAGGCCCTTTTTCATGCTCTAGCAACCATGGCTAAAAGTATTCTTGCCATCAAGTCGTTTTGCTTTTTGCATTCTTAAACTTTTTGGGTGCAATTATATTATCTAATTGTACTTAAGAATCTCTCTTAAGAATCATATGTGAGGGGCGCCTGGCTGGCTCAGTGGGTTAAAGCCTCTGCCTTCGGCTCAAGTCATGATCTCAGGGTCCTGGGATTGAGCCCCGCATGGGGCTCTCTGCTCCGTTGGGAGCCTGCTTCCCCCTCTCTCTCTGCCTGCCTCTCTGCCTGCTTGTGATCTCTCCCTCTGTCAAATAAATAAATAAAATCTTAAAAAAAAATCATATGTGAACAAAATTCTACATTAAGGAAATTTTAAATAACCCGAATCTCTTGGCTAAAAGTGAGCTTTAGCACGAAACTCAGGAGGTCTAGAGCTTGGTGGTGGCAGTGAGGGGTGGAGTTAAGCACAGAGAAATGACAAGGCACAACTACTGCTTCCAATCACTTTGGAATTTCTGAATTCATCTTAATCTACCAATAAATAAGCTGAAACTTAGCTCTGTGTTACCTACAAAAAAAACCCCTAAGCTGACAGTGTAAACGAAACAGAGAGAGGGCAACACTCATCACAGACATGGAATTTCTGACTATGTGTTGGCAGGTGGCTATATGGGGTACTGGGCTGGAGGGATGCTTGTGGGCAGGGACACTGAGGCTGGAGTCAGAGAATATGGTCCTCGGTCCTCAAGGAGCAACCCCGTGAGGGATGCTTCATAGCAGCTATAATTTAAACGCAAACAATGATGGGGCCGATGACAAATTCTTCAGATGTCAGCCCCACAAGGACTGCAAAAGATGCCAACTTTTTAAGCCTCATTAACTGTGAGGAAGGCCTCTAACAAAGGTACACACATTGTTATTAATTCCTCTGGCCAGGACATCAGCAGCCAAATCAGCAGAGGACACAAAGGTTTATAGGAAAGAGGACAGAAGGAGGATCCAAACAGATTTGGATGAACTTGAATCTAGTACGATGCAATTTAATGCCGATAAATACAAAGACTAACATGTAGGTCCAAGAAATTAACTGCACTCATACCAGATGGAGAAATGGAGTTTAACAGGAGCATTTGCAGAGAACAGTTCAGGGTTTGGCAGACTGTATGTTTGGGAGGAGTCACAGTTTGTTGGATAGGAGACTTCCAAAAGATTTTTTTAAAAAAGGCAGTAAATGCAAAGCAAAACCCAAATCAGTGTGGTCCTGGACAGCATGAGAACCACAGTGCTGCAGAACATGAGAGCCCAGAGCGCTCTTAGAAAGCATCTTCCGGGATGCCTGGGTGGCTCAGTCACTTAAGCGTCTGCCTTCAGCTCAGGTCATGATCCCAGGGGTCCTGGGATTGAGCCCCACATTGGGCTTCCTGCTCAGGGGGGAACCTGCTTCTCCCTCTCTCTCTGCCTGCCGCTCCCCCCTGCTTGTACTCTCTCTCTGTCAAATAAGTAAATAAATAAAAATCTTGGAAAAAAGAAAGCATCTTCCACCGGGCTAGACCTTGGGGAAGAGGAAGGGATGGGTTTGTGTCTCGGTGCAACCCTCCACAAGGGTACCGACTGACAGAAGTTAAGCAGAAGAGTGACCACAAGAGGAAAACGGAAAGTCAAGACTGAAGAAGTAAACATTCCAGAGGAATGAAAGTTGGCTCCAAATATTAAAATGCAGGCTGTGGGGCCCCATCCCCAGAGGTTCCAATTCGGCAGATGTGAGTGGTCTTGCAATTTCCATTTCTAAGTTTCCAGGGGATGCTGGTATGGCTGATCCAGGGACCACACTCTGAGAACAAGTGCTCTAAGAAAAAAAATTGTAATTCAGAAAAAAATACATATGTATTTCTGAGATTTTACTAAGATACCATGGCAATTCCCCGGTAAGTCCAAATTAGGGAGAATTTACTGGTTTTAAAAGCCCACACGTTTATTTTGAAGATTCTGCTCTTTTTAAAATCTTACGTTGCTAAACACAAGTTCCACCTTTACTCCTGACCCTTAGCATTTCTTATTAGTTCAGCTTCATAAAGCAAAATTTTGTTTCCGCTTCTGCTTCATTTTCTGACATTTTATACGGCAGGCAGTCTCCCTCTGGTCTTCTTCCATGCCTCCTGTACTGTGTATTATATTCAGCAGGTCAAGCTTCATTACATATTAAAATGTGACCTGTTTTTATCAAATGGTACCTGGCTTCCCACATCTTTTAAAATCCCGTCCTTTCCCCCACACTGAGCCCACCATGCCCAGGGGCCCATTAAATTTCGACCCAGCTGCATTCAATTCCTGATTAATTTTATTTGACCCTATATACTTGAAGCTTTAACCTTTCGACCCCAGTAGGAAAATTACCAGCATATGGGATGCATATAAAATGACATGCAAAGCAATGCAAATTAGTACAAAACATATACCTCTAAATTGCTTGGGAGAAGTCTGTAAGCTTTGACATTGATATTATCTGCTTTGCTTCTCTATAGTCTGGTGGGCAGTGACCAGCATCTTCTATTACTATTTATTTTCTCTGGCTCCCAGCACCTGACACTTGTTAGCATGCTACATGGAGGACGTGCCTCTGCCTGTGAGCCAGGCACATAGGATGCAAGCCTTAACTTCGCCACTGTTTGGTTCTATGGCCTTGTATGAGTTCTCACAGTTCTCTGGTTCTCAGATCCTACAGCTGACAATGATGGAAGGGACACCATCACGATAAAAGCACCAGCACTAAGGCTTACGGAGCACTCACCAGGGGCTGGCACAGTGCACACATGCGCACCGCGTGTCCACACTTTGCGTGCGTGACGCACACACGCCCCCCTCACTACAGCCCCACACAGGGTACCATAAAGGCACCGCGCAGGTGTAGCACCACTTTTGGGGCCAGGAAGCTCAGCCAAGGCCACACTTGCGGGAGGCAGAGGTACGGCCACGTCTGGCTCCACAGGCCTCTCCGTGATGATGCCGCAGCTTTGTGGCACGATTCACATCTGTGTTTTCCTAAACACCAGGTTTGCCTAGCCTAGGAAGTAAAAATTCAAATTTCACGCTCACGTGTGCTTCAAAATATTGTTTCTGTAAGATGGTGATAGTTATAGGAGTTTGATATCACAATCTTGTACCATCAGACTGTCTTTCCTGAAAAGGACTCCAGACAGCCTTTCCTGCCCACTCGCTCCATCCCATTCACATATAAATTATGTGCGAGGCTCTCTCATCTTAAAAAGCCATCCCGCCGGCCTGCCGGCCTTGAGGAGTGGCTTCCAAGGAGCTAGGCAAGGAGGCCACTGCCACTCCTCGGCCCATCCCACGCCCCACACCACGCAGGGAGTTCGCTCCCACGTGGGCTTTGGTAGAGACATGCCACCCTGGCTCTCACCGTTCCCCATGAAGGCAGGGGCTCTGTTCCAGGCCTGCACCCCATCCCATCCACCCCAGGCTTTACATAGTGCCCCAACACAGACTCAACCAACCAAATCTATCTTTCCTCCAAAATCTGCCCCTCGTCTAATGTTCCCTCTTTTGTAAATGGCAGCAACATCTGCCCAAACCTGGAGGGACTCGCCCTGCCCTCTCCTACACAAAAGTAGTCACCAAGTCACTCCAGGGTCAGCTCTGAATCTGAGCACTTGTGTAACCCAACTGCCCCTGGCTCAGCTGAGCCCACCAGGCCTCTCACACCCTTGGAACAGCCCTGTTTATCTTCTGGGCACCTCAAATCCATTCTCACACAGTAACTTAGGTGTTCTGAATGGAAATCTCACGAGGATACTCTCAGGTGTGAAACTGTCCAGAGGATGTGTTCTACAAAATGGCCCCAAGGCACAGCATCATCTTACCTCACCTGTGCTACTCTCCCTTCACGTCAGACTGGACGTCTCCATTCCATGAACTCCCTGCTAGCTCTCCTCTGTCTTAGGGCACACCGTTCCCTGGGGAGAGAATGCTTCCTTCCTCCTTCTCCTCCCTGCCCTTAGTGTAAGCCACTCCCATTCATCCTTCAGGCCCACCTTAAATCTCAAGAAGGCCTCCTGCCTCTACCCCAGACTCAGCACATCTGCGCTCCCACAGCACCCAGTACTGGCCTGATCCACAGTAAATGCTCAAAAAATTTGAACAGATGAATTGACTTTTCAACCCTGCATCACATGATCTTACTATCTTGCTGTTTTCTTCCTGCTTCCCAGCCTAAGAAGGAAACTCTTTGAAGCAGACACAGTTACATTTCTGGTAGGGGTGCCAAGATAAGCCCCAGGTCACCAACTCATACTCCCAGCTCCAGGAGTCAGTGATTCTCAAGAGAGAGAGCGGAAGCTGGGCACGGTCATGCATATTCTCTACTTGCCCACCTCCCCCCAGCCATGATCTGAGTTCATTCAAGGGCAGATTGATAACTATTTACTGCCTGCCTATCTTGAGACTACTTTCTTAGCATGATGCCATCAACTGCCAACTTTGACTTATTCCCCAATTATGCCATTCACCCCTACCTAACTCTGTGGTGATTATTCTGGCATTTAGCAGTAAACTTTGGAATGAGTACAAGTGATAAACAGGAGGGAACCCCCCCAACTCCCCTATCAGTTTTCCAAATTTACTACCATACAACCAAATTCTTTGGCTATTGCTTCTACGCTAATAAAAAAGATAATCCAACAGCATCTTAACTGGTCATTTCTCGGACAGGAATGGATCCTTAGAAAGTGCAACACAGGAAATGTTCTCTGCAATAATTCACTTATTTTTAAAGATTTTACTTCCTCAAGACATTGTCAACAAAAGCTGTCAAAAAGGACAATTAAGTTCTAGAGTGCCTTAGGCTGATAAGTAGTTTAATAACAAGGGCACGCTTTACGCATGCAAGATCAAAAAGGGTGACTTTTATGTCTACCAAACTGCATGGATACTTAATATTATTCCTAATTCCCTTAGTATTCTGGTTTGTTGCTCTTCAATTTTATGGATGAGAAGAGGAAAGAATAAGGGCCGAAGGGCTAACACCACTTCTTCGCATGCCCAGTAAAGGGGCAAAACCCAAGTCACCCACGCTACAACGACCCGGAAAACCTCCCAAAGACAGAGAACTTAGTTCTAAAATTTAACGAGCAATACCGCTCACTCGCACTGTTAGCGTGAGGAAAGATGGCAAACTGACTTGAGAGTCCAGACCTCTTGGCTCGGATCCCCGGAGGCTCCCAGGCTGCCGGAGAGGCGCTGCCACCTCGCTGGGGGAGGGGGGGGAGGGACATGTCCCTGTCAGCTCTGCGGCAGGAAAACTTGACCTTAAAAAGCGCAGAAGCTCGTCCCTGAGAGGGTACCGCCGGGAGGTCGGCCCCACAGCTTCCGATGCCCAAACTGGTGAGACACCCCCCCTCGCCCCCGCCCAAGCACCTAGTCCTAACGGAGAAGCCACTGGAGCAGCCCATTCCCGAGCGCCGCGTCCCTCTCCCGCCCTCTCGCCTCCCACCTACCAGGGGCGAGGACGCCCACGGCCCGGGTCTCTGGCAGCGTCGCGGGCCGCGGGGCTGGGGCGAAGCTGGAGGGCTAGTCGGGAAAAGCCGGCGTCGCGACCCCGCCCCTCGGCGCCCCTCACCTGAGCGGCTCTGCCTGGCCCTCCGGCCTGGAGGACCTAGATTGCAGGACCCCCTCCTCGGGAAAGGGCGCGTGCAGGAGCCGCGTCCCCACCGCTCTGGGAGAGTCTGGGGAAACCCTGGTGCGCACACGCCGCGCGACTCCCGGCCGCCGCGCGGGTTCCCGAAGTTGCGGCGTCCGCTTGGCGCGCGGCGGGGTCGCCCACAGTAGCCCTCGACTCCATCTGCGCCCGTCAGGGGCCGGCGCCCTCCCTCCCCGCACCCGCAGACGCGCAGCCAGGCGGGGGCTCAGCTCAGGATCCCGATGCGGCACCCCCGGGCCGACGCCCCAGCGCTCACCCCCGAGAGCAGCGCGGCGCCCAAGTTTTCCCCAGCGGGAAAGTGAAAGTCTCGAGGGGGAGAGGGTCCCGGCGTCCCGGCCACCCCGCGGCTGGGTTCGGAGCCCCGCACCCGCCACCGCGGGACAGCTCTGCACCCCGGCCCCGGGCGTTCCTCACTGGCCTGCGTGGCCAAGTCGACTTACGAAAGGGAGCAGGGGAGCCCCGAACGCGGGGTCCCCGCGGATGCAGAGGCCACCCGGGCGGCGGCCGCGAGCTGCGCTTCGGGATCCCGGCCCCTCTGCGGCGGCGGCGGTGGCTCGCTCCCGCCTCCTCCCCTTTCGCCAACTCGGCCGCGCGCCCTGCTAGGGAGTTGCTCTCCCTCGGCCGGGGGTGGGAGAGCGCAGAGCGGCCCCCGTGACGTGGAGAAAGGAGGAGCGCCGTCGCCGCGCTCCCGCAGCGGGAGCTCCCCGCCCCTACACTCCGGGGTCCCCGCTCCACGCTTGGGACAAAGTTCCAAGGCGCGCGTGGCGCGCTGCACTCTGGCGGAGCCGGGCGGCTCTCCGCCGCTGCCCTGAGTGTCATCCAGGTTCGGTTTCCTCCCCGCAGGAAAAGACACAAGATCCCAGGTCTGGAGGGCCAAGAGACTTGCCCAAAGTCGCTCAGAGGGCGGTGACAAAGCGAACTTACATCTGCGACTCCTTGCTTTCCCCCAAGGCTGTGCTCTGTGAGGCTCTGGCCCTGCAGGAATCGCCTGGCTCTCATTGGCGAGACGGGGACAGTGTCCCACGCAGCTTGGAGAAATATCTAGGAACAGCGTGGGAAGGTGGAGGTTTATGGCCAATAAATAGGGTACAAAGTTGTTTTTCAATCAGTGCCTACATGCCAAATAGACACTCTAGGGCTTCCTCTTTACCCTAAAGCGGGGGTGAGGCGGCAGGCTTGAGGGCGCAGGATCCGGTACCAACCCTGCTCACTGAATAATTGAAAGTAAGCACAGACGCACTTAACCAATTGGGCAGTATTGCAATATACCAATTTTTGATGTGAACGTGATGCAGGCAGAATAGTAGTCTGAGGAACCAGAATGGGGGTCCCACAGGATCAGCCAAGAGGGTTCCTCAGGCAAGATGGAAATCAAATGCTCGCCAGGAGGAAGCGAAAACAGAGTTTATTGAACAGCGTGAGTGACAGAGAATAGCAGAGAGAGTGTGAGAGACTCCAAAAGGGGAATGAATCTAGTGGTTGCTTGGGGTTAGGGATTTCTACTGGAAAGGGGTGCAGGGTACCCGTTCCTTCCGTAATACAGGATATGGTCCAGTGGAAGGTGAGTGATAGTGATTAATAGGTGTTATTTTATAAGTCATGGAGGGTAGGGGGCGGTGATGCCCAGGGGGCAGTGATGCCCAGGGGCCAGTGTCTGCCCAGGCTTGTTCAAAGCTAAAGGGTTTGGGATCTGACTAGATGTTATCAGGTGTTTGAGGGCCTAGTGCAAAACTCAGAATGATTAACTTTCTTGTTTCCCCCTTGGAGTAGGAACATAGTTCTCTGGTTTATTCAGATGCAAAAAATAGAACATGAATAAATGGGACCTAGCAGGAAAACAGCAGAGATGGAGCCCTTCTAAAAGTGGAATCTCTTCGGTTCTCCTGTTTCGGATGCTTTACTAACTGTGCTGGCAATTGCCATTCTTCCAGAAGTCTCCTGCAGCACTCCTGTTCCTTTCAGGGCCAGAGGATCCTAGGCCCTGCCTTACAGAACAGGAGGGGCAAGACGCAAGTCAATCCCAGCTAGTTTGTTCCTTCCTTCCTCTGTCCGTCTATGCTGACTAAGGGCCTGCTATATGCCTGGCTGGTTGGTGGGGAGTCAGATAGGACCAGGCCCCGACACCCTGTGAATCCCAAAATGGGAGCACTGCATGGGATGCCATATCCTTTACTCCCAGTATCTGGAGTCTGTCCACAGTAGTAGAAACTTGGAGACTACTCTGCCTTTTAAAAAATTCTCTGTGCAAGGGGAGCGAGGATTTTCAAGCAGACATTTTCAAGTAAACAGCTCGCTTTGCACTTACCTCCTTTTCCCCAGTGGGACCTCCCTTTCCTGCAAGAGTCATTAAGGTCAAGTAACTCACTCTTCTGATCTCCCTCATCTGCTCAGGATGACAATGATGACGCGAAAAGCAAGTGAGGCTTCTATCATTCATCTTGGGTGCCATTCTTAGCAACTTATGTAGACTCCTTCAATCCTCACAGAGTTAGGAGGGAGGTGCCATTTCTATTCTGATTTTACACATGAGGAGAGGAAGCAAGTGTAGTAACTTGCCAGTAAGTGGAATAAGCAGAACTCAGACCCAGGGGGTCTGTCCCAAGTATCTGCTGTGAACAATGGAGGGAACTGAGGCCTCCACCCTGGAATTCAAGTGGTCCACCAGCCTGCATCAGCCCCAGCTCACACCGGCTCACACTACGCATGGGAGCTTCCAATGATCTCAAGCAAGGGTTGCTGTGAAATCCACACTCACATAATTCCACACTCACATAGGGTTGATTCTATTATTTTGAATATATCATATCATAAGCAGTTATCTCTTCATTCACTTGCTCCCCTGTCTCCAACTCCCAGATCCATCTTTTTGTCATAAAGCAAACTATTTCTATGTGGGGACCTTGAAAATGCCTTTAACATCAAGTGTGTAAACATTGTTTTGGATTGTTCTGTATTCTGACCATACCAGTTCTTTCCTTGCCCTCTGTATTCACTGCCTTCAATGACTCCCTTCCCTTAAAGCAGTGCCCCTGGTCTTCCGAAAGCGACTGTCCAAGGCTGGATGGTGGCCCCTGAAGGCCTCTCCTACCCTTGATAGCATGCTCAGCATTCCTGGATTCCTCTCCCAGGGCTGCCGTAATAAATGACCACAAACTGGGTAACTTAAAACAGCAGAAATGTATTCTTTCACAATTCTGGAGCTAGAAGCCTGAAATTAAGGTGTTGGCAGGGCCGCGCTCCTTCTGAAAGCTCAAGGACAGTCCTTCTCTGCCTTTTCGTTGATTTGGGTGGTTGCTGGCCCTCCCTGGCATTCCTTGGCCTGCAGAAGCATCACTCCAGCCTCTGCTTCCATCACTGCATTAGCCTTCTTTGTTTGGTCTCCTCTGTGTCCAAATTTCTCTCTTCTTTAAGGATACCAGACATTGGATATAGGGCTACCCTAATCCAGTATGATCTCGTCTTAACTCCACTATATCTGCAAAGACTCTATTTCCAAATAAGGTCATGTTCACAGCTTCTGGGTGGACATGAATTTTGGGAGGACACTATTCAACCCACTAGCATCCCTAAATATTGTTGTTAATGAAAATGCTTGAGCTAAGGATGCAAAGAGGTATAAATCACAGGCCCTTTCCTCAGAGGAAGACACTGTACATACATAGTCTCTATACCCAGAACATAAATAACCAGCAAGACAGGAGATGCTAAGAGCCCACTGACTGGGGCCAAATGACAATCCATGGGCCAAATGACAGCCGTGCCCAGGAATTCAGCCAAGGGGGCACAGTCACTGAGGACACCACTAAAGGGCTTTACTCCAAGCTGAGGGTAATCTAAGCACGTCCTTGAAGGAAAGCAAAGATGAATCAGGAAGGCTTATCAAAAGCACAGCCCTAAGGGCGGTATGTGTGCCGGGCAGAATCTTACTTCTGGGGCGCCTGGGTGGCTCAGGTGTTAGGCGTCTGCCTTCGGCTCGGGTTTTGGTCCCAGGGTTCTGGGATCGAGCCCCACATTGGGCTCCCTGATCAGCGGGAAGCCTGTTCTCCCTCTCCCACTCCTCTTGCTTGTGTTCCCTCTCTCGCTGTCTCTCTCTCTGTCAAATAAATAAAATCTTTTTTTTTAATTTTATTTATTTATTTGACAGAGAGAGAGAGATCACAAGTAGGCAGAGAGGCAGGCAAAGAGAGAGGGGGAAGCAGGCTCCCCGCTGAGCAGAGAGCCCAATGCGGGACTCGATCCCAGGACCCTGAGATCATGACCTGAGCCAAAGGCAGAGGCTTTAACCCACTGAGCCACTCAGGCGCCCCAAATAAATAAAATCTTAAAAAAAAGAATCTTACTTCTGAAATTTCATTGCAGACATGAGACACTGAACAGTTGTGAACACTTACTGTATGGAATATAAGTGAATTACTTTGGCTATAATAATAGTATGTTGTAATGCCATAGCAATGAACATGCTTTAAAGTGCTCTTTCATTAATTTCATTTGGTCTTTATGACAATCCTGAGTGTCACCAGAGAAAAGGACATCATATCTTACAACTAAGGATTCTGGGGCTCAATGGGGGCAAGTAACTTGCCCAAGTCAAACAGCAAATCAGTTGTAGAATTGGTATGAAACACATTGGCCTCAATAGTCCTTGTTCAGGAATTTCCTTACCCAGTGATCTTTCACCCTGGCTGAGAGCCTTCCAGTACTGGTTGTGTTGTTCTTGGCCCAAGGAAAGCATTTGAAGAACATGGTAATCCTGCAAGAAATGAAAAACCTTCCTCAAAGCCAAATTCCAAATTCCAGTGAATTCCAAATTGGAATTGTGATAAACCTCCCCAGACATCTGAATTGGTTTCCCCAAAACTTCTGAGAATTTTTGACTCTATTAAAGAATCTCTTTTGGCCTCCAGAGACATAATAGGATACTATATGGCCTTCTGAAAAACTCAGCTGATTGTCTTACGAAAAGAGCGGTTGAATGGAACTTGAAGGCACACAGAGACATGGGTGAGAAGTTGAGTATAAAAGGCCATAAATTGTATCACAAAATAAGCTGGCAAAAACTGATAATCACAACTTAGTGTCTGATCTCATCAGTGCGGAGTCATGCACAGAGGACCAGATCTTGGCAGGTTTTTAAGACTTTCTAATAAGAATCTGTAACTGTGGCTAGCCGCTGGAAGCAAGCAGAGAATCTAGCCTTGGGCTGAGTATCTGATGATTGAATGTGTTTTCCTGGATTTTCCTTTACTCAGTAAGCAGGGAACTTACTGCATCCTCTGCTGGTTGTCTTCAAAGATATATTTAAGGATGAAATCCTTTTGAGTCTAGTGTGATTCACTGAGTTCTTGCTTGTGCAAAGTGCTACACTGGTTGCTACAGAATATAAAAATATAGAAGACAGTCCCTGACCTTGAAGAAAACCCCATCTAATTCAGAAGATTAAAAATGGTATAAGTGGGGCTGCAGTGGAATTCTTAAGCAATTTCTTATCACTCAGTTGACTGTTCAGGTGCAACTTCTCAAAACCAGGCCTTCGCTTGCCACTCCTTTTAAAATAATGCCCTGCAGTACCTTCATATCACCTTCTAGCCCTTTATCTTGCTCCAGGGCCTTTATGACATTGATCACTACCTGAAATTAGGTTGTTGCCTTGTTTACTTTGCTCCTAGACATAGTATCCACAAGGACATGGAATTGTCTTGTTTTTTTGCTGTATTCCTAGCAACTAAAACAATGTTGGGCATATGTAGGTGCTCATTAAATATTTTTTAAATAAAGTATATATTAATCAATGGAAAATGGGCCAAGACAACTTGAATTAATGTAGTGTTTCTCCTATTTGCCTGATAAGACTTATATGCACATTTTGATTCAGGAAGCCTCGAGTGGGGCCCAGGAATCTATATTCTTAAGAAGCATCCCAACTGATTCTTTTAAAGGAGTAGTTGGGGAAACACGGGATTAATGCAATGATTGGTGGTGGTTGGGAGAAAAAAGTGAAGTGACAAGATCAGTTTCCAGAGATCAGTGACTGCTCACTGGAATCATCTGGGAGAGATGAAAAAAGTCCTGACAGTACAGACACTACTCCAGATCCATGTAATTGGAATCTCTAGGGGTGGGTCCTGGATTTGGGCCAGGTTTTAACATTCACCAGGTGATTCTAACACATCACCAAAGCTGAAAAGCCCCTGGGATCTGCAGAAATTTTTTATAAGTACTCCAAGTATATTACTAGGTTGTGCCCCTGTCGCTTACAGCTTCTTATGTCCCACAGCTAGAATCCTTGATCTCCTAGTCTAGAAGAAACATGTGCAGAAATTTACACAATAACCCCATTTGGGGAGAACTATAGTACCTTCTTGCTATTGTAAAAAAAAAAAAAACCAAAACAAAACGTTATTTAAAGTGACAACTGAATATAATCTCTTGTACTTCCTGGCCAGAGCAGAAAACACCTACAACGTATTGAAGGTGAGAAATCCAAGGCCCCCTGCGCATAGCCTAGGTGGTTAGGGTGAGTCACAGAGAGCAAAAATGCTGTACTTATAACAAAATGGTAGAATGCATAGGAGAATTCCAAGTTTCTCTTGAATGCCTAGAGAAAGATGACAGGTGGCCCAGTAAAGAGGGGGAAGGGGGCAATGTGGACAGAGTCTAGGGCAGTGGTTCTCAGTATGACTGCATATTAAAGTCATGTGGGAAGCTTAAGAAATTATTAATCCCCAGACTTGGTCTCAAAGATTCTGCAGTAATAAGTATAGGGGTGTAGTGTGTGTGTGTGTGTGTGTGTGTGTGTGTGTGATGCGGCAAGGTTGTTATCAGAGGTTTAGGGAGGGGAGCCTGGGCAAGTTACCCCTCATAATAACAACAGCTATCATTTATTGAACAATCACTCTGTGCCAGCCACAGTGGCTGATGCCTCCTTTACACAGCTTACCTCATTTAATCCTCACAAACATCTGAGGAGGCAGGTACATTGCTAGCCCCATTTACAGACATGGAAGCCTAGAGAGGGGTACAAGTTTCCCTAACTAGAGAATGGTAGAGCCAGGATATTGGTTCACCGCCTGCCCTCATGTCCACTCTCTTGTACTGCTTCAACCAAGACAGGCTCTGACGAGAATGTCATCAGGGAGAAACTCCCTATGGCAGAGGTCATGTCCAGTCATTAAGTTTTGTGCTGTGCTATGCTAGGACTCCTTCCCCTTTACCAAGCTTCAGAGTAGAGCTGGGGTGGGTGGTGATTTGGGGAAAGGACAACTGGGGTGAGATTAGTATGAGGCAGAGGGATGTGGGAGGTGGTGAGAGCTCTAGTGGCTGAGAGCAATGTCCAAGGAGCAAGCTGACCAGTAGGCTGACGGAGTATCATAGAAATGCAGTAGAGTGGGGAACATAAGTCCCTTCTTGGGAAAATGTAGAGAAACAGGCGCAGAGGGACATAAAATGGGGTGGTCATGGACTCTGCCCTTATGTTGACTGAGGGGCTCAAGTCATTCCACTTGGTTCTAAAGAAAAGGGACATCCACAATTTGAGAGAGTTAGGGGCTCTCTGGGCTTGCATGACTTCACATAAAATAATTTGTGGCACAGAGCTGAGTTCTTCCAATTATGACTGTCTACTCTTTTATTTATCCTGGAGATACACACACACACACACACACACACACACACACACACACACACACATTTTGGCGAAGAATCAAAACTTTCTTAAACCTCTCCATATCCACACCAGCATTTTTCTCTTTTGAGCTATTTGTACACAAAGAAACATAATTTTTGTTTTGCTCTGTGTAATCATTTCATGACAGTTAATGTGTAGGCAAAATGAACAGAGAACAGAAATGCTGTGCTGGGCTGCAGATGTTGGGTGATTGGTGAGGCTCCCCCACCAGCTGGGTAACTTGCCTCACCACTTCCTTATCTCTGGCTTTGAAGGACATGACCCAGCTTCTTATCTCAGCCAAACTGCCAGATGTCATGGAACGTTAAGGTGTCTTGTGAAAATCTAAAAACAGAAATGTTAAGTGCTTTTACTTTTAGAAATACCACTATTTACATTATGGCTTCAAATGTTTGCATCTGCTGTTCCTACTTTAAAGTGTCTGGCAAAGTAGCCTAAACGAAAGAATATGAAGTTACAAATATGGCCAAGGAATTTAAGGTTGACCATGCATCCTGTACTCAGGGCTTGAATTAAGATTGGGACAAGCTGATCTAACATGGCCTCAAATTCTGTTCCTCTTATTTAGATGGTAAAAGAATCTTATGATCGAGTTCAAGCAGAAGCTTACTATAGTTCTTGGCTTTAACCAGTTTAAGAATGATATGTATCTGGTTTCCTCCTGTAAAATAGGCTTCAACATAAATGAGCTGAGGGGGAATAGGAGAGGGAGTCCAAAGAACCCCATGGAGGGTATGTGCTGTTACCCCTCCAAGTACTGAGAATCTAAAGGGACTTAAAGTCCAGGTCATATGGGCACATCATTCATTTAAAAGTAACAGGATAGGGGCGCCTGGGTGGCTCAGTGGGTTAGAGCCTCTGCCTTCAGCTCAGGTCATGATCTCAGGGTCCTGGGATCGAGCCTCACATCGGGCTCTCTGCTCGGCAGGGAGCCTGCTTCCCTCTCTCTCTCTGCCTATTTGTGATCTCTCTCTGTCAAATAAATAAATAAAATCTTAAAAAAAAAAAAAAAAAGTAACAGGATAGTTCCCCATGAAAATCGAGTTTCGGCAATACCTCAGATGAATTTGCTTTACTCACTCTTAACACCCTAGACTGAAAAAGAGAGAGCCCAAGAGCAGATATCCATGTGTTCATATCACAACTCATCCAGCGAGACTTCTGCCTTCCATTTTCCACCTCTATCCGTCTCGCCCGACACTACCTGTCATTCACCGAAGTGAGCAAACACTGACTTCCTCAGAGTGTGTGGGTGGAAGGAGTCAGTAGGGTCATCATCACTCAGGATGATGTCAACACTCTTTTCATCATTTAACATATATATTCAGGGAGAAACTTTTGGTTGAGAGAGAGGAAATATATGATGCCTGATAGCATGAGTTCTGAAGCCAGATGACCAGGTTTGAATTCCGGCTTTACCACTGGGTAGTTGTGTAACTTTGGGTCAAGTTACTTCATCCTATACCTCTGTTTCCTCATTCATAAAATGCAATAAGATCTACATCATAGGGTATGGTGAGGATTAAATGAGTTAATACATTGAAAGTGCTTATAACAATGACTGGCCTATATAAAGTGCTCAATAAATATTGCTCTTAGCCCCACCTCTCCCCTCCCACGTTTCTTATTTGCTTCTGGTGTTTTTTATTTATTTATTTATTTTTTTACTGTCAGAGTGTGGAATCTGTACAGCTAGCTGAGTACTCCCCTGCTCATGGGTATATACTTACTCTTCTCAGGCAATCAAGTTAAACCCACTTCCCTGACCAGTGACTGATTTACAAATGGGCAGATGGTACAATTCTAGCCAATGAGACACAATGTCCAGGGGTGGGGGTGGTGTCCAGAAAAGATGTGCATTGGAAGAAAGTATTTCTTTTCTTCTAATGACGCTGTTTCTGCACGTCCTCCTGCCTGTAACAGTGGAGCAATCTTGGCATCGTGAAGGGAGCTGGAAGCAAGATGGAAGCAACAGTTACAATGGTGAAGAATTAACCAACCCTGAAGTTTCTACATCTGGACTCATTATAGGAAGTAATACGTTTTCCTTATTGCTTAAGCCATTTTGAGTAGAGTTTTCTGTTACTGTGCCTGAAACATCATAACTGGTTGATATTTCTTGAGCATCTAGTACGCTTGAAATACTTTATAGGAAATAAGTATAAAACTCTAAGCCTGATCTTGCTCAGTTTCCCAGCTACTTGGGGGAGAAAAGCTATGAAAACTAATAATACCAAGCTGTAACGATTAAGTGCTTGGATCGGGGTGGTCTGAGACAGCAATACATGACTTCCTATATGAGGAGAGGGCTCAAAGAATAAAGAACACATCGATGGACAGGAGAGGGAACATTCTAGGTAGTGTAAGCAAATGTATGGGAGAATTAGGGAGTGTACTCACTTGCTCAGAGTGCCATAAAGGAATATCCCAAACTGGGTGGCTTAAACAACAGAAAGTTATTTCTCATAGTCCTGGAGCATTGAGATCCAAGATCAAGGAGTCGACAGTGTGGGTTTTATTCTGAGCTCTCCGTCCTTGGTGTGCAGATGGCTGCCTTCTCACTGTGTCCTCACATGATCCTTTATTTGTGCATGTGCATCTCTGGTATTCCTTTGTGTGTCCAAATTTCTTCATATAAGGACAATGGATTATATTGGGACTTAAGTTACTAGCCTAAAATATTTTAATTTAACCACCTCTTTAAAGGACCTATTTCTAAATATAGTCACATTTTAAGGTCTCAGGGGTTAGGACTTCAACATATGAATTTTGAGGGGATACAATTTGGACTATAACAGGGATAAAGAAAGAATGACTTGCTCTTAAGAGTGAGTCAAAAGTTAGAGATGATTGGGAGATGAAGCTGGAAGGTTATGTTAGGGCCAGAGAATAGTGGGCCTTGAATGTTGGGCCTAGATTTTAACTCTTGCAGCAGCAGGGAAGGAAAAGAGATCTTTAAGAATAATTTGGCACAGCGTGCCATAGGTTTTATAAAGTAAAGAACTGGGTTGAAATGGGGCAGAATTCTGGTTGCATATAGTCTAGATACACACTGATAGATGACTGAACTCAGGGAGGTAAGTTGAAGGAACCAAATGAAAGAGAGATTGAGGAGAAAAGGACATGACGTATGCTTGGACATTCTCAGCAATCGGGCAGTGGAAGTCTGTGCCATAATAATTCAACTCATGAACAGAAGTATTTTTATCTTAATAGGATCGTGAGGGCTGGGACATCATGGTTCCACCTTTCTAACGCTTAGGAGTACCTGTCTGAAAGGGAATAGGGTTCCTTGTTGGGTGTGGAGTATCCCAGAGGTGTTCAAGAAGTTAATGTTCTAGAAAGGATACAAATATCAGGTAGAAGATTGGATTATTAGCTATTATTGGAGGTCCCTTATGTGGTTTACAGCCATAAGCTTGAGGGTTTCAGCCCAGGAAAGACAAAATATCTAGCAAACAACCAAAATGTTGTCTTCTCTCAGGGATGATATGGTGTAACATAGCTCTCTGGACTCAAACCCTGGTTGGAGTAGACCCTTTCGTTGTTTAGCTTGGGCAACACTCAGCATCTTAAAGGCACTGGGTGTTATGTTAGGTACCAGTTAGTGTATACATTTTTTACTGGGCTTAGGAAATTTAAGAATTTTTTTTTTTTTAAGATTTTATTTATTTACTTATTTGACAGAGAGAGAGAGACAGCGAGAGAGAGAACACAAGCAGGGGGAGTGGGAGAGGGAGGAGCAGGCCTCCTGCCGGGCAGGGAGCCCGATGTGGGGCTTGATCCCAGGACCCTGGGATCGTGACCTGAGCAGAAGGCAGACGCTTAATGACTGAGTCACCCAGGTGCCTGAGGAAATTTAAGAGTTTGATCATTAACATGAAACCTCAGATCTTCAAGTTCTTGTACTATAAACTTAGAATATATGACTTTTGTAAATTGTAATAACTAAGCAAAATACCTTTTAAGTTATTCTTTAAAAAACATTTTTTAAGTTTCAAAAAAAATATGTGTTTTCTTAAGTTGAAAGTACACTGCAAAAGTATCCTTCCAGGGGCACCTGGGTGGCTCAGTTGTTAAGCATCTGCCTTCGGCTCAGGTCATGATCCCGGAGTCCTGGGATCGAGCCCCCCATCGGGCTCCCTGCTCTGTGAGAAGCCTGCTTCTCCCTCTCCCACTCCCCCTGCTTGTGTTCCTTCTCTCACTATGTCTTTCTCTGTCAAATAAATAAATAAGATCTTTAAAAAAAAAAAGTATCCTTCCACACTTCCCAGTCCAACTCCCTTAGGGGCAGACATGGCAAATCGTTTTCTTGGTGGCATTTCAGGCCTTTTATTCAACATACCTCTACCTCCATCCCACACACATGTTCATACATACAAGTACACATTTCATGACTCATCAAGTATATATAGCATACATGATATAAATACATGCATATTTATATGGCTATATATATTATATACACATTCAAAGGCACATTTTTTATTTAACACAATCAGGACTTACATTTTTTAAAAAAAATATTTATTCGAGAGAGAGCAAGCATGAGCAGGGGTGAGAGGGAGAAGTGTGGGGCTCAATCCCAGGGTCCTGGGATCATGACCTGAGCTCAAGGCAGATGCTTAACCAACTGAGCCACCTAGGCGCCCCAATCAGGACTTGTATTAACCACTATTTAACAATGTGTATTTTTTTCATTTATATACATGACTTCCCATGTTAGTACATATATTCGCAAATGAGTCATGTTTTAAATATCTCCTTAAATAATACAAGCCAAGTAGACCACCTCATGTACATTATTCAAGAATTAGAAAAATAGGGGAGTCTAAGAAAATGATGGCATAACAAACTTGTCAGTTCTCAAATATTACAACATGTAGGGGCATTCTAACCTAAACATTTTCAGTGGACTCTCACAAGGAGAAAAAATGATCTAAGACGTCTTTACACTTCTAGTAATATGAAACCTTTCCAGGTGCTTTCTTTTCAGATAATTAAAACTTTTAATTGAATAGTAAGAACACACACATATTATCAACTTCAAAAGTTGCCAAAGAGCACATGTAGTTAAGTCTCCCTTTCCTCTCAGCTCTCTAGCCCCATGATTTTTCTACCCACAGGCAACTGTTAACCAGTTCCCTATATATTCCAAAGATATTTAAGATTCTGTACATTTAAGAAAATATAAAAAAAAAATACAAAAGTTGGGTATTCATCCTTTCTGATGGCTGAGTAATATTCCATTGTATATATGGACCACATCTTCTTTATCCATTCATCTGTTGAAGGGTATCTTGGCTCTTTCCACAGTTTGGCGATTGTGGCCATTGCTGCTATGAACAATGAGCTACATATGGCCCTTCTTTTCACTACATCTGTATCTTTGGGGTAATTACCCAGTAGTGCAATTGCTGGGTCATAGGGTAGCTCTATTTAATTTTTTGAGGAATCTTCACACTGTTTTCCAAAGTGGCTGCACCAATTTGCATTCCCACCAACAGAGTAAGAGGGTTCCCCTTTCTCCACATCCTCTCCAACATTTGTTGTTTCCTGTCTTATTAATCTTTGCCATTCTAACTGGTGTAAGGCGGTATCTCAATGTGGTTTTGATTTGACTTTCCCTGATGGCTAATGCTGATGAACATTTTTTCATGCGTCTGCTAGCCATTTGTATGTCTTCTTTGGAGAAGTGTCTGTTCATGTCTTCTGCCCATTTTTTGACATGATTATCTGTTTTTTGGGCGTTGAGTTTGAGGAGTTCTTTTTTTTTTTTTTAAGATTTTATTTATTTATTTGACAGAGAGAGAGAGAGATCACAAGTAGGCAGAGAGGCAGGCAGAGGGAAGGAGAGAAGCAGGCTCTCTGCTGAGCAGGGAGCCCGATGCAGGGCTCGATCCCAGAACCCTGGGATCATGACCTGAGCCGAAGGCAGCCGCTCAACCAACTGAGCCACCCAGGTGCCCCGAGGAGTTCTTTATAGATCTTGGATATCAGCCCTTTGTCTGTAGTGTCATTTGCGAATATCTTCTCCCATTCTGTGGGTTGCCTGTTTGTTTTGTTGACTGTTTCCTTTGCTGTGCAGAAGCTTTTTATCTTGATGAAGTCCCAAAAGTTCATTTTAGCTTTTGTTTCCTTTGCCTTTGGAGACATATCTTGAAAGAAGTTGCCGCGGCCAATGTTGAAGAGGTTACTATGTTCTCCTCTAGGATTTTGATGGATTCCTGTCTCACGTTGAGGTCTTTCATCCCTTTTGAGTTTATCTTTGTGTATGGTGTAAGAAAATGGTCAAGTTTCATTCTTTTGTATATAGCTGTCCAATTTTCCCAGCACCATTTATTGAAGAGACTATCTTTTTTCCACTGGATATTTTTTCCTGCTTTGTTGAAGATTATTTGACCATAGAGCTGAGGGTCCATGTCTAGGCTCTCTGCTCTGTTCCACTGGTCTATCTGTCTGTTTTTGTGCCAGAAGATTATGCTGAGTGAAATAAGTAAAGCAGAGAAAGTCAATTATTATATGGTTTCACTTACTTGTACAGGAACATAAGAAATAACATGGAAGACATTAGGAGAAAGAAAGGAAAAGTGAATTGGGGGAAATTGGAGGGGGAGATAAAACCATGAGAGACTGGGGACTCTGAGAAACAAACTGAGGGTTTTAGAGGGGAGGGGGGTGGGGGCTGGGTGAGCCTGGTGGTGGGTATTTAGGAGGGCACGTATTGAATGGAGCACTGAGTGTGGTACATAATGAATCTTGGAACACTGAAAAAATAAAATACAGTAAAAATAGCAACAACAACAACAACAATATATCTCCCAAAGTCTAACACTTGTGAGAGTTATTTTTACCACAGCTTGACTTCTCTACCCAAATGAGAAAGAAAGGATGGACTCAAGCCACAAAGTTAAACAGCTTCTCTGGGAGCCTGGGATGGTGACAAGTGAAGAATAAGATGGCAACCAAAGGAAGAAGACTGACACTGAAGAAAACTTACCAAGTTTCTTTTACAAAAAATATCTTTCTTAAAAAAAAAAGAAAATCTTCATGATGATAATGCAGCAAGAGTCCGAGGTTAAGTATCCTATTTAAAATAATCAGCCCCCCCCCAAAAAAAATCAGCCCCCAAATCAACATTTGATTCATTTTTGTTCTATGACTTATCACAGTTACAGTTTTATCTATGCTAAATTTTATGAAATTTAAAGTAAACCTCTGATAATTTTACATTCTGATTACAAGATAAATTCCAAAGTAAATGGGTGAAGGTACTGGGACTTCAAATTCTTATTTTAAGTAGACTCACTTTATCTGGGCCTTTTACAGACCAATTATCACTCTTTTTTATCCTTACTTCCCTTAAGGAACAACTGTTATTTATACAAAGGTAGAGGTGTTGATTGAAATATTAATTTTACATTTATGTTCATAAAATCAAATCCAGAGAATCAATATAGTTTAATTCAAAAATGCCTTTATTTCAATGGCAAAAAGGTATTAATCTCACTACAATAGTTTGTTACATTTTTTCTTACAACAGTAAACACACATTTTAAGTAGCAACTCATGAAGTGTGTGTTAAAATAGGCCCTTCAGCTTATACAAAATATGAATGTGGGTTAATAACACGAACAAATGTCTAATAAATTATTATGAAAACAAGGCTTTAGAATGTTAGCTCTTCACATTCCACATAGAACTTCCAATGCTGATCCATTATATGGCATGGGAGAAATTCTTGATCGCTGATTAATAGTACTTCATTTATTTGTAGATAATGTGGGATGCTTTGTATTGACTCTCTGGAAGTTCCTGTTTAAAGAAGTGCCAACAAATTAAAACATGTCTTTACAAAATAATATTTAAATTTACTTATTACAAATCTAGACCCTAGTCAAGTCTATGAGCACACAGAGATTTTGGACCAGTCATAATTCACTCTGTTTTCTTTTCTTTTTTTTTTTTGAATAGACTTAATTTTTTTATTTGTCAGAGAGAGAGAATAAGCAGGGGGAGCAGCAGGCAGACAGAGAAGCAGGCTCCTCACTGAGCAGGGAGCCCAATGCGGGGCTCGATCCCAGCACCCTGAGATCATGACCTGAGCCAAAGGCAGATGCTTAACCGACTGAGCCACCCAGGCATCCCGTCTCACTCCATTTTCTATACCCAAGATAAAGCTGTAAATCAGCATTGGTTTATCTTGGGAAAAAGGCTGCAGTCTAAAACATCACGGTAAGAAAAGGATGACTGAAGCTTCTGAAGGTAGTTGTACAAACTCCTCTGTGCCTCAATTTCCAGTAAACTGAGAATAAAACAGTTGTGAAGATTACATGGGAAGTTGCTGTGAAATGATTGGCTACTGGTTAACATATAGCAAACATTCAATAAATATAAGTTGCTATTATTATCATTATTTCTTACTGAAAATAGTATTAGGCTTGAAGATGGATAAGCAGTTTTCTAGGCCACACAAACATGTGTGATCTCAAGCAAGTTACGTGACTTCTTGAGCCCAGCACAACTAGGAAAATAGCCATTTAAGTGAATGTTTGGCTCTTCTTGCTGCTCCTCATCCCCAACAAGCACTGCACAGCTGAAGAACCATTCTGCTCATGCAAGAAGTAAGGAGAAATACGTCTTTCTCAAATAATATCATCGAATGTTAGATATTCTGCATAAGTCTCCTTGAAGTGAACTGAGAGATTCATCACTAGGCAAAAGAACAGGCTCATGCAACTATTCATGTTATCTAGTTGCCTAAATTAGCACTTCAAAATGACAGGCTAACTAGTTAGGTTAAAAATAATTTTCACTTTTCTTTTTCCTCTAGTTTTTCAAAAATTTCCCTTAATCAAAAGCAAAAATAATCAGATTCATTATTTTAACTGATATTTCACTTCTGAAACATCGCTAACCTATGAACTCTTTTCATTCAACCCATTTTACCTCTCTGGCTCTGTTTCATCATCTGTAAAATAGGTCCAAGACCAAGATGATATATAAATTTCACTTCTAACACTAAAGTTATTGAACTCAGACTTCCAGAACTTACTCTCACAAACTAAGCATTCTACATTTCATTAGGATTATGGAATGAAACTTTGCTTACTCTAGTTATAAATGGAAATGAACCTATTTATGCACACATTCTCATTTCGGACAAGAAGTATAATTCCAATCAAAGGGAAAATGATTGGGAATTATTTTAATAGATTGTAAAAATACATCTGCTGTAGTTACACTGGGGAAAAAATTCAATTATGGCTACTTAAATACAAAATTCAATGTCGTTTTAAAATAAAAGGATTCTAAAGGATAAATATGGTGGTAGAATATTAGGTGATTTGGTATTTAAAACGAAATTAATAGTTTGAGACAGATTTATAGTGATAAGATCAAAAGTCGTCTGTGAAAACTGTACTGGGATGAAGAAACAGACTTGGACACTCTAATTTTAAAATTATGTAAGCCCTCTTTCTTTGTGGGAAAATAAATTTAATAGGCGGTTTCTTAAGCTGAATTGGGTTTGAAATGCTTAATTTTATATGTAAGGGGCACCTGCGTGGCTCAGATGGTTAAGCATCTGCCTTCTGCTCAAGTCATGATCCTGAGGTCCTGGGATCAAGTCCTGCATTGGGCTCCCTGCTCAGTGGGGAGCCTGCTTCTCCCTCTGCCTCTCTCTCTCATGAATAAATAAATAAAATCTTTTTAAAAAATTTTATATGTAAAGGGTTCATGTTTTCGCTGCCTTTGTTGCACAAACATGAACTCTGGGGTTTTACTAGTTAGAAGCTCCTCGATGGCCTAATGTATGGACAGTGATCTGGCAGGGGGCCTGGCACATGGCAGGTGCTCAACAGAAAATTAGTTTTCTTCTCTTCTCTCCCCTATCAGTAGATGTATCCTCCATTTTATGAATTAGGTCAAAGTTAATCATGATACCATGATAAAAAATAATTATGATTAAAGTAATGAAAAACAATCACGAACCGTAAACAGGAGCTGAAATAAACACCTTCTGCTCTGTTATCAGGCACCCATCTTCCTTAGGTGTTTAAGTTTGAAGAAGTTCTTAACCACATAAAACAGAAGCACCTGTGAGTGTGCTCGATTACACATACTTCTACGAGCAATGACGCACAGTAATAGCACCGAAATGAAGAAAACTCTTTCTCTAAGGTCATTTATTTGCAACGTATTATTGGTAGGTCAAGGACAGCTTTTATTAAAAACAAAAAAGAGTTTATTTTTTTCTGAAAAAGCATGTTCTATTTTCAAATGAAGAAATAATGTTAGGTCCCCTCAAAACGGACATTAATTAATTATGCAGTAAATTAATATGTAGTAAATGACGGCTTGGGAAAAGAAGATTTCAGGAGATAATCATTTCTTTTTCTTAGATGAATATATTTGGCATAATGTGCTTTGACTGTCCTAATACTATGGTGACAGGTGACATAAATATATATAAAACTGACTTTTCAGGTAAATAATGAAATGTCATCTACCTTAACAGATTCTTTTTAAAGAAGTGTGGAAAGGTTGATATGTATGTACAAAGTGATCACGAATTATGTAGAAGTTTGGGAATGTTCATTTTTCCCCTCCAAATTATTCTGAAATATCAATGAAGATTCCCTCAATAACACAGAAGAGAAACTACAGCCAGGCAGGCAAAGAGAAGAGAGGCGTGGGAGGAAGTTGTGAAATTTCAAGGGAAAATGCACCATAGAGTCACTCCATTTTATAGCTTCTAAGGACTTTAGGGAGAGGTACTTCAGGATTTCATCAATAGAATTTCATTTTTTAAAGGCTGGTGTTTGTATGTTTAAAATCTTTAGTTAGAAATAATATACACCTTCAAATGTATTAAGATACCATATTCTAACACTCTAGAGTCCACCAATACATTAATCTGAGTTACCAGTTTAACTAGTTTTTGTGCAGGACTAGGAATAAAGTTCTTCCAGCATCTCTGATTCACTGAAGAAAGTCTTAAAATGGCAAGATTAAAAACTTTTATCACCTATCTTCATGACTCAGGATTTTCTTTATACCAGGATTCCAAAATGATGTAGAAATCAACTGGATATTGAGTTTGCTATTTGTCCCATGAAGTGTTGATACCATTTGATTAAAGAAGTTTAGGAAATGTTGGTTACCAAAGCTAAACAGATTAATGATTTCTCATAAAGAGGGGGAGGAAGAAGTGTGGGGAGATAAAGGGATATAGCTGTTTTTAAGATATATGGATGAGAAAATGTGAAGGGCCATCACTCTTCTATCTCACAATCAGAAGCAGAAGGTTCAAATAAAGGAGATAATATTAACTAACCAAAATCCCATTTACTATTTGTTGAATTCTTCACAACAAACTATTCATTATAGCCTGTGAGATCGAGGCATGTCTACTTATGAGGACAGTCAATCGCATGTAAATCTAGTTTTAAATTAGCACTCATTAGGATCCTATTCATGCTTCCAATCCATTCATTATTTATGCGATGAACAAACATTATTTAATAAACTTTCACTGGGAAGCTACTGTGCCAGTCTTTGGGGAATGTAATAGGGAGCAAGAGTTTAGAAAAGTCACTCTAAACTCAAAGATCTTCTCTGGGGGCGCCTGGGTGGCTCAGTCGTTAAGCGTCTGCCTTCAGCTCAGGTCATGATTCCAGGGTCCTGGGATCGAGCCATACATTGGGCTCCCTGCACGGTGAGGAGTCTGCTTCTCTCTTTCTCCCACTCCCCCTGCTTGTATTGCCTCTCTCACTGTCTCTCTCTTAAAAAAAAAAAAAAAAAAAAATCTCTGTTAGGGGGTGAAGATTAGGTAGCCAGCAATTATTTATAATATAAAGTGATATGCGTAAGATTTGCCTATCTTTTTGGACAACAGTATGTAAGAAATATCAATATAGTTCTTACAGAGAACAAACTGATGGTAGGGGGTGGGTTAAATAGGTGATGGGGATTAAGGAGTGCACTTGTCATGATGAACACAGAGTGATGTACAGAAGTGATGAATCACTAAATTCTATACCTGAAACTAGTATTACACTGTATGTTAACTAACTGGAATTTAAAAACTTTTTAAAAAAGTAAATGAAATTGAACAGTTGCTCTCTCTCTTTTTACCATGTCCAAATTTCAATTTTTTCAATTTTTCCAATACCTATTTGTTTAGTTCCTGTATTGGGTCATCTAAACAAAGCACATCTGAAAATGAAAGGGAGTGCTACTAATAATTTGGCTGGATTGAGGACTGCGGTGGTCCAGCTGGGAAGCATTGTCACTCTAGTTTTGGGAAATGTAATGTAAATAGCTCTTCCTAGTTCCCATATTCCCAAAAAACACTATTTTGGAGTGTGATCATTAAAAAGTGTAAGAGAGGGGTGCCTGCATGGCTCAGTCGGTTAAGCACCTGCCTTCGGCTCTGGTCATGATCTCAGGGTCCTAGGATTGAGCCCCATAACAGGTTCCCTGCTCAGCAGGAAGCCTGCTTCTCCCTCTCCCTCTTCCTCTGCCTTCTCCCTGTCACTCCCCTTTCTTGTACTCTCTCTCTCTGTCAAGTAGATAAATAAAATCTTAAAAAAGTGTAAGAGAACAGATTATGTTCATGATTTGAAGTGGGCTGATGAAATCCATATGGACTTGTTTATCCTTTAAACTTTGTGCACTCTAGAGTGTCAGTTCCATGATTTCCGTGACCACATTTTGATATGCAAAAGAGGGAAAAAGATTCTCTCTTAGTTTGCTTGTTAAAGAGTTTACATTTTTCTAACTTGCCAGGTCTTTGGACTTCTGTCAGGTATGACAAAACCATGTACAAAAGAATCTTAGATCAAATAGGTTCAAGTAAAACTCTAACAGCAGCCTACAGAATGCCAGCAGGTAGTGGGCCCCTGAGTGGCTCAGTAGATAAAGTGTCCAACTCTTGGTTTCGGCTCAGGTCATGATCTCAGGGTCCTGGGATGGATCTCTGTGCTCAGTGGGGATTCTGCCTGAGATTCTCTCCCTCTCTCTCTCTCCTCCTCTCCCTGCTCGTCCTCCCTCTCTAATAAAATAAATAAATAAAATCTTTAAAGAAAAGAAAAAGAAAAAAGGAATGCCAACAGGGACCTGCAGATTCTTAGGCCCAGATTAAGGCAGCAAGAAGCTGGCTGGCCTATGGGCCCTCCATAGTTCATTAACATTTTCTGACATACTAAAGGAAAGAAAATTCAATATTTCTGGATAGAAATTAGTAACAAGAGACTTGCTTATATTGCAGGCAACAGACGTAGCAATTCAGAACCCATTTTTTATTTCATGCTCACTTAGCAGGGGCACTGTGAGCCCTCTTGAGGAAGGAGAAGCATGGCTAGGGTTGGAAATGCCTGATCAGAACTAGAAAATCTGAGGAGATAACCTTTGTGATATAAGGAAGATCCTGTATTTCTGCTCTGACTCTTGTGGTTAGAAACTAGGAGGATGAAGGTTTTGCTTGGCTTTCCTGTGTGTGTGTGTGTGTGTGTGTGTGTGTGGTAGAGAGAGAGAGAGAGAGAGATTGAGGGAGGAAGGCAGGCAATGCATGTAAGCATGAGAGTGGGTGTGCTTCGGGATCGAGCTGAAGGTCTGAATATAAGAGTTTTCAAATTATTATCTGCATAAGAAATGAGATACTACTTACTAGTCATTCTTAGTCTATAGTCAGGCTGCATAAGAACTATTTTTAAAAATTCAGGTTCCTGGGCCCCACTCCAAGTTTTGATTAGGTAGACCTGCAGTGAGGGTTAGGAACCAAAGATCAGCAATTACTACAAGAACTCCTTCCAATTTAAGCCCTTTAACTTCTTCACAATTTCTGTTTTACCTGACTGGTTTTCCCAAAGTGATGAAAAGCACTTTTGAGGCTATCTTCAGAATACTGGGGGAAATGCATCCTATTCCGAAGCCAGTGTTTGAGAACAAAGAAGGACCCTAAGAGGTTACAGTGGATCAAGTATAAAGTTAGAGAGGGAAATATTAAATTATTAAGGTTTGTTGTAGGATAGAATGGCCATGGGGAGCCCCTGGTTAGGGACTTAGTGATAGTAATCCCTGTTTGGTTCTTGACTCTGGTTACCACAGAATTATCATCTTCTGTATTGTATCTCCTTTCTGCCTATACTGTCCCTAGCTTGTCTGAGGCAGGGACACTAGGGGAAAAAGAGGGGGTGCTGCAGCAGAGGAGGGTAACACAACCTCAGTTATGTCTGTTTTACAGAAATGTGTGCTGCCTCTATCCAGATTGTTTCAAAATCTGCGGCTAATTGGTGAAGACTACATTCTCTTCAGTTTTCTCAGGTTAAAGTTTATTCCATCAGATAAAGCACATTAGTTTACACTAACAAGCAAAGATTTATTTTAGTACTTACTTTTAGAAAACGCACCAAATCATGCCTGCAGGAGGGAAAAAATGCCATTTTTCCTTTCTGTATGACACTTAAAAAAATCTACCCAAAGTAAGTATAGCTTAGGTTCAGAGAAAGGAACCGTGAGGGAAGGTGTCATTTAAAAAATTCTCCTACAATCAACTGTGGTTAAAAATGCAGTGTTGTAAACAAACAGAAAATGTCAAGTGTTAGTGAGGATGTGGGGAAATGGGAGCCTTTGTATATTGCTGATACGATGTAAAATGATTCAGTTGCTGTGGAAAACATTTTGGACGTTCCTCAAAAAGTTCAACATATAATTACTACATGATATAGCAACTCCACTCCTAGGTATCTACCAAAAGAACTAAAAACAGGTACAAATACATGTATACATGTGCTCACAGCAGCACTATACCCAATAGCCAAAAAGTGGAAACTGAACATCCATCCAGGCAGGATACTTGAAAGCATTATGGTAAGTAAAAGATCCCAGACACAAGAAGTTGTATCATTCCATTTATACGATACATTCAGAATAGGCAAATCCATAAAGACAGAAAGTAGATTGGGGGGCATACAGAAGGGGGGGATTGTTGAATGCATGTGGAGTTTCTTTTTGGGTAATGGAAGTTGTTTTAGAACTACACAAAGGTGGTGGTTGCACAATATTGTGAATGTACTAAATATTATGTTAAGTTAAACAAGTCAATGAGAGAAAGACAAATACCGTATGAATTCACTCATATGTGGAATTTTAGAAACAAAACGGATGAACATTCGGGAGGGGGAGAATGAGTGAGAGAAACAAATCATACGTAAGAGACTCTTAACTACAGAGAACAAAGTGAAGGTTGATGGAGGGCGGTGGGTGGGGGATGAGCTAGCTAGATGGGTGATGGGCATTACGGAGGGCACGAGTTATGATGAACACTGGGTTTGGTATACAAGTAATGAACCATTGAACTCTATCCCTGAAACTAATACTGAATTGTCAGTCAACTAACTAGAATTTAAATAAAAACAAAGAAAAAAATACTACTGAATTGTTCATGTTAAAACAGTTATTTTAATGTTATATGAATGAAAAAAATACAAAAAACAAAAAAACAAAAAACCAGAGTGCTGTCTCCATAGCTTTGGGTGTTCTCCCTATGACTAAGAAATGGGTGTTGGTCTGCTCATACCTGGAAGACAAGGTTGATGTTGCTGAGGCACCACGACTGGCTCTGCGGGTGTGGGTACTTCCTCAGAAACATACTTTAAAAGCTCCTTCCCCAGATATGTCACCTGCATATAATTAAGCACAGAATTTTAAAACTCTACATTTTAAAAGAAGCAAATACATTTGTCTCTTGCAAGTTTTAACTTCAGTCAAATCTGGCCTGCCACTTTTTTTTTTTATAAGTAAAGTTTTATTAGAACACAAAGATACCCATTCATTTACTTAATATCAATGGATACTTTTGTGCTATAACATGATTGAATATTCACAACAAACACCATATGCCCATGAAGCCTGAAATGTTTATTATTTGGCCCTTTAGTGAAAATATCTATTGACTCCTGCTGTTTATCATTAATTCTCTCATCCACTCACTTGCTAAAACAACCATTAATCCAGCATCCACTACTTTATAACATTAAAAAATTAATGTACTAATAAAATTAAGCCATAAAAGTAATAGTACTTTTCAAGAAATCAGACATTTAACTGACTAATAATATTTCAGGTCCATGCATTCAAATTTTTTGGCTTTTTCTCATTTGTGAACTTAGCTATTGTTTATCAGCCCCAAAGATCAGATCTTAGAAATACCTACACAAAAACAGGCTGGGCTGAGGCTGACTGATAAACATTTGTCAGAGGGTCTTTGGGTTCTCAACTCCTAGTTCTAGTGCAGCCTGATAATATACCCTAGAAGCTAGGTTCACTTGGCTAAACTGTCCAGTCTCCACTCAAACTTCCCTTCCTCCAGGATGCTTTCTTAGAACTTCCAAGATCAAGCAATAATCAGCCCCTTCCTCTAGGCCCCCATAACTTCTGTGCTCGTATTTGTCAAGGCACTTATCCCATTAAAATGAAATTATGTATTCATATGTCTGTTTCCATTAACATAAGCTCCTTGAAGACAAGGTCTGTGTCACATTCATTTTTTACTCTTGGCATTTCAAATAGTGCCTGAGAATTCTGGGGAAAAAAACCTCTGCTATCCCAGCTCTTAAGCAAGAATCTTAAATTGCCTGAGCCTCAATTTGTATGTTTGTAAAACAAGTACCTCCAGCTTATTAGGTTGTTGTGAGGATGAGAATAAATAATATATGAAAAGCATTTGGCATGCTGTCTAGCACATCCTGAGTGCTCAATAATTGCCTGTTATGTAACAGAATGGGGGCAGACATAAGGATAAGGGATCTGGAAGGTTTAGGCCCCCTCTGGGCTTCCCATGACTAAACGAACTTTGTAACAGAAATACAACAGCTCTGTCTACCCAGTGACAGTGCTAACCCATGGCCACTTGCCATGGAAGGAGAGATGAGGCCTCTGAATGCTAAAAAACAATCTTCAAACAACTAGCAATTAGTAACAATGGGTTTTGTTCACGTTGTGCCCTGACAATAACCAAAACACCTTACATACCCATCAATATGCAGGCTCAGTATGTTCTCACCAACATTTCAGATTTAAAGTAGATTTTTATCCATTAATACTAGGTAATACAAAGTGGTAAAACTGTACCTTAGTAGCCTTAGAGGTCATGAGTCCACATAGGTCTTAAACGCACCACTGGGGTAATTCAGACATCAAAAGAACACAGCTTTAAGAAAATCCACTGAGTTAAAGACCTAGTTTCCACAAGGTGGGAGTGATTTACTCAACAAGGATAATAATGTATACACCTTAAAATGAACAGGCACTAGGTCATTCCTGGAAACTGTCCATTTCATAATAGCGTCTGTGCTCTAGTTGGCTAAAGCATAAGAGCAAACAGTCATCACATTTGCATATAACTCAAACTTTGAATCCTCAACTAAATCTGGAATCCAAATCTAGCTCATATGGCTGCTCTCACAGAGGCATGTAGGAAGAGCTGTAGGCGAGGTTCTTAGGGTCTTAAGACTGCATAGATGCCAGCAATCTCGACAACTTCACTACTTAAAATCCATTTTGGGATGGGTGATGGGATGCCACCTTCCCTCAGATGAGAACAGTAATAAAGTTGGAGTTAGGGTTAAGGTACATTCTGTGAGGATATCTGTAGGTTGTTGTGTTCTTACTCTTCTAAAAGGTAGAACTGCAGGAAGCGCTTCATCCTAAGGCCACTGAAGCTCTTAGACAGAAGGTCCATTATCTTCAGAAATCAGTTTATGCTGACTCCCTAATACTATACTTAGGAAAGAAATGGCACGAGTGCACGCGTGTGTGCATGTGTGTGTATGTCTGGGTTTGGGGTGGATGGATGATTCAGTTAGCCACTATTCTGGAAATGTAGTTAATCAGCCAAGTTAAATTATTAATTAACTTTATTTTGGTAAGGTCTCTGAAGAAATAAAGTTTAGTATCAATCGTCATTAATTGCAATAACAAATGTTTCTCTATACCTTATGTTCTAACATGGATCAGAAAAAATATAAAATATAACCAATCTTTAAATATTAAAGAGGTGTCCAAGAATTTTTTTCCCTGCTAGAGCTCCATTTTATTTGAAAATATCAGTCCATTTTTCCTACATCTTCAGGAAAACCATTTGTTGGTACTAATGGGAATCTGTTCATGGATGATCAAATGATGGTTTTAATTCCATTTCAAAGTTTTATGAAGCAAGTCTTAATAAATTTGCACTACCCCAAGAAGAAGAAAGAGGAAAGGATAATTGTTTTTGATCTCAGGGGGCAGGGGAGGGGTGGAGGAAGGCAAAGAAGCAAAAGAAAACTGTTGGTTTTCTTTTAGGTTCACTGTAACACAAAAACACATTTTGGCTAAAAAGTAAAAGAATTCTCAAATATTTGGGAAGGTAGTATCAAAATGTAGTAACTGCCACAAAAGAGCTGATCCTGGGAAAATGATGATGAAGTGAAGTTCATCTTCATACCACCTACCTCCTCCCAATCCCCATCCTAGAGCACCCCCTTCTCCACTTCCTCGGGGCACTCCATGCAGCTCCAGGCAAGAGAAGGGCAGTATGCCTTTCATACTATTTAAGTTTTCAGAATTCACACCTCTTGGATATTTGTATTTTAAAAGGGCCCACATCTCAATGTGATATACTACATTAATGAAAGAAAGGACCAGAACCACATGATCCTCTCAACAGATGCAGAAAAAGCATTTGACAAAGTATGGCATCCTTTTTTGATTAAAATCCTTCACAGTGTAGGGATAGAGATAGATATCATAGAAGCCATATATGAAAAGCCCACAATGACTATCATTCTCAGCAGGGAAAAACTGAGAACTTTCCCCCTAAGGTCAGGAACATGGCAGGGATGTCCAGTATCACCACTGGTATTAAACATAGTACTAGAAGCCCTAGCCTCAGCAATCAAACAAAAAAGAAATAAAAGGCATCCTAATCGGCAAAGAAATCAAACTCCCACTCTTCACAGATGATATGATACTTTATGTGGAAAACCCAAAAGACTCCACCCCAAAATTGCTAGAACTCATACAGGAATTCAGCAAATCAGTTGCATTTCTATACACTAACAATGAGGCAGAAAAAAAGAAATTAAGAAATTGATCCGACTTACAATTGCCCCCAAAGCTGTTAAGATACCTAGGAATAAACCTAACCAAAGAGGCAATGGATCTATACTCTCAAAACTATAGAACACTCATAAAAGAAATTGAGGAAGACACAAAGAAATGGAAAAATGTTCCATGCTCATGGAAAAACAGGTATTGTTAAAATGTCTATGCTACCTAGACAAATGCAATCCCTATCAAAATACCATTAACATTTTTCACAGAGTGGGAGCAAACAATCCTAAAATTTGTATGGAACCAGAAAAGACCCTGAATAGCCAGAGGAATGTTGAAAAAGAAAACTAAGGGTGGCGGCATCATAATTCCAGACTTCACGCTCTATTACAAAGCTGTCATCATCAAGACAGTGTGGTACTGGCACAAAAACAGACACACAGATCAATGAAACAGAATAGAGAGCCCAGAAATGGACCCTCAACTCTATGATCAACTAATCTTTGACAAAGCAGAAAAGAATATACAATGGAAAAAAGACAGTCTCTTCAATAAATGGTGTTGGGAAAATTGGACAGTCACATGCAGAAGAATGAAACCTGACCATTTTCTTATACCATACACAAAAATGGACTCAAAATGGATGAAAGACCTCAATGTGAGACAGGAATCCATCAAAACCCTAGAGGAGAACACAGGCAGCAACCTTTTTGACCTCGGCCACAGCAACTTCTCACTGGACATGTCTCCGAAGGCAAGGAAACAAAGGCAAAAGTGAACTACTGGGAGTTCATCAAGATAAAAAGCTTTTTCGCAGCAAAGGAAACAGTCGACAAAACCAAAAGAAAATCGAGAGAGTGGGAGAAGACATCTGCAAATGTCTTACCAGATAAAGGGCTACTATCCAAGATTATAAAGCACTTACCAAACTCAACACCCAAAGAACAAATAATCCAATCAAGAAATGGGCAGAAGACATGAACAGACATTTCTCCAAAGAAGACCTACAAATGGCCAACAGACACGTGAAAAAATCCTCAACATCACTTGGCATCAGGGAAATATAAATCAAAACCACGATGAGATACCATCTCACACCCATGAGAACAGCTAAAATTAACAAGTCAAGAAATGACAGATGTTGGTGAGGATGCAGAGAAATGGATCCCTCTTACACTGTTGGTGGGAATGTAAAGCAGCCACTTTGGAAACAGTATAGAGATTCCTCAAAAAGTTAAAAATGGAACTACCCTATAACCCAGCAATTCCACTACTAGGGATTTACCCCAAAGATACAAATCCAAAGGGGCATCTGCACCCCAATGTTTATAGCAGCAATATCCACAATAGCCAAACTATGGGAAAAGCCCAGATGTCCATCAACAGATGAATGGATAAAGAAGATGTGGTGTATATATATACAATGGAATACCTACTCAGCCATCAAAAAATGAAATCTTGCCATTTCCAACAACATGGATCGAACTAGTCAATCCGGAAAAGACAAATATCATATGATGTCACTCATATACAGAATTTAAGAAACAAAACAGATGAACATAGGAGAAGAGAGGAAAAAATGAAACAAGACAAAGTCAGACAGGGAGACAAACCATAAGAGACTCTTAATCATAGGAAACAAACAGGGTTGCTGGAGGGGAGGTGGGTGGGGGGATGGGGTAACAGGGTGATGGACATTAAGAAAGGAGTGTGATGAAATGAGCACTGGGTATTATATAAGACTGATGAATCCCTGACCTCTACCTCTGAAACTAATAATATATTATATGTTAATTAACTGAACTGAAACAAAAAAAATTAAAAAACAAACAAAAAAGGCCGCCCATCTCCTTTTTTGTGGTGTGGTGAGATCCCGTACATCCACATCTCCTAAGTAGAAGTTGGGCTCATAATAAGCATAAGTTATCTTGGGGATGATTAATTGACTCAATGAGGCCGGCTGGCTGTCCAGATGAATAATTTTCATCATTTTTTTAAAGATTTATTTATTTATCTATTTATTTATTTATTTATTTTAGAGAGAAAGCGCATGAGTGGGAGGAGGGGCAGAGGAAGAGGGAGACATGCAGACTCCCCACTGAGCAGGGAGCCTAATTGGGGGGCTTGATCCCAGCATCCTGAGATCAAGACCTGAGCCCAAATCAAGCCACCCAGGTGCCCCAGTAATTTCCATCACTTTCTATACTCCTACCTCAACCTTCGGTATCCTAATATTCCTAATCATGGTGGTAGGAGGAATTGTTTTACAAAGTGTGTAGGGTGATGGGTTACCATAGAGAAAAGTTAATACTAAATCCAAAGTAGTGAATTTATAAGGGTGTAAATTCAGACAGTGAGTCATTTGAATGGGAAGTATGTTTGCACAAGAGAGCTGTCAATGCTCCTTCTGTCACTGCCCAAAATGGCAGTTTGTCATCTGCAAAACCTAGTCCTGAGCATTCACAAAAATAAACTGTCATTGCCATTCTTATGATTTTCATACCACAACTGTATCACAAAAAGGCATTTTTTCTCCCTGTGGAAGTAGACAATTTTTGCTGCCAAAGAATGAGACGGCATAAATTCATCAAGACAGCTAGGTAATACTGTATGTGCTTTATGAGTTCAGGACAACCTGTTTCCAATGAAAGTAATGTGGTTTCCCTTGTGTCATTGTTGTAAATGTAGAAAATAACGTTTTTTATTAAAAATAATAATAATTAAGGAACCATAAGACCAGGTTCTAGTCCTCGTTCTGGCACTTAACTGGCCTTGAGGCTGATCAAACCACCTAATCTCCTATAACTCTGGTTTTACATCCATTAGAGAAAAATAGTCGATTTTCTTACTTCCCGGGATTGTGAAAGAATATATGTAAAAGGCTTTATAAATCACACATGGCTATGCAAGTCCTAGAATCTCCACACTGGAAGGGTCTTTAGAGACAATTAGCACCACTACTTATTTTATATGTAAGAAAAATGAGGATCAGAAAAGTTAAGTGACTTGATCTAGATAGGTGATTCTTACTCCAGGCTGCCTATTATAATTACCTGGAAAGCTTTTTAAAATATTACCACCTGGTCTTCAATCAAGACTATTAGGTCAGAAGGTACGGGGCTCTGGTCCACCAAGTGATTCTAATGTGTAGGCAGAATTGAAAACCATTCCCAGATCAAGTAACTTATCAACAGTGGAACCAGAAACTAGCTTGGCCTCCTGTTTCCCATCCAGAGATCACTCCGCCACATCAGGATGATACCTAATAGCCAGGAGGCTGCAGCAGTGAGAGGAATCAGTGACACCCAGTGGGAGCAAGCATCAGTATTCCCTGTACAGCAGTCCAGCTGGTTGGGTAGGAACTATGAGTCATCTGTGTCTAGTGGCTCTGTCATTCTGTCTGAGGCAGGATAAGGCTTAGTTTCCTGGCATTTCTTGCTTAACAACCAAATATTCCTGGCCTCATAGCCACACCAGCAGTCTCAGAATCAATCAGTAGAAATGTTCGCATTTACTAATGTAGTAAAAAACTGTCACTGAAAAGTGACTATGAATTCAAGAGTTCCCTCAAGACAAGAAGAGGTAGAGGTTTTGTGGTAAGTTTTAAAAGAGGATTTTAAATATTGTAAAAACTCTCAGCCTAGGGGATTTATTAGAGGTACATGAGTCCCCACAGTAATTTTTATTTTTATTTATTTATTTTTAAAGATTTTATTTATTTATTTGAGAGAGAGAGAATGAGAGACAGAGAGCATGAGAGGGAGGAGGGTCAGAGAGAGAAAGCAGACTCCCCGCTGAGCTGGGAGCCTGATGTAGGAATCAATCCTGGGACTCCAGGATGATGACCTAAGCCGAAGGCAGTTGCTTAACCAACTGACCCACCCAGGTGCCCCCAACGGTAATTTTTAAAACTGCTTTAAAATCTAAGTCTACTTATATGATCTGTATGAATATCTTACATCCAAGAATTCTCCTAATTGTAGTGCCTACATTTGCCGTTGGCTTCACTATCACACGGGTGTTAAATCATATGACTGACATGGCTGATGAGAAAAGACCAGAGGCAATGTGATATATAAATGAGGCTTAAGTACAGAGTGAGGGCCAAATGATGTCACAGCCAGCTATTCAAAAGCAGAAAATGCAGTAGCTCCAATAAAGAAAAAGAGTGGGAGAAGTGAGTCATCACTGGGCACACTGTAGCAGAGGCATGATGAGCTCAAAAAAAACTCAACTACAGAAACCAGTACCATATTCATGCTGTGAGCACAGACTATTATAGCAATATGATATAATCTATCACAGGTTTAAGAAACTTTTTAATAAAAAGGGATTTCCAAGGGTAAAATGTTAATTCCCAGCATGCAAATATGATTCATGAATTATGGAAAGGATTGGGCAGGTGAAAAGCAGATGGTCTGGTGACTCCAGGGATGGAAAACAAACAAGAAAAAAACCTTTAAGAAAAAACCCCAATGACTATAAAGTAGAGGAACTCTAAGATGTGCTGACCTAAGTGAAGGAACTAAAACACAGTTTTGGAAGCACCTGCCACAAAGGTCTAGGATACCAGAAAACAGTTAAGGGATGAGGAAGGAGAGGAGGAACTAGGAGGAATGGTGGGCAGAGCTAAGTGGGACAAAAAAGGAGAGAAGAAACTGCCTATTATTCAGGCACTGAGGCTTACTGTAATGGCTAGTGGAGGCTGAAGGAATCTGCAGTTCTGTTTAACAGTAATGGTGGATGTCTGATGATTCACACTTGCCTGAGTGAATCATTGCAAGACTGTTCCCTTAAGGGGTGCCTGGGTGGCTCAGTGGGTTAAAGCTTCTGCCTTCGGCTCAGGTCATGATCTCAGGGTCCTGGGATCGAGCCCCGCATTGGGCTCTCTGCTCAGCAGGGAGCCTGCTTTCTCCTCTTTCTCTGCCTGCCTCTCTGCCTACTTGTGATCTCTCTCTGTCAAATAAATAAATAAAATCTTAAAAAAAAAAAAAAAAGATTGTTTCCCTAAGTGTGGCCATGGACATCTGGAGGGGCTGATCATTGGACTTCAAGGGTGTCAATCATTAATAGTCTTTAAATTGGTGGTTAAACTGGGCTTATAACGCAAAAGACAGAATTGTGTGGAAGATTACTAAGTCCAGGAAGTTGGAATGAAAAATATTTCTTTTTTGGAGGGGGTTGGCAACTGATGGATAAAACTTTTGTTCAAACAGAAGTACACCATAACTTTTGTGGGTCTTAAGGCTGCTTGCTCATTCCTTTGTCTTTAGGGGAAGGTTTTCCTTCATTGCATCAGAATACTAACATGTAACTAAATGGTCAACACACCAGAGGTCTCAAATTTTCTATGTGGAATCACAAAGACCTGAAATCACCTGGGAGGATAACAGGGGAAGACTGAGGGCATTTGAATTTCTGAGATTAGATGAGGAACAAAGAAGCAGAGTCTGTCAGCTGTCCAACTCTGTCCCTGGGGATTTCTGGCAAACAAGAGTTGTGGGAGAAAGTACACAGCATATTGTAGAAGGAACACATGAGGACAAAAACTAGCTTGGAGAACTTCAGATTTCTTAAAAAATAGTTTTATCATTAAAAAAATAGGTACCTTTCCATTTAAACATGAAGTTACAGGTGAACTTAAGAATGACCTACCTTACTCCAAGCATAATTCCAAGTCACGTAACTGTGGCCTCCTAGAAGATCCTTGAGCCAGGTGACTGGATTTTGATAAATCTGACCATTTTCTACCTTAATTTTACCACTCACTAAAACACTGGCTTTGTGGGTAGTCTCCTGAAATTAAAAATAAAACAAAAATTAAGAAGGAAAAATACCTGAAATAGGTGAACTTCTGCTTTTGGCCATGATAAAGTAAGAGGAACCAGACTTACCCTAACAAACAAAAAACAGACAAAATATATGGAGCAATGGTTTGCAAGGAACCAAACATCAGGCAACAAAGTACAGTGATCCCTGAGAAGTGAGAAATTAATGAGGTGAGCCTTCCAAGTGTCCCAGCTCACTGCCTTGAGAGTTTCCAGGTCATGGCGCAGGGAGAGGGAATCCAGGCAAAGCCTATGGACTCCCTGAGTTCAGGAGACAGAGCAGAGTCCACGGAGGCAAAGTGCCTAGAGTTTGCAGGACAGAATACTGAAGAAGAGAGAAATACAAACAAAGAGAACTCTGCAGATCTTCAGGGGGTCCTCTTTAAGTATTCAGCTGAGTAGTGATTGGCCATATTTGAGAGCAAATTACCCAGGGCTGGAAAAAGAACCACCTCAGAAGAGTAGAAGTAATGACACCTGGCATTCTCAAAGGTCAGAAATAGTACCTGTTCCCAACAGCAAGACTAGAAAACATCAAAACTGGTGGGGCATTGGTTGGGTACACAAAATAGCCTTACCTCAGTAGTGGGAAATAATTAGCCCTAGACTGAACACATGCTCTGATCCCGCCTACCAAATCTTAAAAGCAAGACCCACAAGGATCAAATTGTTTCCAAGGAACTTAACTGTATCTTAGTACAAATCTACAAAATATTTACAAGAATACAAAAATACGGGCGCCTGGGTGGCTCAGTGGGTTAAAGCCTCTGCCTTCGGCTCAGGTCACGATCTCAGGGTCCTGGGATCGAGCCCCGCATTGCGCTCTCTGCTCTGTGGGGAGCCTGCTTCCCCCCTCTTTCTGCCTGTCTCTCTGCCTACTTGTGATCTCTCTCTCTGCCAAATAAATAAAATCTTAAAAAAAAAAAAAAGAATACAAAAATATCCAGCATCCAATCAGGTAGATTTCACAATGTGTGGGATTTAATAAAAAGTTAACAGGCCTGGAAAGAAGTAGGAAAATACAACCCATACAGAAGAGATAAAGCAATCAACTGAAAATGAGAACTGGTAAGAATGTTAGCATTAGCAGATAAAGACATTAAGTAGCTATTACAATCAGATTCCACATGTTCAAAAGTTATGTGGAGACATGGAAAATATTTTTAAAAAGACCAAAATCAAAATTCTAGAGATGAAAATTACAATGTATGAGATTAATACACTGGATAGGATTATAGATTAGACATTTCAATCAAAAAGATTAGTAAATTCAAAGACAAAGCAATAAGTACTACATAAAAATGAAACACAGAGAAAAGAGAATTTTTAAAAATGAACAGATCGTCAGTGAATTGTGTAATGACTTCAAGCAATCCAATACGTGTGTTAATAAGAGGTTCAAAAAGGAGGGAAGGGAAGAAAAAACATTTGAAGAAATAATGGCTGAAATTTTTCCGCATCTGAGATTCAAATGTGGAGCCCAGAGATTCAAGAAATTCAATGGGGCGTCTGGGTGGCTCAGTGGGTTAAGCCTCTGCCTTCGGCTCAGGTCATGATCTCAGGGTCCTGGGGATCGAGCCCCACATCGGGCTCTCTGCTCAGCAGGGAGCCTGCTTCCCCCTCTCTCTCTGCCTGCCTCTCTGCCTACTTGTGATCTCTGTCAAATAAATAAATAAAATCTAAAAACAAAAAAAAGAAATTCAATAACCCCTAAGCATAAAAACATGAAAAAAATCAGCTAATGCTCCTCATAATCAAAATTGCTTGAAACCAGATAAAATCTTAAAAGCAGCCAAAGGAGAAAAAAAAAAAGACTCATTACTTACAGAGGAACGAAGTTAAGAACAACAGTGTATTTAAACAGTGCAAGCAAGAAAAAAGTAGAGCAACATCTTTACTCAAAGGAAAAAACTCTTTCAACATAGAAATCTATATCTAACAAAAATATCTTTCAAAAATGAAGGTGAAATAAACTTTTTCAGACATGCAAAAGTCTAAAGGATTCATTATCAGCAGAAGACCTTCAATACAAGAAATATTAAAGACAGTCCTCCAGGCAGAAGAAAAATGATGGCAATTGGCAATCAGGATCTACATAAAGGAAACAAAAGCAGAAATAGTAACTACATGAGAAAAATATTTTTCTTATTACTTAAATCTACTTAAAAGATAATTGGTTAAACAAAAATAATGAAGTGTGGAATTTATAACGTTAGGTAAAGGTAAAATATATGATAACACAAAGGTCAGGAATAGAGAAATGGAAGCATTCTAGTTTGAGGCTCTTACAGTATACATGATGTGGTATAATATTACTTACAGGTAGACTGGGAGAAGTTAAAAATATGTACTATAAACTCTAAAGACAAAATTGAAGTAAAAAAGAGTTGTAGCTAATAAACCAACAAAGGAGATAAAGCATAAAAAATGAAAAAGGGAACAAAGAAGAGATGAGAGAAAAAGTAAACAGATGCCATGTGATAGATTTAAATTTAATTATATCAAAAGTCTCACTGAATGTAAATATTCTTTTTTTAAAAATTTTATTTATTTAAGAGAGAGACAGAGAGCACGAGAGCACATGAGTGGGGGGAGGGGCAGAAAGAGAAGCAGGCCTCCCTGCTGAGCAGGGAGCCTGATGCAGCACTTGATCCCAGGGCCCTGAGATCATGATCTGAGCTAAAGTCAGATGCTTAACTGAATGAGCCACCCAGGCACCCCGAATGCAAATATTCTAGAATCGACTTCTGGAATGACAATGTGAGGATCCAGTCCCAAGTGAAAAGTATTTTTAGAAATTGTTTAAATCTGGAAATGCTCGTAAATGCATGCAGCAAATAAAGAGCCCCCTATTCAGCAAAATCTATGACAATTGGGTGGGGGGAAAAAGGTGAGTCTGCGTAGGTGAGCCAAGATTGCCTTCTTCCTCCCCCTTTCCAGCTCAGTGGGATGCAGATTCCACTCCAGACTGCAGCCAAGAACACACGGCTCCCTTTCCCAATAGCCTCCAACCACAGGGCTACCTTCCTGTTGGGGCAAGGATATCAGCATTTCTCATCTTGCCCTCAGCTATCTCTTGCTAAGGCTAAGTTGTGAGTGAATGCAGCCAAGAGGTTGGGGGATCTCTTCTGCTTAGCCTGTACTGGTGAGGCAGAGGCTCCACCTTTGGCATGGTGGCACTGAGATTAGTAGGACCCTGATCACCCCTGCCTGGCTTGTAAGGTAGTGGTTTCATGTCAGGAGAGACAAGCTGTAAAGGCATGAGGCTAATGTGCCACACCTTGGCTAACTGCTCAGCTCCTAAAGCCAGGGTGTCACTCAGAGAAAAGTTGCTATGTTCCCACCCCAGATCCAGAGCTATGGCACAGAGATTTTGTCTGGGAAAAGAAGCAATCCTTAAAACAGATGGTTCCTAATCTCCTCCAAAGGAAATGACTTCATTTACAACAGAACATGGAGAAGTTCAAGCTCAAGGGCACTTTAAAGGCAGTTTAGGTTGTGGTAAAAAGCAATTGAAAGTAAACTGGTAGATTCACTGGGGATACAGGCTGAATTGTAGACTGGCTAGCTTTTAGGAGCAAACTGGGAAAATAAATAGTAGGGAAGAGCATTCCTAGAGTCAGAATAAAACTCAAACACTGACTTCATAAACTATCCCTTCAAAGGAGCACACACTTGATTAGTCTGTACAGCAATTTATGCTCTAGGTCATCACTGAAAACAATATAATAATTAACCAGCAATAACTGGAGCTTAATGGCTAGGTATGGACAGGGAAAGAGACAAAGAGAGACCTGCCAAGGTCTCAGTCCATGTGGTATAGTATCAAAAGTTTAACACTACAGTAGGGAAAAATAACCTCCACTAAAACAATCTAGCTAGTAACTAAATAAGCAGGCAAATAACAATAACAAGCCTAAGAGAAGGTGGGAGCCAGTACCCAGAGTTGCTATATCTTTCAAACTATCTATAATGTCCAGTTCCAACCAAAAATTGACACATGTGGAAAAACAGGAAAGTATGACACATACACCAAAACAAATAAAGCAACAGAAAACACCTGTGAGAATGACTAAATGTTGGATTTAACAAAGACTTCTAATCAGTCATTATAAAAATGTTAAAAGAATGAAAGAAACCATAATTAAAGAAGTTAAGGAAGGTATGATGACAACGACATATCGAATAGAGAATATCAATAAAGAGACAGAACTTATAAAAAAGAACCAAATAGAAGTTATGGACTTGAAAAGTACAATAACTGAAATGAAAAATTTACTAGAGGGGCTCAACAGATTCATGATGTCAGAAGAAAGAATTAATAAACCCAAAGAGATTAATAGAGAGTATGAAGGCTGACGAATAGAAAGAAAAAAGGATGAAGAAAAATGAAAAAGCCTCAAAGAAATGTGGGACACCAGTAAACACACTAACATATGCATAATGGGCGTACTAGAAGGACAAGAGAGAGAAAAAGGAACAGAAAACATACTTGAAAAATAATGGCTGAAAACTTCCCAAATTTACTGAAAAACATCTGTATTTTCAGAAGGAGGCTCAGTGATTTCCAAGTAGGATAAACAGGTAAAAATTCATAAATAGAGACATGCTGAAAGTCAAAGACAATGAGAAAATATTAAAAGGAACAATAGAAAAATGACTCATCGGGACACCTGGGTGGCTCAGTGGGTTAAAGCCTCTGCCTTCAGCTCGGGTCGTGATCTCAGGGTCCTGGGATCGAGCCCCACATCAGGGTCTCTGCTCAGCGGGGAGCCTGCTTCCCCCTCTCTCTCTGCCTGCCTCTCTGCCTACTTGTGAACTCTTTCTCTCTGTCAAATAAATAAATAAAATCTTTAAAAAAAAAAAAAGAAAAATGACTCATCACTTACAAGGTAACCCCAAGAAGATTACCAACCGGCTTCTTATCAGAAACAGTGGAGGCCAGAAGCAATGGAATAACATATTCAAAGTATACAAAGAAAAAAGTGTCAACCAAGAATCCTGTATCTAGCAAAGCTATCTTTCAAACATAAAGTTAAATAAAAACATTCCTAGGTAAACAAAAATGGAGAGAATTTGTTGCTAGCATACCTGATAAGAAATACCAGAGGAAGTTTTTCATGTTGAAAGCAAGTGACCCCAAATGGTAAAATGAATCCATATGAGAAAACAAATAGCATCAGTAAAGGTAATTACACATTATAAAAGACAGTATGGGCAAATATTTCTTCCCCTTTCTTCTCTTCACTGATTTAAAAAATAATTATATAAGACAATAGGTATATAATGTATATATTTGAAAATAGCAAAAAGGAGATGAATGGGAGCAAAGTTTTCTTTTGCTAAGGGAATGAGACCAGATGGTGACTCAAACCTACAGGAACAAATGAAGAGAATCAGAAAGGGTAAATAAGAAGGTTAATATAACAAAATCTATAAACATACATTTGCTTTCTTCTTTTTCTTTACAAATCACAAAATTTTATAAAGTCATAATTAAAACAACGAATTGTTGCATTTATAACATTTATATATAATACATATAATAATAATATTACAAAAAGGGGTAAAGAGGGATAGAGCTATGTAGGAATTACAGTTCTTTTTCTCACTAGAATTAGGTTAATATAAATTTGAAGCTGATTCTGATAAATGAAGATGTCTTAGGGTAAGCACTATGGAAATACCTTGAAAAATACAGTGAAAAAAGTTACTAAAGAAACTAAAATGCTACAATGGAAAATATCCACTTAATGCAAAAGAAAGTAACAAAGAAGTACAGAGTAACAAAAAAGAAATGAGACATATTGAAAATAAAAAGTAGAACAGCAGGGGGCATCTGGGTGGCTCAGTGGGTTGGAGCCTCTGCCTTCGGCTCAGGTCATGATCTCAGGGTCCTGCGATCGAGCCCCGCATCGGGCTCTCTGCTCAGCGGGGAGCCTGCTTCCCCCTCTCTACCTGTCTCTCTGCCTACTTGTGATCTCTCTCTCTCTCTCTGTCAAACAAATAAATAAAATCTTTAAAAGAAAAAAAAGTAAAACAGCAGACATAAATCTAATAATATTCATAACATTAATTGAATGAGAGTGGATTAAGACACCTACTCAAAAGGCAAACGTTGTCAGACTAAGTTAAAAAAAACAAGATCCAATTTAGCAATTTGTGCATGCACAAAACAGACTAAATTGAAAGAGACAAGTAAACTGAACATGAAAGGATGGAGAAAGATATATCATGCAAACAGCAACCTCAAAAAAAACCAGAGCAGCTATACTAATATCACACAAAATAGACTTTAGAACAAAAAATGTTACTAGAGATAATGAAGGACATTTTGTAATGAGGAGAGAGCTAATGCATCAGGAAGGTATTATAATTATAAACACACATGCACCTAATAAAGAGCACTGACACACATGAAGCAAAAATTAACAGAAATGAAGGGTGAAAAAGACAATTCAACAGTAACAGAACTCCACTTTGTTTTCTATTAACAACACAACTCCACTTTCAGGAACGTCTAGAACAAACAGCAGAAGATCAATCAGGAAAGAGATAACTTGAGCAACACTATAAACCAACCAAACCCAACAGGCATCTATAAAAAACTTCTCCTAACAACAGAAGAATATTCTTCTCATGTGCTCATGGAGGTTTTTTTTTAGGATGGGCCATCAGCTAGTTACGCCATAAAATAAATCTCAGAAAACTTAAAAGGATTGAAATAATACAAAGTATGTTCTCTAAATGCAACAGAATGAAATTAGAAATTAATAATTAAAAAATGGAACACTCACAGTTAAGTGGAAATCAAACAACATACTCCTAAATTACTAATGGGTTAAAGAGGTAATCAAAAGGCAAATTAGAAAATACTTTGAGATGAATGAAAGCAAAGATACAACATACCAAAAATTATAGGATGCAGCAAAAGCAGTGGGTTAAAGGGAAATTTATTTCTGAAAATGCCTATATTGAAAAAGAAGAAAAATCTCAAATCATTAACCTAAACTTACACTGATGACACTGGAAAAAGGACAGCAAACTAAAACCAAAGCAAGCAGAAAGAAGGAAATAAATATTAGAGTGGAAATAAACAAAAGAGGCAATAGAAAAACAATAGATAAACTCAGTAAAACCAGAAGTGATTCTTTGAAAATATTAATAAAATTGACAAAGCTTTAGCTAGACTGACCAAGAAAAACAAGTGAAGAGACTCAAATTACTAAGGTCAATAATGAAACTGGGCACACTGCTACTGAATCTAGTGAAATAAAAAGGATTACAAGAGAAACTATCAAGAATTCTATGCCAATAAATAAGATAAAATAGACACATTTCTAGAAAGATAAAAACTACCAAAAATGATTCAAGAAGAAATAGACAATTTGAAAAAACTGGTTGAGATTAAATTAACACTAAAATCTATCTACAAATAAATAAATAAATAAATAAATAAATCCCATGTACAGATGACTCCATTGCTGATTACTATCAAACATTTAAAGAAGACTTAATACCTATATTTTCTATTACCAATATTCCAAAAGATAGAAAAGGAGAAACACTTTTGTGAGATGAGTATTACCTTAATACCAAACCAGACAAATACAAGAAAACTACAGACCAATTATCTTCAATAAATATGGATGCAAAAATCCTCAACAACCTACTAGAAAACCACATTCGGCAACATATAAAAAGAATTATATACCATGACCAAGTATGATTTGTCTGCTTTTCCAGGAATGCAAGGTTGGTTTAATATCCAAAGATCAAATAATGTTATACACTATATTAATAGACTGCAAACCAAAATCCACATGATCATCTCAATAGATATGGAAAGAATATTTGACAAAATCTAATACTCCTTCGTGATGAAAAACATTCAAGAAACTAGGAAAAGAAAGAACTTGCTTAGCCTGATAAAAGGCATTTATGAGAAAACCTACAGCTAACATTATATTTAACAGTGAAAGACTGATTTTTTTCTAAGAAACATAGTCTTAGGTAAAAAAGTAGAAGTTTGAACTCATTATTTTATTTCAGCACTACTGGAGGTTTTAGCCAGTGCAGCCAGACAAAAAAGAAATAAAAACCATTCACAGTGGGAAGAAAGAAGTAAAACTATCTTTATTTATAGACAACATGTTCATCTATATATAGAATCCAATGAAATCTCCAAAAATTTACAGGATGTAGTAAGTGAGTTTAGCAAGGTTGTATGATAACATCTCAACATACAAAAACAACTGTATTTCTACCTATTAGCAATAAACAACTAAAAATTGAAACTTAAAAAATGTCATATATAATACTATCAAAAACATGAAATGCTTAGGGATAAATCTGATAAAAGTTGTGAAAGACCTGTGTATTGACTCCTACAACTGCTGGGAAAAAAAGAGAAAACCTAAATTAATAAGAGCTATATCATGTTCATGGTTTAGACAACTTAATATTGCTAAAATGTCATTTGTCTCAGAATTATAGATTCAACTCAATAACATTAAAAACAATAGCACCCCCTTTTAAAAAAAAAAAACAAACTGAAAAACTCACTCTAAAATTCATATGGGATTGCAAATGACCTAGAATAGCCAAAACACTGTAGAAAAGGGAGAACAAAATTGGAGGACTAACACTACCTGATTTTTTAAAAAAAGATTTTTTTATTTATTTGAGAGAGTGAATGCACATGCATGAGCAGGGGGAGGGGCAGAGGAGAAGGGAGAGGGATAAGTCAACTCCAGGCTGAGCATGGAGCCTGATGTGAGAAATCAATCTCACGACTCTTGAGATCATTATCTGAGCTGAGACCAAGAGTCAGCTTGCTTAACCGACTGAGACACCCAAGTGCCCCAACACTACTGTGTAGTAACTGTACAATCAGTGTTACTGATTCTAACACTTATTATACAGCTACACAATCAAGATGGCATTCATGGTAAGACAGACTAATAGATAAGTTAAACAGAATAGGGAGTCCAGAAATAGGCACATATATGGAACAAATGATTTTCTACAACAGTGCAAAGACAATTCAATAGAGGGTAATTTTTTCAACACATGTTGCTGGAAGAATTGAATATCCCAATTCAAAAATATGAATGGGGATCCTACTTTGTACCACATACAAAAGTTAATGGATCATAAACCTAAATTCCAGGAGAAAATCTTTGTGACCTTGGGTTAGACAAGAAATTCTTAGATATGCTACTAAAAACATAATCAGTGAAAGAAAAGAGCAAATTGCTCAGTTGGACTACATCAAAATTTTGAACTTCTGTTCTTTAAAAGACAATTTTAAGAGAATGAAAAGACAAGCCATAGATTAGAAGATACGTGCAAAGTATATGTTTGATAAAAGACTTATATCCAAAATATATCAAAACAAATATCAAAACAAAATAAGAGAACAGGCAACTAATTAAAAAATGGGCAAATATTTGAAAAGAAGCTTCACCAAAGAATAAATATGGATGACAAATAGAAAATGAGAAGATGCTCAACATAACTAATCATTATGAAATGCAAATTAAAACCACAGTGATAAACTATTATACATATATACATATTACATACATATATCTACATTACATGTTAGTATAGCTAAAATTAACAGATTGATCATACTAAGTGTGCACTAAGCAGGAATGTGGAGGAACTAGAATAGTCACACACAGCTGGTGGGAAAGTAAAATGTTACAAACAACTTTGGCAGTTTCTTAAAAAGTTAAATATATACTTACCATATTTAATCCAGCCACTCCACTCCTACGTATTTACCCAAGAAAAGCAAAAGCCTCTGTCATACCAGAATTTGTACACCAGTGTTCATAGTAGCTTTATTTGTGATAGTCAACAACTGGGAACAACCTAAATGTCTATCACAGATAAAATGAAAAACTGTAGTTTGTTCTACATACTACACAACAATAAAAAAGGAATTAACTACTTACTAATGCTCTAATGGCAATGATTCTCAAATAATTATGTTCAGAAAAAGAAGCCAGATAAAAATGAATACATATGGTGTAATTCCATTTTTACAGAATTCTTAGACATGCAAGCTAAAGTATAGAGACAAAAGGCAGAATAGTTAAATTGTCTAGAGCTCAGTATAGGAAGAAAGGGGTATGAAGGAGCTATACAAAAGGGCAAAAAGAAACTTTTCGGAAAAAAAAAACTTTTGGGGTGATGGATATGTTTATTACTTTGTGGTCATGATTTCATAAGTGTATACATATGTCAAAATACATCAAATTGCATAATTTAAATACATGTAGTGTATGTTAATCATATCTCAGTAAAGCTGTTAATAAATAGCTGAAATATGAAAAGTTATATTGAAATTTTATTACAGCTGATCCTGAGAAGTAGCCACAACTGTCAAAATTTGAATTAACATAACTAATTTACTAACTAAAATCTGAGTTGCTTTGGTTAATCTGAAGTAGGTACTACTGAGCAATAAATTGGCTGACAGGCAAGCAAACAGGAACATCCAGGGACCTGAGATCAAGCTACCAACTTGGTCTTTACACTATAGTTTGGAATTATAAAATTATTTTTTTTGCTTCTATCTTATAATAAAGTTTATTAGGAAAAGCCTTATTAACCAGAAATGGTAAGACAGGAAACAGTGGTCATTCAGATTAAATTCCAGTTAGCCAGGACTGATTTCTGTTCAACTGGTGGTCCCTAAGCAAAGAAGCATTCCAGGACTCTCGCAATCACTGCCACTCTGAATTCCTCTTTCAAAAAGTGAATGTGGGCAAAGGAGAGAGGAAGCCTCTTTGGTAGGCATTTCTAGTAGAACAATTTCTTTTCTATTTTCATGCATTGTGTGATATTGTTTTAATTGAGTCAGATTTATCCAAACTCCAAGTTACTTCTTGTTTCTAAACTGAGCTCCTATGGAAGAGGAATTTATACCTATCCCTTATCAGGGAAAGCTTTAGTGGTATACAGTAATTCCCTAAACTCTGGAACCAAAGATAGCTCCAATTTATTATGGCTATGTTGCTCTTAAATCATTCCTGAGGCAATATAATTGACTAATTCTGTCCTCAGAGCCCAAAGGTGCTGTGACCAAAATGTATAGAGCATCCTAAAAGCATGATTTCACCCACTAAGAACACAATGTTATGCCCCTTCATTCAAGAAGCCCAGCCGAATCCTATTTCTCTAATTAGAGCTAAATGCCTATACTTTTTGGCAGCAACCTTTATTAACTTATTTGTAAAATTGCATTATTTTAGAGAAAAAAAATAGGATACCTTTGTTTTGAATTCCAGAATGTTATTTCCTGGATTAATTCTTCCGAGTAATATCAGATCCTTTATCTGCATACATTTCTTTCTAGGAGCTGTGCTGTAGTTTAAAGGCTTTTTTACAGTACGTTGACGGCCACACCCAGAGGAAGAGGAGCTCTGACTGTCGTTAGCATGCAGAACAGCAAAAGTTGATTTTTTAAGATATGATTTCGTCTGATGCCCAGTATTGCTGCCTAAGACATCAGACCCTTGATGTACCAGGGATTCTGATGTCCCCCTAGGTGGTTGCTGGAAAGCTATTTTCCTCTTTCCTCTTTTTAGATCACAGCTGGTAGGATCCTGATCACAAATAACAGTCGATGGATGGGCATCATTTTCAGCAAGTACGCTTGTAGTCTCTGAAATATGTAATGTACCAGTTACTGCTGAGGGACTACTATAGGATTCATGCCCTTCGGCCAGAGTTTCTGTGCGATCATTTTCTTTTTGCAAATGTTCTGTTTGAGCAATAAAAGCAACAGGTTGGAATGGTAATTTAATTTTCTTACTGCCATTTGAATGTCTGGAGTTTGATAACCCATCCAAGGTACAGTCACTGACATTTTGTTTAGAATTCAGTTCATTTCCAGAAAATTCTTCCCTTCTCACTGTTTCTGAGTTTACACAAGCGTTGGTATTTTGGCTGCCATTCCACATTTCCAGAGACAACTGTGTTTCCTGCATGCTTCCACAAATAAGGCCTACAGGACAAAGTGAATCTGACTGGGACTGCAATGAATTTTCCAGACTGGTAAGCTCTTGGTTGTCCTTTTCACTAGAGGTTTCTGAGCTGGATGGCAGCTTCCTCAAACTAGGACCTGACAAAGATGTAATGTTTTTATAGTTTTGAATTTTCTGGCTAATTTTTTTCTGTTTTTTTGCCACAACTAAAAGGTTCTTCTGTCTTGTGGCCAAGTTAGCCAGTTGTTCTCTCAGGACTCCATGCTTAAATGATTCTATGGACACCCTAGAAAAAGAAACAGAAAGAGAAAAAAATACAAAAACTGTAGAAAACTTTTTTTTAGTAGTCATTTAGATTTTAAAGATACTTTGTCTCCATTTAAATTTAATCAGCCCAGGAGCGCCTGGGTGGCTCAGTGGGTTAAAGCCTCTACCTTCAGCTCAGGTCATGATCTCAGGGTCCTGGGATGGAGCCCCGCATCAGGCTCTCTGTACAGCAGGGAGCCTGCTTCCCTTTCTCTCTGCCTACTTTTGATCTCTCTCCCTGTCAAATAAATAAATAAAATCTTAAAAAAAAAATTTAATCAGACCAAAGTACACAAGAGTCTATTTTTGCAATTAATTTCCTCTGAGAGGAAATGACTCTTAAGGTGAATAAGACTGCTTTTTCATTGAGGTGATGGTGTGGTTATCCACATTTACATTATTTACCAGTTGTGAGTCAACTCTGAAAAAGAAACAAATCGAGTTGGTTAGCTGGAAGGTAGCAACTGATGGCCAAGGAGGAATACAATTCTTTAAATTTGGAGTTTGCTTTCCTGTTTATAGGAGAAAGGTATATTAGGAAGTAACATCTGGGAATAAGTTCCACTTAAGTTCCCTTAGGGCTATGGAGAAGTGAGACTGTTTTGTGAGTAATTATAACTGGGCTAGACCTGAGAAATGTCAGTCCATCAAGTAATTACTGTAATTATACTTTAAACCTGTACTGAGGCACTTTCAGGTCCAGAGGGACTACCCAGACAAACATTATCCTGTGTGACTAAAGGAGCTTGATTTTGAGAGAAAATGGCTGATCCACACACCTTTTTTTTCCGATTATACCCACCTATTCTACAGTGACCTTCAGGATACCGGACTCTTTGTTTCGAGTAGTTCTCAAACTTTTTGGTCTTATGACTTTTTTATACTCTTAAAAATTATTGAGGAACCCAAAGGGCTTTTGTTCATATGGGTGTATCTATCAATATTTACTATTTTAGAAAATAAAACAAATTTTTAAAACACAAGAATATACAAGCATACATTCCATTAGCTATTAGAATAATGATATCATCACAGTTCATGTGGCCTTCAGAAAATTCCATTACACACTCATGAGAGAATGAGCGTCAAAAAGGCAAATAACATCTTAGTTTTATTATAAAAATAGTTTTGACTTCATGCACTCCTTGAAATGGTCTCAGGGACTCTCAGGGATTACCCTTAAGCAGCTGCTTTAAGGGATAGTAATAGTATAGATATCTGTCTCTCCTATCACAGTTTAGAGTTGTTGGTACTGAATTCCAAGCAGAATGGATGTTAAAATGAGTAGCAGATGTAAATGGAAGAAGCAGCAAGATGGAGTTAGATAAGCAAACAACTAGTAGCATAAAAGAAGCTGGATAGAGGAGAAAGAAAAAAATTAGTAATACCACATTTAAAACAGAGTTCAGACAGAAAAAGAAAAGATTTAGATTACAAGATTTTAAGCCTCACAGCAAGATTAATAAGGATTTACACACCTGCAAACCCAACTGATCGGGAACTTTCCAAAATTCTTGGTATATTGTTAATCATAGGACATAAAAGAAAAATTGAAGCTAGCCTTCTCCAAAGTCTCCTAGAAAATATCCTGCAGTCAATTACCCACCTATTGATCTTATAAGTTCACTTGCATTATACTGACAGAAAAATAGGAAATAGACATGAATTTATGATACCTATCACTGGAGTAAAAAGCAAAATGAAGACAGAAGACTTATAAATGAAAATTAAAAACTGATTTTTAAATAGGTTCAGAAAAAAAATTGAATATGCAATAGATGTCAAATGTTTATAAGAATATAAAGGAAATTAGAAAGATCACATGTGAATAAAGAATAAGGTCAAAAGGTATCTGCAACCCCATATTCACTGCGGCATTATTAACAATAGCTGAGACAGGGGCACCTGGGTGGCTCAGATGGTTAAGCGTCTGCCTTCAGCTCAGGTCATGATCCCAGGGTCCTGGGATCGAGCCCCATGTCAGGCTCCCTGCTCAGCAAGGAGTCCGCTTCTCCCTCTCCCTCTGTCTGCTGCTCCCCCTGTTTGTGCTCTGTCTGTCTCTCTCTCTCAGATGAATTAAAAAAAAACAATAGCTGAGACATGGAACCAACCTACAGATCCATCAAAGGATAAAGGAAATGTGGTACGTACACACACACACACACACACACACAGAAAAATATTATTCAGCCATAAAAAAGAAAGAAATCCTGTCAGTTTTGACAACATGCACAGACCTTGAGGGCATTATATTAGGTGAAACAAGTCAGAAAAAGAAAAACAAATACTGTATGGTCTCACTTACATGTGGAATCTAAAAAACTGCAAAAACTGAACCCATAGATACAGAGAACAGGTTGGTGGTTGCCAGAGGTGGAAGGTGGAGGGTAGGTAAAATGAGTGAAGGGAGCCAAAAGGTACAGACACCCAGTTATAAAACAGGTAAGTCTTGAGGATATAATGTATACCATGGTGACTATAGTTACTAATACTCTATTGTATATTTGAAAGTTGCTAAGAGACATTGTGACCAAAAAAAAAAGAGGCATATATAGCTAAGTCTATGAGAAACTAATAAAAATAATGCCCAAACAAGAAAAAAATATAACATCTTTCTCTTTTTTTTTATTATTATGTTCAATTAGCCAGCATAGAGTACATCATTAGTTTTTGATGTAGTGTTCAACGATTCATTAGTTGCATATAACACACCTTTCTCAAGAGAAGGACAAAAAATGGTATATAACCAGTATCATCAGGATGAAACCTCTTAAAAACTCTGAGAGTTTAGAAATACACAAAACTAAATAATATACATGGTTAAACTGCTTAGAAAGATAATATTTGTGATAACAAAAGGAAAAATTTGTAATATAAAAAATCAGAGTTCACTATGGAAAGAAATTTATTTTGGGATTTATGATCAGAGACACTTTCATAAAATTCTTGGCTGTAGACAACTTTTTAAGATACTAAAATGTCTTTTTCTGAATATTTCAAGTAATAAAATAGAAAAATATCTTTCTGGGAAGTACAATTACCTATGGAGGTAATAGATTAGATGACCTCATAAAGTCATTCTTTGGTCCTAAGCAACATTTGTACTCTTAAGAAATTCTAGAACTATTGTAACTAAAAAGGGATATATTATGAAAACTCCAAAGCATTCCTATTTTTTTCACTCACCTGTATTTTTTAGCCAGATCATCTCTTTCTGCTTTCTGTTTGGCAAGCACATTATCCATAACCTCTTTTATCTCTAACATCTTTTCAATGTATTGTTCTGGAAACATGGTAATAAAATAAAAAGTCAGTTAATTGAGAGATAGCAAATGTTAAATTTGATCACACAGGACTCAGCCTTACTGTTACTCTTAAAAAGCCATTATTTCCCTACCTGCTCCCTAGTATCAGTGGCCCAGATATATAAATCGAGGGCCACTGAATTACACCACCCTATGGAAGTACCCTGAATACAGCAGGCCAGCCTAAGTTCTAATCCTGCTACTCCACTAAGCTTTGCAAACCTGGACAAGTCACATGACCTCTATGGTCCCCTTCCTTATCTGTGAAATGAGGTTAGTAAAGAAAGATAAATAGGAAAATGAATATTTTGTTAAAATTACTTTTTAAAATATAAAAGGAATACATAGTAAAAGAAAATTTCAAACAATATGAATGTTTACACAGAAGAATAATAACCCCCTGCTTCTCCTCTTTTTCACTCCACAAAAGAGACTATTAATACTTTAGTAGCAGTGTGTGTGTTTGTATATGCAAAAGTTTTTAATATATTTAATGTATTATTCTATATATTTATACTATATGTAATTATATTATAGGTACCTAAAAATAAGAAAGATGCTATCAGTTCTTGTTCTTTACACTTAACACTTAGATAGGACTATATAATATGTAAGGTTATTTAAAGATGTATATAAAATTACTTTTACAATAATTACTTAAAATTTTCTTACTTTCTTCCACTACTTCCTAAGTAACGGCATCATCACCTCCCTCACCCATCACAAATCCACAAGATTTACACATAAATGTCAATTATGTCCAAATCCAGATTCCCAAGCAGTAAATGGAAAGGCTTAGATGAATACATTTTACTTCTTTAAGCTACTTGTTATTTATTTCACTTTTGGCTTATGTTTCTAAGTTTTTTCCTAATTATTTTAGACCAATGCATATTTTTCTGGATAATTTAGAGAAAATCAGTGGTGGGAAATGAAATCAAGTTCAGAGTAGGAATTTATTCCCTTTGCAAATCAGACAAATGATTTGATCAGTACAGAGTCAGTGTTCCCAAAGTACTTTCTGTCTTGTTAATACTATGAGATACATTAATCAGTGGTATCTTAGAGAAAACCTAGAAATTGCCCTAATATGTGTAAGATTTTAAAATACGATAATAAGGCATTAGAAAAAAAGGAGAATGACAGAAATTATGCAACAAATAAGAGGGGGCAAATAGAGTAGTAATATGGGGGTGGGAGACTCTGTTCTATCCTTATCTTATGCCACATGCGGAAAAGAGATTTCAAATGAATAAAAGAGTTAAAACACTTAATAAAAAATAACATACGAAATGTTCAAAGTAAACATTTTTCTGGTCAGTTTGGTTGAGGCACTAAAGATATCTGATATCCAAGGGAATGCAAGACATCTATAAAAAAAACTTACAAAAAAGTGTACACAATGGGATTCATTATTTTCGGATCCCTCATCCAGATCAAAGACATAGAAGGTGTCAGAATATGGAGGTGGTGAATTTGTAAAGATACTTCAGAGAGCTATTGCTCAACTGGATGGGAATCTCCAATATGAGCAGCTAAAGTAAGAGGCAAGGTTTCTCTCCTTTATTCAAACCTAATGGGGGTGGGGGGGTCAGTCTCTCAAAGAACTGTTGAAGACAGTAATAATCTTCTTTTGAGGTGATGATGGACTCACACCTGGCTTCCTCCTTGAACATCTAGAGGTTGAGACCCTGCAGAGCAAGACGTTTGGACAGCTGGGGAAAGGGACAGTTGCTGCTAGAAATTAACGGTCCTCTCTTCTAACCACTGGTCTAGAGTGCCAGGATCCTGAGAACTTGGTGTGGAGCCTGCCCTGTGATCCTGACTATGATGGCTTCTTCCTCTGAGAAAGAACCTGTATACGGTGGGACACCAAAAAAAAAAAAAAAAAAAAAAGGAAGAAGTAGAAGGAAGAAGCAGCAGTAGCAACTGAAAGTAGCCAGGGAAAGGAAAATGTGCTGTCCTGCCACACAGGAGCCAGGCAAAAGTTTCAGAACAGTTTCAGAAAACTGCTCTGAAGAGACTAAGTTTTAGACATTTGCCAAAGATTGATGGAGTCAATAGCAGTCAGTATTTAATTACTAGCCAAGAACTATAGAGTCCCATTGCCTTCCTCTCCTCCCATAAAGGGGCAGTGAGATGAAAATAAAGGGATCCTGGTGAAAAAGAATAAAATTACATTATAAAGCATAAGGATGGGGAGAGGAGAAAAGTTTCTAATAAAAGCATGAAAAGAAATAGCAAAGGAAAAAAGCTGATACATTTTACTCTACAGAATTTGAAAATGTATGTACTTAAGCATAAATTAACACGTTATACATAAAGATAGTTAAGTAGCTGAAAAACATATTTGTAGCAGTTATGACAGAAAAGGGGTCAATAACTTGATTACATAAAATGGCTCCAATTTATTAACATACAAACAGGAACAATCAATTCACAAAGCAGGAAATAAAACTAGAGAAAAAAAATACCACTAATAATCAATAAGGCAAGTGAAAAGATGAGGCACTCTTATTAAACTACTCAAATTAATTTAAATGAAAATATTGGTGCTATCAGCAGTGTAAAGGAAAATAAACACTAATGTGTGTCGGTGAAAGTGCAAATTAAATTAGTATCTAATACTTTATGAAACAATTTATCAATATAAATCAATAGATTTAAAAATGTTTATATATTTTTGACCCAGTAGTGCCATTTCTGTTAATATTTCCTAAGAAAGATACATGCTATAGAATAGCAAAAAATTGGAAAAATGTAAATGCTCAACAAAAAGGTAAAAATTGAGCCCGGGAACATTAATAGAACACGATACTATGTAAACCACTAAGAATAATGGCTATGGGGGAAAAATGTTAAATTGGCAAATTTGGCATGATCCAAACTGTGTTTTTAATAATTTTATTGAGGTAAACTGCGTAACTAAATTCTTAGAAAAAGAAAGGAAGCAAATATTGTGGTGGGACAGTAGGTAATTTTAGCGTATTTTTTCATCTTTGTTATTTTTTGAAGTGTATTATATGTCTTTTTAAGAAAAAAATTATAAAATTGGAAAATTCACCTTAAGTGTATAAGACATTATAAATACTAAATAAAATATATGAACTATTCACATTTGTTTGAGGGTATAAATTATTTTGTATTATTTTCCCCAAATCATAACATGTACCATGTATTAGACCAAGATGAAAGGTAGAATGGGTATAATTTAAAAGGAAATAATTTTTTATTATTTATTTATTTATTTATATTATGTTATGTTAATCACCATACAGTACACATCATTAGTTTTTGAGGTAGTGCTCCATATAACACTCAGTGCTCCATGCAATATGCGCCCTCCTTAATACCTATCACTGGGCTAACCCATCCCCCTATGCCACACCCCTCTAAAACCCTCAGTTTGTTTCCTGGAGTCCATAGTCTCTCATGGTTCCTCTCCCTGTCTGATTCTCCCCCTTCATTTTTCCCTTCCTTCTCCTAATGTTCCCCATGCTATTCCTTATGTTCCACAAATAAGTGAAACCATATGATAACTGACTTTCTCTGTTTATTTCACTTAGCATAATCTCCTCCAGTTCCATCCATGTTGATGCAAAAGTTGGGTATTCATCCTTTCTGATGGCTGAGTAATATTCCATTGTATATGGCCACATCTTCTTTATCCATTCATCTGTTGAAGGGCATCTCAGCTCTTTCCAATAGTTTGGCTATTGTGGACATTGCTGCTATGAACATTGGGGTGCATGTGGGCCTTCTTTTCACTACATCTGTATCTTTGGGTAAATACCCAGTACTGCAATTGGTGGCTCATAGGGTAGCTGTATTTTTAACTTTTTGAAGAATCTCCACACTGTTTTCCAAAGTGGCTGCACCAATTTGCATTCCCACCAACAGTGTAAGAGGGTTCCCCCTTTCTCCACATCCTCTCCAACATTTGTTATTTCTTGCCTTGTCAATTTTTGCCATTCTCACTGGTGTAAGGTGGTATCTCAATGTGGTTTTGATTTGAATTTCCCTGATGGCTAATGCTGATGAACATCTTTTCATGTGTCTGCTAGCCATTTGTATGTCTTCTTTGGAGAAGTGTCTGTTCATGTCTTCTACCCATTTTTTGACTCGATTATTTGTTTTTTGGGTGTTGAGTTTGAGAAGTTTTTTATAGATCTTGGTTATCAGCCCTTTCTCTGTAGTGTCATTTGCAAATATCTTCTCCCATTTCGTGGGTTGCTTCTTTGTTTTGCTGATGTTTCCTTTGCTGTGCATAAGCTTTTTATCTTGATGAAGTCCCAAAAGTTCATTTTCGCTTTTGTTTCCTTTGCTTTTACAGACGTGTTTTGAAAGAAGTTGCCGTGGCCGATGTCGAAGAGGTTACTGCCTATGTTCTCCTCTAGGACTTTGATGGATTCCTGTCTCACACTGAAGGCTTTCACTCATTGAGAATTTATCTTTGTGTATGGTGTAAGCGAATGGTCGAGTTTCATTCTTCTGTATATAGCTGTCCAATTTTCCCAGCACCATTTATTGAAGAGACTGTCTTTTTTCCATTGGGTATTTTTTCCTGCTTTGTTGAAGATTAGTTGACCATAGAGTTGAAGGTCCATATCTGGGCTCTCTACTCTGTTCCACTGATCTATGTGTCTGTTTTTGTGCCAACACCATGCTGTCTTGGTGACCACAGCTTTGTAATAGAGCTTGAAATCAGGCAACGTGATTGCCCCCAGCTTTGTTTTTCTTTTTCAACATTTCCTTGGCAATTTGGGGTCTTTTCTGGTTCCATACAAATTTTAGGGTTGTTTTTCCAGCACTTTGAAAAATGCCATTGGTATTTTGATCGGGATGATGTTGAAAGTATAGATTGCTCTGGGCAACGTAGACATTTTAACCATGTTTATTCTTCCGATCCATGAGCATGGAATGTTTTCCCATGTTTTTGTGTCTTCTTCAATTTCTTTCATAAGTGTTCTGTAGTTTCTAGAGTACAGATCCTTCACCTCTTTGGTTAGGTTTATTCCAAGGTATCTTACGGTTTTTGGTGCTATTGTAAATGGAACAGATTCCCTAATTTCTCTTTCTATAGTTACATTGTTAGTGTATAGGAAAGCAACAGATTTCTGTGCATTGATTTTGTATCCTGCCACATTACTGAATTGCTATATGAGTTCTAGTAATCTAGGGGTGGAGTCTCTTGGGTTTTCCACAAAAAGTATCATGTCATCTGCGAGGAGAGTTAGTTTGACTTCTTGCTAAAATAATTTTTTAAAGACTATACAGTATGAATGAGGATAAGAGATGAACTAATAGGTGTATCCTGTTATATAAAAGATTGATGAGATACTTCAAATTACTTTTTACCTAACTACTTAAACATTCAGATCTGCATCCATCAGGAGCTAATTTCTACCTTGTAAGTCATAACACAAGAAAACGCGACTGTGATATATCAAAGATTTGCAAATAGTCACTGAAATTTTGAGAAATTCAGATTATTAGGTTAGGAATCAAGGTCAAATTTACCATTTTGAATCACTAGTGTTTTGTAAACAGGAAGACATCTATGCAGTAAGACATTTACCTGGTCTATCTGTTCATCTGAAAGGTATGAGGATTTGCCCTACTTAGGTCACAACTGCCTATTCCTTTTCTGATCTGTTTTTAAGGGTTACCATAGCTAGGTGAAGCTGAGGAGCTAAGGAGTAACATAATCTCATCTCTAGCCACTATCTTAAGCTTTTTTGCCCCACATCTTCATCTAAACATATCACCAGTAGGAGCTTATCTTTGATCATGGTTCTGAGTGTCTCTCATATTACTCATGCTATACCTTGAGTCTAGAAGTATCTCAATCAACAATTACACTAACTACTGGTTTGCAAAAATGACTTCTAACGCTTATTCCTGGCACTTTATTATCACGTTAAAAAAAAAAAGGGGGGTTACTTTTCAGCCACCATTAGTAAGCTTTGACATAAACCTGTTCCTTAAGAAGTGGAGGGAGCAATGACCTTGGATATATGAAATAATCAAACTTGAGTATGGGTCCATATTTACCTGCATCTTCAGGGGTTCTTATTTCAAATTCTAGTAAATTTTCTTGTTTTTCTTCTATATCTTGTAGAATGGCACAGATGGTCTGATGCTATGAGATAAAAATATTAAAAACGTCATTACATGAAGGTAGATATTTCTCTCTGATACACAATTGTCAAATGCACAGTAAAAGTGCTAAAGAAAGTGCTGTTAAAATGCTCATTTCACTTAATGTTCAAAATGTATTCATGCTTTGTTTAAACTTAACTGTATAAATTGTTGCATGTTTGGAGGGGAACAAGTAAACCTAAGTATTCTGATTTATGTAGCAGATCTATTCCTGGTAAATAGAATATATGAGTAGCAACCATATAAAGACTCATAATTTTTCACTGACTTCAGTTTTAATCATAGCTGTATGTGATAAAAGAACAACTCAGCACATAATATTTAAAGATCACATATATGCAATAAATTCACTTTAAGGCTTTATGACTATCAACTGCACACTATTTAAATCTCAAACGTAATCTTAAAAATACAAAACACAACTCTCTCAAAAACTCACAAATGGGAATTAAGGCCACCTCTTCATGCCCTTGTTAGTACTAACTGTCCTGCCTGGAATGCCTTCAATTTATTTTGCCCAGATGCATCTCTTTCTTATGAGAGAAGTAATCTTGGAGTGGATTCTGGGACTAGACTGCCTGGGTGTGAATTCTGGCTTCACCTCTTCCTAGCTGGGTGGCTCCAGCATGTTACTTATCCTCTCCTTGCCTGAATAGAGTAACACATGTAAAATGCTTCGGGCATGCCAGCAAAACACAAGAGCTCAATAAGTACTGCTTATTATTATATAAAACCCCTATCACACATGAAACCTCTGACTAATCTAAGTCATACAGATTTCTCCTTTCTCAGAATTAGTTAAGAATTTTGGTGGTATATAATTTAGCATTAATATAGATAATGTCTTACACATTATATTTCTCTATCAAGAAAATAACATCTTATAGGACAGGAGCATAGCTTTTATATTTGTGAATGGTTCCCACACTGTTGGATGTATAGCTGGGTGCTCAATAAACAAAAACTGATGGACTGACTCATTACCTATCCTTTCATATATTCTCAATATACATTCATTTAAACAATGTGACAGTCCTCAAAGTTTTCTAAAGTGCATTGCTCTGAAATTTTACTTTGGTGCCTACATGGACATGAAAAATGCACATAATAAAACCATCCAATTATGTGGAAAAGCAATCTCACTGCTGTCATTTATGAAATGCATCAGAGCAGAACTATAAAACATAAATATGCAAAACAAACAAACAAAATGAGATTTATCTCTTTTTACACTGAATAGCTATAAAAGCAAACTAAAGGTCTGAATCTGAGCCCTGGTTAAGCCTCTATTTACAGGTCAGGATAAAGAAAACATTTTTTGGTGCTGATTTTCCTTTTTGCTTTGGTTATATTGTGGATGCACTCAGTCTTGGCTACCATGGGCAATAACCTTCAACTCCACACCAGCTTTTCCTTCTACCATGAAGGGACCAGCATAACCTTCCCTCCAAGATCCCCTTTCTTAGTCCTTCATTACTGTTTGTTTATCTTAAAAAGAAACACTGAAAAACCCAACCTATGATCTGTCTTTGGAACAAGCAGCTTTAGATAGTTTATACTGTGCTTATGGAAAGCTTCACCATAATTTTATTCCAAATTTCCTATTTTTAACGCAGGATCATCTTTGCCTCTAACACCTCTCTTACAATTTTGTACAGTATAGCACCGTGGTCAGAGTACAGGCTCTGTAGCCAGACTGCCCGGCACTGCTTTAATTCTGGTATTGCTACTTAACAGAAATGTAATTTTGGATTAAGTTACTTAACCTCTTTTACTTTAGCTTCTTCAATTGTAATGGGGAAGATAATGAGATAACAGAACGCATCCAGGAGGGTTATTATGAGGACAAAATGAGTTAATATAAGGACTCAGAGGAGAGCTTATCATATAGTGAGTACTCAGTGAATACCAACTTTAGTGTTATTACTCCATCTACATGGGTATAGAGGAGGAAGCTGCCTACATGCTGTGATCTGAAGGTGTTATAAGGTAGCAGCAAACTAAAATCATCTCTTTTCCTTTGTATCTGGCCATAGAGTCACCTCTCTCCCCAATTTGACTTGAAGTTTCCAACATTCAAAAATAAGTTTACCTTTACAAAAGACTAACCCCTAATGACTTTAAAGTCCTTATATTTCTTGAGTTTTCCTCCTTTTCTAAAGTTGTTTTTTTCTTTTTTTTTAATTGAGGTATAGTTGACACATAATATTACGTTAGTTTCAGGTGTACAACAGTAATTTGACAAGTTTATATGTTATACACTATGCTCAACACAAATATAGCTACTATCTGTCACCATACAACACTATTACAATATCACTGACTATATCACCTATGCTGTACCTTTTATCCCTGTGACTTATTCATTTCATAACTGGAAACCTACCTCCACTCTCCTCACCCATTTTACCCATTCCCCCACCCAAAGTTGGTTTTCTTTAGACTCCTGTATCTCCATTACATTTTTTCTGAAGCTTGGCATGTGAAATGATATACATTACTCCTGAAGCAAACACCCATACAGTTAATAAAAACAGGCAGTTTTTCCAAGATGTTCTAATCTTTACATGAAAATATACTTTAAAGAGACTTATGATCAATATAGTGGGCTGGGCTGATATAGAAGAACCTCTGCCAAAAAAAGAACCTCTGCCTACTCCGAACACATGGAAACAGTACACAAAATACAATAAACTTTAAATATACGCACACGCACCTAAGAATGGAAAATGATTGAAAAATTCCCTGGTGTCAGAAATGAAACTAGTGGTGACCCATCAGGGATTTGGAACAAATATAAGTATTAGGGGCTGGGTTTTTAACGCTCACAAAGGAAAAACAGGCACGGAATCTCCACATGAAACTAGCGACCTTTACATTAACTAAAGGTTAGAAAAACTCTGCTTGCCACCACCCAAGGCTTTGGGTAGAAAATGAGAGACTCAAGCCTATACCACACATGTATATAAGAACTAAATTTATATAATTTGTGTGGTTCAGGAACCCAAACTGAGAAATTAGCACAAAAACTTGTGTGAAACCGATAAACTTCTAGGGCTTCAGGAGATGCAAATATTCACCACAAAAGTTAGGCACACCAAAATTCCCACAGTAATAAGTCCTCATGGAAATGAAATTATAATAAAAAATTTAAAACCACATAGAGAATCACGTTATCATGAGAAAGAATCGGGAAGAGACTTTGAAATTCCTTTTAAAAAATGTTTGGATTTTTTTTTTTTTTTTAAGATTTTATTTATTTATTTGTCATAGCACAAGCAGGCAGAGTGGCAGGCAGAGGCAGAGACAGAAGCATGCTCCCCGCTGAGCAAGGAGCCCGATGCGGGACTCGATCCCAGGACCCTGGGATCATGACCTGAGCTGAAGGCAGCTGCTTAACCAACTGAGCCATCCAGGCGTCCCAAAATGTTTGGATTTTTAAAAATGCTATCAATATTTTAAGAACACAAAAGTTTTTTTTTTTAAATTTTGTTCTTTCTTTAAAACAAAAAATTTGAATAGCAAACAGAATTTCTAGAAATAAAAAACAGTTATTTAAATTAAAGGCTCAATGTATGAGTTAAATCGATCAGAAATATTTAAGGAGAGAAATAATGAACTGGAAGAGAGGTCAAAGGATATCACACAGATTACTGTGGAAAGTTAGGTGGAAAATATGGAGAAGATACTATAAGACATGGAGACTGGTCTAAAAGGCATCTGAATAGAAGTTACAAAACAGAAAAATACTGAGAATGGAGCAGGGGCAATTTTCAAAGGTATAAGGACTGAAAGTTCCTGAAATACAAATAAGAAATGTGCCTTCAGATTAAAGGAGCATTTATAGGCCTGAGTATAATTAATAAAAATGCTCCATATTTAGACACAACTTAGTGAAAGTGGAGAACATAAAATCTATTACGATTAAAGACAGATTATCTACAAGGGAAAGACAGATTGATGGTTGACTTTCTGTCCATGACAACAGATACCAGGAAACAATGGAAAACATTTTCAGAGTGCTGAGGCAAATGCAATTTAGTTTGAATACCACTTAAGATAAAATATTTAAGCTATAAATTTGTTCATTAATAGTTTAGATTCAATGAATGACAATGTCTTCTTTACAATGACTAACAGAAAGCATGTAAGAGAAGTCTAATCAACATACATATTCTTTATTCTTTTTAAAGATTTATTTATCTGACAGAGAGGGAGAGAGCACAAGCAGAGTGAGTAGCAGGCAGAGGGAAGCAGAGGGAAGCAGAGGGAAGTAGGCTCTCCGCTGAGCAAGGAGCCCGATGTGAGGCTCGATCCCAGGACCCTGTGATCATGACCTGAGCTGAAGGCAGATGCTTACCCGACTGAGCCACCCAGGTGCCCCTTAACATACGTAGTCTTATTCAAAATAATATTTCATTGAGGAAGCTACTTCCTTAAGAAGTTAGTTTCTAGTAATCTTTACGTTTTGATCAAGTTACATGTACCTATCTTAACAAGTAACATTTTTTACTGAGCAACTACTATGTTATTTTTGTATACATATACTTTTATACAAGCAAACGCTATCACTATAAACCATGTGAGATTCCAGGTTGACTAACCCCAGTTGCTTTCCTCTCCTCTGTCTGGGTTCCAGGGTCTTTTCTACCTACTATGCATCTTAGACTTTTTGTGGGAATGGGTGGGTGAAGACACACTATGATAGTGGGATAAGTAGCTAAAGAACACAACCTAGTTGTAAAGAATAGCAGTTAATCCATAATTCTGTATTCAATGCAAATAAGTGAGTTAACTGTACAACATATTTTCTTGGCTCATTAGCCATATAATTTTTTTGTGACAAAAAATATTTTCAACCTGTGTGTCCTTAAAATGGAAATAGTACTGCCAATAGCAAATGGCTGGCTGGCTGGCCCAAAGAATGGCATATTCTAAGCTGAAAAATGAAAGGATTTCAACTTCACTCACCACAGGATGGCTTTCTCTTGTTTTTTCTCTGTGTGAAAGAGAAGGTAGGTCAACAGTTTTACAGTCATCACTAAAACACCGTTTAAGTCTTTTTGGTCGGACAGCAGGAGTTTTGACTTTAAAAATTAAAATTAAAAAAAAATTAAAATTAGAAAATATAATAATGTGTAAAAATTTAGCTTCATTTTATCAATTTTAATGGTGACAGAAATAGAATAAATTAAGTCTACAATTACTACAATAACTTAATGTTGATCAGAATCTCATTTTTTATTATCATCAATTGAGTGATTACAGCTAACATTTAGCTGTATACTTATAAGTATACTTATAAGCTGAATACTTATTACATGCTGGATGGCAAACTCTTTTCCTGAACCATCTTATTTAATCTGCATATGAGCCCTGTAAGATAGGTAGTTTATTCTGTCCATTTTACAGAAGAGGAGAATGAAGCTTAGAGGGATTCAGGAAGTTTCCTTAATGTCACACAGCTAGTACTGAAAACAGATCTGATTCCCAAATCCATGCTGTTAATCAACTGTGTCTACGATTCATTGTCTCTGACCCTTTTCCCATTCTGGATTCCCTTCCTTCATATAAGTATTGTATCCTACACCCCTCATCCCTTTAGGGTAGCTGATCAAGGAAATGTCTACACAAGAAACAAGAGACAAGTGGGGATAGATATAGCACTTCATAACTGAGTGCCCAATAATTTCAAATATGGCTGTGGAAAGGGTGAGAGACACGGCTGGGGCTCTATATGGTAGGAGACAATGAAAAGAGGAACCTTGTCAGTCTTGACCTTGACCTATACATGCTCTATCTCACTAGTGAAATAGGAGACAGTGATTATCCTTGGGTCTGACCACTCACATCGGTAATATGATTCCTCTCTCTCTCTCGCTCTCTCTTTTTTTTTTTTTCGTTTGTTTTGAGTCCTCTCTTGAAAATCAACAATTGGTAAAGACAGTGGTAGACTGGGGGAAGAGTGTGTGACTGGGCTTCTCTCTTATTATTCTGCCTCATAGGGAGAAAAGGCAGATATGTTCCTGGGTTTTCCGTATGAGTCAAGGCTCAAGCAGGACAGAAAAGGAAGAAAAAAAATCATTCTCCTCAACAGTTTTAATAAACTGCGTTTAACTGTTTGTTTTCTGGTTGATCTCCCCACAAGACTATAAGTTCCTCATAGGCAAGTACTCAATCTGCTTGGCAGGTGCTTAACAAATATATGTTTTCTAAATTAGTGTTCACTACATGCCTATTTCTTATAGATAGTTAATTATATCATTTAAATGCAAACTATTTCTGAAAAATGGTTCATAAAATTTTGCTCCCCTTGAATATTTTATACTGTATTTACACATACACATATGCATACAAATATATTTGCTTAACAAATTCATATTCTAGCATTAGAACATTAGAGTATTGAAAAGTTGGATCAGTCCCTTTCACATGAACCACTACAAATTTTGAAGTAATGGAATCTTAGTCGCAAAGACTTTAGTATAATGCCAACCTTTTCCAACCCCACTACCAGTAAACCAATTTGTGTGGTTTCAGTTACATCTCTATCTCAGACCCAATGTTAGAGATTAATAATTGTTTAATGAATAATATGGATTCCATTTCAATATGTAATGCCAATCCAACAGGATCATATGGTACATAAATCAATTTGGAAATGCTAATTTCTAAAAATAAATAATGCTTTTCAAGAGTTTAATAAACATACAAAACATCTACTCCAGTTATGAAACAATTTACACTACAAATCTGAAGATTTTTCTAAGCAGAGGTATATACTTGTCTAAAATAGCAAGGAATACTGACACACATACCAGTGACTATCACATTACTTTCATCTCTGTTATCAGTCTCAACTGCACCATAAGATTTCAGCAGCTCTTTAATTTTTTCATCATCTGCTTCATCCAAAGCAGTCTTCTGCTTTTGATTCCTTTGATTTGGGTTTGCTCCATGTTGTAGTAGAATCTCAGCTGCCTAGAAAATATTTTTCCAAAGTTATCTCTATAGACAATAATTTCTGCTTTCATTTTAAGTTATCACTATTAAAAGTTATCAAAGTATTAAAAGTTATCAAAAGAAGTTTCAAACCCTGGCTAAGAAAATTTTTGATTAAATTTGATATGAAAGCTATAAACTGCTCCACAGATTTGGCCCAATCTGTCCTAACAGGAGGACGAAAACATAATGATATGAAAGTAATAGATACTCTACTTAATTGCAATCAAGAAGTAAACACAGGCAGAATGACACGCAAGACTGACTCTAACAGAGCCCTTTGACTCTTCCTCCAAGCTGCATTACTGTATTTTAGGTATGTTACTTGTTCAAGAAGTTTAATGAGCTAGCCTGAAAATCCAATGACCCTTCTAATGTTTGTGCAAATCTTTCGTGTGTCCTAAATAAGTGACTTATATGCAAAGAGTATAAAAGAAAACTTAGAAATAATCTACCCCAACCCCATCATCTTACAGAAGAGGAAACTAAGGTCACAGAAGTTGTGACATTGGCTGGGGGGCAGTTTCTAATACAAAAGGTTTCTCTGAGTAACTCAAAGCTGTTGTATATTAGAAGTTTATAAATGATTAAAGTTAAAGATGTTACTAATTAGCTTATGGTATAAGTCAACTAGTGGAAAAAAGCCAATGATTCCATCTGGGTGAGGCAAGCAAGTAACTCAAATCACTGAAAAATCTGATTAGGAAAAGATGGTCAGGATTTTGTTTAAAATAGAGATATGCTCTGTGTTAGCGACTTATCTCTTTCTCCTTATGTCCATGTATGGGTCCATGTGGCCCTTCTTTGTACTGCATCTGCATCTTTGGGGTAAATACCCAGTAGTGCAATTGCAGGGTCATAGGGTAGCTCTATTTTTAATTTCTTGAGGAATCTCCACACTGTTTTCCAAAGTGGCTGCACCAACTTGCATTCCCACCAACAGTGGAAGAGGGTTCCCCTTTCTCCACATCCTCTCCAACATTTGTTGT
>CM052895.1:45692772-45713465 GCA_028534135.1 Potos flavus
ATGTGGCCCTTCTTTGTACTGCATCTGCATCTTTGGGGTAAATACCCAGTAGTGCAATTGCAGGGTCATAGGGTAGCTCTATTTTTAATTTCTTGAGGAATCTCCACACTGTTTTCCAAAGTGGCTGCACCAACTTGCATTCCCACCAACAGTGGAAGAGGGTTCCCCTTTCTCCACATCCTCTCCAACATTTGTTGTTCACTGTCTTGTTGATTTTGGCCATTCTAACTGGTGTAAGGTGGTATCTCAGTGTGGTTTTGATTTGAATCTCCCTGGTGGCTAATGATGATGAATATTTTTTCATGTGTCTGTTAGCCATTTGTATGTCTTTGTTTTGTTTTTAAACGATGGGGTGAGCAGTACCTCAATCCAGTGGTTTCTAAGCCTGAGTGATCAGTAAAGTCACCTGTGGAATTATTTAAAAATATAGATTCCTTACACCCTCTTTCCACTGCTATATATGGGGTCAGGAGAAAGTTGGGTTTTTTCTTGTTTGTTTTGTTAACAAAGGAAGATTTCTAGACTTAAAAATCATGTAACATTAATAATGACTATTGTTAAGATGAGGCCTTCCTCTAAGGGCTTGACCTTAAATGTATTAACATGGATTCATTTAACCTATTGGTTTGGAAGACACAGAACTAAGCTCAGAGGAAATGGGACCCTAAACAGCTGTTTCCATAACACTCATTAGTAGGAAAAAGCCTGAAAAGCCTAAGAGAACAGGAAAAGGGCCACAAGGCACTAAACAAGGAAGGCTAAAGCTATAGTTGGGAGAGTTTTCCAGGTCATACGATGGGGGTAGACCTGAGGAACAAAGAACTTGACAAAGATATGACCAAGAAGCAGGCCCGTAGTCTGACTTTTCTTTCTTTTTTTTTTTAAGTCAGCTTTACTGGAGTAAACACTACTACAACCATGACTTAGAAACATTCTATTATTATAAAAAAATTCATTATGCGTCTCTAACAGTCAATCCCTTCCTACCTCTCTTTGGCCCTTGGCACTCAGTAATCTGCTGCGACCACTATATTTGCCTTTTGTAGTATTTCATATGAATGGAATCATATAGGATAAAGTCTTTTGTATGTGTCTTCTTTAAATTAGCATAATGTTTTCAAGATTCATCCATACTGCTGTGCGTATCAACAGTTTGATCTGGCTACTTGCTAGCTGGTACGAGAACAGTGTAATAACAGCAAATGGAACTTATACCCATTCTTCCATGCATGTACAGAGCAAGAACACTTGTAATAAACATATTTCTAGGGGCGCTTGGGTGGCTCAGTTGGTTAAGCATCTGACTCTTGATTTCAGCTCAGGTCATGATCTCAGGGTCATGGGATTGAGCCCTGTGTCAGCCTCTGTGCTCAACATGGAGTCTGCATGTCCCTCTCCCTCTGCTCCCTGCCCTCCTCCCTCAAGTCTCTCTCTCAAATAAATAAATAAATAAATAAAATCTTAAAAAATAAAGATGTTGCTAAGAATGCTACTTGCAAGGTCTGATGAGAACACTTATTTCAGTGAATGGAAATCATACACAATCTTCAGTGTATGTAGTATGTACGAAAGGACACTTGTTTCTAAGAAAAAAATCGTTTGTTCCTTTTAACTATATATGTATGTATCCATCTGTTTATTTACCAGTTGATAGACATTTGGGTTCTTTTTGGTTTTTGCCTGTTATGAATAAAGCTGTGAACATTTGAGTACATATCTTTATGCAAACAAAAGGGTTTTATGATTTCTGTCTCTCTGTTAAACCTCTAGTTTTGTTCATGTATTATTTCCCTAATTTTACTGAGTTGTCTGTGTTCTCTTGCAGACTGCTGAGCTTCTTTAAAACAATAACTTTAAATTCTTTGCCAGGCAATTCATAGATTACTGGAAAACTATCATATTTCTTTGGTGGAGCCACATTTCCCTGATTTGTTATGTTCCCTAAAGTCTTATGTTGCCACGTTCACATTTGAAGACTCCCCTAGTCTTCACTAACCAGCTTTGAAAGAGACATTGTGACCTGTCAGTACATCTATGGATTCTGAGGCTTTCTTAGATCTTTTCTGAGGCTTTTCTTAAATGCCCTTGCTCCACACTTCCTGTTTTCTCTTGGGTGAAGTTCTTAAAACTGTATCCCCTCTCTTGATCCCACGAAGCCAGGCCAACTCTTGAGAGACTTATGTTTGTTTTTCCAAGGGTGGCTCTCTAAAATGTCCTCTGAAATCCTACAGAATTGAACTTTCTGTGTTAGCTTACTAGCAAGTCTGTGAAGGCTCACTTTTGCTGCCCATAAGAGTGCATACTGGGAGTTGGCCATTGCAGCTGGGTGATTAGAATGGGTATGTGGGTGAGATGTATAGAGCATTAGGGAGATTCAAAGAGCTAGTTGGGGAGTTCTACAGGCAAGGCATCTCCAGCAACTTGTAGGTAGGCTTCCTAATGGGAGTCTGCAAACTGGGTCAGTAGGAAGAACTGTGAAGCAGTTAGTAGCATCCCTCTGTGAGTTCTAAGCCTTTGCTACTGTGTCCCCAGCCTCTCCTAGCTCTTCAATCTTGCAGATCAACTCAGTAATCTGGGTGAGGCAAGAAAGAAGTGGGTCTCTTGGTATGTATTTTTATGTCATTTATTAAGAGAAGAATTGCAATTGCCAACTATGATAGTGGATTTGTCATGTTCTCTTACCTCTACCCTGCACAACTAGGAATGGCTGCTCTGTTGTACCATCATGGAGATGCATGGTTCTTTGGAATGTACTGTAGCTATCCCCTCCAACATAGCAGGGAAAGTAATAACCTTTATGGATGTTTATAACAAGCTAAGTAATGACAATTTACACTATCAGCCCATCATGGAAAAAATATGCAACACCAAACAGTCTTATAATTTCCTCTTAAAATCTATAGATGAGAAAATACACCTGGGTGGAGTTTAGGATTACATAAGGAGAAAGGGGAACCCTCCTATACTGTTGGTGGGAATGCAAACTGGTGCAGCCACCCTGGAAAACAGTATGGAGGTTACTCAAGATGTTAAATATAGAGCTACCCTACGACCCTGCAATTGTACTACTAGGTATTTACCCCAAAGATACAAATTTAGTGATCCGAAGGGGCACCTGCACCCCAATGTTCACAGCAGCAATGTCCACAATAGCCAAACTGTGGAAAGAGCCAAGATGTCCATCGACAGATGAATGAATAAAGATGTGATATATATATACAATGGAATACTACTCAGCCATCAGAAAGAATGAATACTTACCATTTACATTGATATGGATGGAACTGGAAGGTATGCTGAGCAAAATAAGTCAATCAGGGAAAGATAATTATCAAATGGTTTTGATGGTTTCACTCATATGTGAAATATAAGAAACAGCACAGAGGATCATACGGGAAGGGAGGGAAAACTGAATGGGAAATCATCAGAGAGGGAGAAAAACCATAAGACACTCTTAATCATAGGAAACAAACTGAGGGTTGCTGGAGGGGAGGTGAGTAGGGGGATGGGATAACGGGGGTGATGGGCATTAAGGAGGGTGTGTGATGTAATGAGCACTGGGTGTTATACGCAACTGATAAATTACTGAACACTACATCTGAAACTAACGATGTACATTTTATGTACTTTGTTAGCTAATTGAATTTAAATAAAAAAATAGTGGCATGTATATTTTAACAATGTTAATTCTTCCAGTTCTTGAGCATGGTATATCTTTCCTTTTATTGTATACCTTATTTTTATTGTAATGATCATTTATTAATGCTTAGAAGTATATTATTCTTGTAGGATACATGATGACTTGGTTGGTGGCATCAATTATCTCCCTTTATTGTGCTATTTTATTATATTATACTATGTTGACAGTGATATTTTAATATATTTTACGAGAATATAAATAAATAAATAAATAAATAAATATTTCCCCCCTTTTTTCACTAATTCTCAGCAATTTGGTTATGGTATGTGTTGGTGTAATTTTCTTCATTTTTCTTTTACTGGAGGGTCGGTGAGATTTTTGGTTCTGTGGGTTTACTGTTTCCATCAAATTTGGATACTGTTGGTCTTTATTCTCCAAATATTTTTTCTAACCCCCACCTCTTTTGGGGATTAAGCTTGCATGTATATTATATAACTTGAGATTACCCTACAGACACTGAGGTTTTCTTATTTCGTCTTTATTTTGTTTGTTTTCTCAGTCTTTCTTCTTTATTTTGGATAATTTTAACGCTTTATCTTCAAATCCACTGCACTTACTTTTCAGTATTTAATATGCTGTCAACTAACCCATTTCGTGAATATCTCACCTCACATGTTTTATTTTCATCTCTAGTAGTCTGAGTCTTATTTATAACTTCAATTTCTCTTCCCATCACGTTTCTGTTTTCCTCCACCTCCTTAAACATAAGAGAGTATATCAGTTTTTTATTATTGTGTAACAAATTACTACAAATGTGATAGCTTAAAATAATATAAATTTGTTATCTCACAGTTTTTCTGTAGGTCAGAAATCTGAGCATGGTGTGGCTACATTGTCTGCTCAGAGTCTTCACCACACTGAAATCAAAGTGTCAGCATAGACTGATTATCACCTAAAGTTTAGGGTCCTTTTCCAAGCTCACTAGTTTTTAGCATAATTCATTTCCTTGCAAGTTTTATAAGGTTCTTGAATTCTTGTTGGCTGTGGGTTGGGAACTGCTCTCAGCTCCTTAGAAGCTTCTGCAGTTCTTTGCCACATGGCTCTGACGCTTTCCTTCTTTTAAAGGATTCACTTCATTAGGGTGGACTCACCCAAACTTGAAAGGAGGGGATTATACATAGCGTGTATAGGCCAGTGAGTAAGAATCTTGAGGACCATTTTAGAATTCTGTCTACCATGTGGAATATATAGTTATGATATGTTTAACATACTTTTCTGCTAATTCTATTATCTGTGTCATTTCTGGGTCTCTTCTGAATGATCTTTTTTTTCCCTCTTGCTTATGGATAATATTTTGTACTTTTTTATTTAAAAAATTTTGGATTGGTTGATAGACACTGTGATTTTTATACTGCTTAGTGCTGAATTGCATTATATTCCTTTAGACGTTGTTGGGCTTTGTTCTGGGACATGTTTAGGTTACTGCAATTAGTATGATCCTTTTGATATTTTCTTTAAATTTTAAGGTTAGTCCAGAGAAACTTTTAGTACCAATTTAACTCAACTATGTGAAAAATACTCTCTACTTGATGCTTCCATGTTTTAAGAGTTCCTGCCATTCTGGCTAGTGGAAACATAAACTACTCAGCCCTCTATAAACTCCAGCAACGGCTCTGCCAATCCTTCCTGTTGGCTCTTTGCCTAATTTTACATAGTTTTCTGGAACGTATTTGCAGATCAGCCAAAGAATCGAGGGGATTCTCCTTCAAATTTCTGGAATGTTCTCTGTATGCAGATACTTTCTCTCTGGTATTTTGCCCCATAAATTCTACCTGTTGGAGCCTTTTAAACTTCAAATTCTGTCTTCTGAACTTGAGACCATAGGGCTGTGTGTTTTCTCTCTTTCTATGCTTCTGCCTGGAAACCCCCTCTAGTCCATATGGAAAGGCAACCACAGGATTCATCTCATTTGCAACCCTTCTCTCAAGGACTGCTGCCCTCCTGTGCTGCATTTTGTACAATGGTTCAAAACTGCTATTTTACGTATTTTGTTCACCTTTCAAGTTGTTAAGATGGGAGGGTATATCTTGTCCTTTCTATTCTTTCTTGTGCAAAAGTGGATGTCCATCCCCATCCACTTTTTATCTTTTGCTCTTATCTTTTCCTCTCATTCTCTTTTTCCTTATCTTTTTATCCTCTCCATTTTACAAAATACATGACCATTTTGGAAAATAACTTGAAACTTTCCACGCAGTAATGCAAGAGTAAAAAAAAAAAAATCTAAGAATTAAATTTATAGGCTATACTAGAATTGATATTGATTAGGTCTATGATACCACATATTTACCTCTCCTGCTCTCTCTTTTTTTTTTAAAGATTTTATTTATTTATTTGACAGAGAGAGAGATCACAAGTAGGCAGAGAGGCAGACAGAGAGAGAGGGGGAAGCAGGCTCCCTGCTGAGCAGAGAGCCCGATGCGGGGCTCAATCCCAGGATCCTGAGATCATGACCGGAGCTGAAGGTAGAGGCTTTAACCTACTGAGCCACCCAGGCGCTTCTTCTGCTCTCTTTTTAATCTTTCTAGTTTATCTATCAATATTCTATCTCAACATAAAGAAATAAGGACAAAAGGGAGGAAATTAGAAATAAAATAAGCCAATGATAGAAGAACTGTAACATGGAAGGAGAATTAACAAAGACATGAGGAAAGATGTTGGCAATATATCAGTGTCAAAGGAATGAAAATATCCTTAAAAATACTACTCCTTCTTTTCAAACAAAACATTTCTCCTTAAAATAAAGGCAATATTGATGTGAGAGTTTACTCCAAATGCAAACTTCGTCTATACTGCCACTTATGTGAAGAGCCTTAAGTGATTCTTTAAATCAAGCAATAGCAGAACTCTGGCCCATGGGCCAAATCCAGTCAGCTGTCTGATTTTATAAATTAAGTTTTATTGGAGCATAGCCATACTTACTCATTTACATAATGTCTATGACTGCTTTTTCACTCTGTGGCCCAGAAAAACTAAACTGTTTATTATCTAGCTCTTTACAAGAAGTATTTAGCAATCCCTGCTCTAGACCAGAGCTGTCCAACAGAATTTTCTATGACAATGGAAGCATTCTAATCTACATTTCCAATGTGGTACCCACATCCAATATGGTATGATACATGTACCTATTGAGTACTTCAAATATGGCTAATGCAACTGTGAAGAATTAATTTCCTGAAGTCAAACATTAAAATAATGTTGGAGAAATACTTGAAGCACCTGTGAAGCCACTGATGAATGAGAAACTGACAGGTAAAACAACCTAAAAAAAGAAATATCACAAGAATTTAAATATAAAAGGATTGACAGAAGACCTAGGAAAAACTTGTTATAACTCTCAAAATTTTTGCAAAAATAACTTCCTTGAGGTAATGGTACAGAAAAATCAAGTGTGAGATGAAGTATATCCTATGTACTGTCACACAATTTTGCCAGAAAAACTAGGCCATGAAAGCAAACTTTATTCAATCTTTTCCTGTTTTAGAAATTAGCATATGTTGCAATTAGAACGTAAATAAAATACTGCTTAGAAAAGAGTTAACATAGCAGGCCTGAGACTACTATCCAGAGAGGCTGCTTGCACGACTGGCCTTAGGTGACATCAATGAACTTGACTGGTAAACAGTACCCTACATTGATAGAAAACTTTCCCTATTGATAAAGGTAGCTTTCTTTGCTTAAACATTCCACACAACCAATGTGGTTTGTGCTCGTAGGAGTCTGGAATCTTGGTATGTGCTAGGCAGAGGATGCTTACATGATCAGCCCCAATTTAAATCTTTGAAACTGAATTTCTAATGAGCTTCCTTGAGTGGAAACATGGAAATGAATTTTTGTTGCTGGGGGAAAGGTACGCTGTGAGTGACTCTCATAAGGAAGACAGCATAATAAAGCTTTCACATAAATAACTCCAGATTTCACCTGTGTTTTTTCTGATGAGTCAGCTGCATATCCTTACTACATTGATGTAAGAAATCTTAGCTATGAGGGGTGCCTGGGTGGCTCATCTGGTTAAGCATTTGCCTTTGGCTTGATCTCAGGGTCCCTGGATAGAGGCCACGTGGGGCTCCTGCTCAGTGGGGATTCTGCTTCTCCCTCTCCCTCTGGCCCTCTGCTTATGCTCTCTCAAATAAATAAAATCTAAAAAAATTAAAAGAAAAAGGAAAAGAAAAAAAAAACTTAGCTATGAGCACAATTGTATGCTGAGTTCTGTAAGTCCTTCTAATCAATTCCCAATGTAGGGGTGGTATTAGGGACCTCCTTATTTTCTTTGTTTTATATTGCAGTTTTCAGGATAATGTCTTAAAATGTGATTTTCCTACTATAGAATTTTGGCTCTTATTTAAGTGGTTTCACTTTAAGTGGCCTTTTCCCTGTACATATAACCAGTAAGCTCATTAATTTAATGATTCTTCCTATTTGCCTTCTTCCATTTTATGATCAGACTTTGTCTATTCTTTTTTAATTTAAATATCTTAAAGGCCAAAGAGCTTCTTTGGTCAAAAGAAGCCACTCTGCACATCTGGTACTATTAATATTGGATTTTTTTGTTTTTTTTCTAAGTAGGCTCCATGGCCAGGATGGACCCCAGTGTAGGGCTTGAATTCACAAACTTGAGACCAAAACCTGAGCTGAGATCAAGAGCTGGATGCTTAACTGACTGAGCCACCCATGCCCTTTTCTGATATTATTCTTAATCATTAGTTTATATCTCTTATGGCTGCAAATCATATATTCAATACTATTCCTTCACGTGATTACCTTGAGGCTGAAAACAGTGGGGATATGCTTTCATAAAATTAACAAAAAATCACCAGGGTCTTAAAAATATCTAGAGACAGAGAAACTGGTGTTAGTGAGAAGTTCAAGGTATTTTTTATATGAAACTTGATTTTATATTGTTGTTATTGGTGGTGGTTTCCTTCATTATTTTTTCAAAGCCAGTGATTATTCCTTAAGTCTGCATTGTCTATTGATAAAAGTTTTCTGCTCAGATTTGTCAAAGATGAGTTTAAAATCTGAAGGATTTTAAGGTTTAGATTTTTAAATTCAGTGTTACTGATAATGACCTTAGTAATTTTCTTTTGTGACAGTTGTCTGATTAAGAAAAACAAAAGAGAAAAATATATAGCAAACCCTCAGGAACATGCATTTTTACCATTTCTTTGAAACCTCAAACCTCAAACTCAGAAATTCTGAGTTTAAAAAAAACCCTGTCAACATATATTATCACTATAATTAGATCTTCTATAGACAACAGCAAATTATTTAAGACAATTAAAAATGGAATGCATTAGATTTATAGCCTACATTTACCCTGAGACACTTCATTTTATTCTGACTTACATGAATTTTATGAGGAAGAGACAATGGAAAAACAATTCATTAGTTAATAGGATTTTCCAATCTACACACGATATTCTGTCTTTGTTTAAAATTTTAAGTAGGTTTTAAAAATCATTTAAGGAATTACTTTAGTGTTCAGTTTAAAATACCTTAATTTTCTTCACTCATTTTTCTAGGAAAGAGTAATAGGAACCCAATCTGATGTGCACTTTACCTTTAAGTGATTGTTGGCAGCAGCATCATGTAAGGGATTAACCCCATCTAGATTTTCACAATTAACATTAGCACCAGCTTTTAACAACTCTACAATTATATCATTAGATCCCTCACTAGATGTCTCATGAAGTGGTGTCCAACCTAAAAAAAGGAAAGAAGAAAAAAACAAAAGCTGTTGCCTACAAATCAACATTCATGTAATATCTTCATTATTAAGTTTATTTGCACTAATGCAATGAATATCTGCATTGATTCAAATGTATATACTAAGTATTAGACAAGAAATAATATTGAAAACCATGGCCTTGAAATGTTTCAATTTTGAAAATCAATCTCATCAAAAATATTTATTGATCCAAGTGCCAAAACAGAAGACTCACAGAACATAAAATATAATGCAACTAGAGTAAATACTAATCATGTCAATTTGTTTCAACTCAGACATTAAAATAGAGTAAGATTAAGTGTGCTTCCCCATTTGTATCACTGCATTGTCATATATCTCTTTAAAATGACATAGATTCTTGAAATCAATCTTTGAGTTTTTCCCTGTGTTAACTCCTCACACAAGATTTTTTTTGTACTTGAGTAAAATGTTAGATCAATTTAAAAATGGAGGCTGAAAATAAAAATAAGGAAAGAGAGAAACAACAAATAACTAAAAAGAGAGGAGAAAGAGAAGGGATAGGGAAATGGGAAAAAAAAATGGCACTCTCTCCAAAGTGAGAGTTTAGCATTAAGATCTCTGAGGAAAAGACCTAAATAAAGCTCCCTTTACTCCCCATTCTGTATACTTCCTCTGAATGCTCCCACGTGTATGTTAAAATCTGTTTCAGAGGAGGTTATTTTAGCAATGGGTGCAAACCAAGATAAATTTAACTATTCAACTAAATAATATGTTATTAAAAAAAAGAGTTCAAAGTTAGTAGCCAGGATCAAAACTGGGGTAGGGTGGATGAAATGTGTATTTCAGTGAGTTCAAGTTATAAACACGATTAAAATTTCAAGAATCCAAACCTGCATTATCTTTTAGATTCACATCTGCTCCAGATTCTATTAGAGCCTTCACCAGAGACAAATTTCCTCTTCTGGCAGCCAAATGAAGCCGGCTTTCCCCTCTGGCATTCCTCTTATTGATCCCAACTCTTTTCGCTTCTGCGAATTTGCCAAGTAAAACTGAGGTTTCTTTTCTGTCAAATGCTGATCATTACAAAGGAGCTCGGAAAATAACCGCAACTTCCTCAAACTATCCTAAGTAGGGTACACTATACAAAACATACATGAATATCATCATTGCTATTACTGTTTTAAAATCTAACTTGTGAAGGAACTGTAGAGCATCTAAGCACATTACTTTGCATTCATTCTAACAGCTGTTTAGTCACTCTATCATAAGCTTGATTAAAACAAACTTCCTTCAGCTCTACCCTCATTTCACTCTCAGTAGTTCTTTAACAATGGAAAAAATGTTTCTTAAAACAAATTGTGATTTTATAAAACTCGTCTTTCTATAGCTCTTCTCTATCCCAGTGAGTGTGTTTCTGATCCAAAAGACATCAAAAACCAAAGCATGGCCCAATGGATTATTTTTTCTTTCAAAAAACATGCTGTACAACATCATTATGCAAAGATTTTTTAAAACTCTTCTCCTTGCACCACAAGCTAGAGATACTTAAGTTGGAGCTAAAAAAAAAAAACAAAAAACAAAAAAAAAAAAACCCAACCATGTTTTCCCCTCAATTTCTTCCCCAAATCATGCTAAAATGACAGTAAAGGATTTTTTTTTAAATACCATAAAAAGAAAATAGAAAAGGAAACAATAGAGGACAAAGACTTCAACAACTTTTTGGGAACTGGAAAATCACTGCTGGACAAGGGTTAACTAACTTGATGAAGTGGGGGAAATGTCTCAATCCAAATGCCTACCAAAAGAATTAGGGAGAGAGCCCACCTGAAACCAGCACTTGGGGGCATCAAGTATGGTGAAAGGCAGTGTGCGTGGAACTGGGCTAGAAACATGGAGATTGACTGAAAGTATATACAGAGAGAGAACTTCGGACTCCAAGTTCCCTTCCCTAACCCTGAGTTGTCTGGCAATACTCTGGTTTCTCTTCAGATCGTATAAATCTTTTGCCTTTTACTGAATTGTCTGGCAACCATTCCTCTTACCCAAGGTCCCCATCCCCAAGCCAGGAAACTGGAGATTTCTTTTCTGTAGAAACCACATCAGAGAAGCTTCAGAGCGAGACATAAGGAAGGCAAAGGAGAGGATTAGAGTGATGAAACAGAAAAGAATATTTATTAAACCAGTAGTCCTCAAATGTAGTCCCAGATTAGCAATGTATCACCTGGGAAACCCGTTAGAAATGCTAATTCTCCAGCCCACCCCACAAGCCTACTGTGGAGGACAGACTTTAAGGTAACTCCTAATGAGCCCCATCTCCTGGTATTTATGGCCTTGTATCATCCACTTCTCTTGAATAATTTGCTTCTAACCAATAGAATACCTCAATATTGAGGGTATTTCACTTCCTTGATTAGGTTATAAGAAAATGTAACATTTTCTGTCTTTTTTTTATATTTATTTATTTGAGAGAGAGAGAGAGAGCATGAGAGGGGAGAAGGTCAGAGGGAGAAGCAGACTCCCCATGGAGCTGGGAGCCCGATGCGGGACTCGATCCTGGGACTCCGGGATCATGACCTGAGCCAAAGGCAGTCACTTAACAAACTGAGCCACCCAGGCGCCCTAACATTTTCTGTCTTGCTAGCAAACTTGCTCTATCACCTTCAGCTTGCATGTTTTGATGAACCAAGAGGATACACTGGAAAAGCTCATGAAGGAAGAAAACTGAGGATGACCACAAGGTGGCCACAACCCTCAAGGAACTGAGTTCTGACAATAACCAAAAACTTGTTCTGACAAGTTATTGTCAGAACTTGACACAAGCTTGAAAATGGATCCTTCCCTGGTTGAGCCTTCAGATGAGACCCCAGTCTTGGCCAACACCTTGACTGTAGCCTATGAAATATCCTGAGCAGAAGACCTACCTAAGCCATGTCCAATTCCTGATCTACAGAAACTGTAAGATAAAAAGCGTGTGTTGTTTTAAACTGCTAAGTTTGCAAATATGTAATACACTAATAGATAATACACCTAATGATTCAGACTTTCTGGGGGTAGAGCCCAGCAATCTGTGTTTTAACAAGCTTTCCACGTGATTCTGATGCAAGATATGGTTTGAGAACCACTGCATTAAACCTTAAGACACTCTCCCTGTTCTATTTCCTAAATGCCAGCAACTAGGCACATAGTTTCAGGGCAAGAGATATAAAGTTTAGAGAATTACTCTCTAAAAGATGGATTCTTCGGTTATGGGAATCACAGGGAAGATTGAAAGCCTCATGTCTACCTTCCACTGACATTGAGACAGAATCATACTGCTCTTATAAATTTGCACTCAGAAATTCTTTATTCAAAGAATAAAGACATATCTATTATATATATTTAATATTATATATACATATATAGAGAATATATTTTAAAATTACGCAATATCCAAAACAGCAGACCTGTAGTTTTCAAGTATGAACTGAAAAATCTCTCCAATAATTGTTACTGTGAATAGTACAAATCCTCTCACATAGCTCATGGTGTGTTGCAGCAAAGAAGGTAGGCACATGATAAACATTTTGGGGCAAAAAGCTCAAAAATTGTTCCATTTTACTGTCATCACAAATTTCTATAGGATGTAACTGAAATTTTAAAATAAAATATAAAAAAGTGGAAAAGAAACAAATAGAACTCACACTAACTTCACAAAAAACTTCTTCATAAAGTCCACTGTGGTTAATGCTGAATACTTTTTAATAGCATCATACTTTATTAACAAATTAATAAATATTGATAATATATTTAATAACTGATATTAACAATATTATTTATTAATAAAGTATAATGCTACTAAAGCATACTCCGCTTTCAGTTACTTTGTATGTGATCTATTTTTTTTTTTTTAACTCTCTGGAAACTCAAGATCCTTAATTACATCTGCAGAGATTCTTTTTCTATTCAGGTAAAATTCACTCTTTTATATAAGATATTATCACAGGTTCCAGGGATTAGGATATGGACATGTGCTGGAGGGCCACTATTCAACCCACTATAGGAGGGATGTATAAAAATCGCTTTAGATTACATGAGAGGGGGACAATGGGTGAAGCTTCACAGAGAATGCCTAATCCAGTGTCCTTCCTACCTCTTAATAGACAATAGATAAATGAACTTTTCAGTGTTTCCTATTCAACCTAAAGTGGCCTGGCCTCACCTATTGTTCATCACAGAACTAGCTCCAAGAACTGTCAAAGAATGGTTAACTTGTCCATACTGCCAAACACACTCAGTTCATTCATCTGACAATAAGAAACAGTGGCCATTCTTTAATTTGCCTTATGGTGAAACGGCTCAATGGAAGTATCTAAGGGATCTGGCATAATTCAGATGCATTTCCCCATTCAATATTCTTGCTGTCTCTCTGTTTATCTTACCTCCTCTAATATTTAAAATTAGAAGTCATAGGCAGAATCATGACAAGAATGTACTCAAGACTAAGATTCTCATGTGGTACTTTACAGTAAAACAATCTAAAAAATATAGCTGAAATAATCTTATAACTTACTGAATAAGAAAATAAAACCAACAGTAAATCTGAAAGTTAGAAATTCCCTGAAGTAGAGTGCATTGCTGGGTTTGATCATGTCAACTTCTACCTATACAGGTATAGGAATACAAACCTTGGCTGCAGGTAGTTTTCAAGATATTTTGCCTTTTTCTGAAATTCTGAACTTTTTTGTCTTCTTGGAAATTAGACATGCAAATTTCAGAATATGTTTTTTCTTTTTTCTCACCATTTTTCATAGTGCTTTCATCTCCATTGATAGTTAATTCCTCATCTGAAAAACAAACATTTTGCAACCTCAGTGCTACAGTTCTCCTTCCTGGTTACATGATTAGAAAAGAGTCTAGCCTCATAACTCTTCTAAATTTCTATTCTTAGCTGGACTGATTTTTTTTTTTTCCCAATTACTTTTATTTTATTTTTTCAGTGTTCTAAGATTCATTGTTCATGTACCACACCCAGTGCTCCATGCAATACGTGCCCTCCTCAATACCCACCACCAGGCTCGCCCAACCCCCCACCCCCCTCCGCCCCACAACCTTCTGTTTGTTGCTCAGAGTCCACAGTCTTAATTTTATTCTATTTATTTTTTAAGGGAACAAAACCCTTTAAAAATGTTTTTGGGAGCACCTTGCTGCCTCAGTCAGTAGAGCATATGACTCTTGATCTCGGAGTTGTGAGTTAGAGCCCTGGTTGGGTATAGAGATTATTTAAAAATAAAAGCTTTAAAAAATGTTTTTATGTAACAAAGTTTGCTAGATGCAATTCTGATGGGAATACAGTGAATCACTGAAATCAACAGATCTAACAATTTCCTGCTATGGAAATGTTAGGTTAACTGATACTAAATAAGTGCTATATTAAAAAGAAATAGATAAAAATAGATTAAAAAAATTGACAGAAATATTGTTTATCCTGTCAATATCAATTTAGCAACAATCTTTGATAATAACGGTTTGATTTGCAAAGTAAGCAATATTACTTAACAGTATCCCTAAATTATATAGTCTACATGTCCTCATTCTTGTCAGTTTGGCTAGTTCAGTGGAATTCAGTTAGAAATTTCTATAAAATAAGTAAATCTATAGATGTGTACAAAGCAAGCAATAATACTTATACCTGGTTTATGAGAAATTTCCTTCTCTTCTTTCTGTCTAAGTTGTGAGATGTTGGTCAATTCCTTACTGATACTGTCAGTGGAATGAAAAACTTTATCATGTATGGTTTTGCTCTCTGGAAGATCTTGTTTCCTTTTCTCAACTGTAGTTGTTTCTGTTACTTGAGAATTAACAACTGTGGATAAAGGCCCATTTGAAGAACTTGTTTTCTGGCTTTCATCATTGTAATTCTTTTTAGTGTCTTCTCCCTCATTTACCTTTTCCACAATATGTATATCTATTTGATCCATTAAAGGAGTTGGTGCTCTGGAGCTAAAATCTTGAGGCCTTTTGAATAGCTTCACATGACTAGTCAACTTTGAAGTTTCCTGTGTTGAAAATGTTCTTGGACAAGCTAGGGAAGTATGCTCAGGATTGCCATGTGAATGATCAAAAGAAGTTTCACATGTGCATTGTTCATAATTTGCAACAAGTTGTTCAGGACCTATTGTATTATCTGAATCAGAAAGATTAACAGCTTCCTGTTGTGGAAGTATTAGACTGCAGGCTTTTAACTCATTTTCCTGTGAAAAGTGGTCTTCAGAAGGGAAAAATTGTTGAAAATCCATTTCTTCTCTATTTGTTATTATATTCTCATTACAATTACAATGGTTTTTGCAATCTGTAGAACATACCACTCTTTTACATGCTACAGTCTTCTCAAAGGTAAAGCAATCATCATCATCAACGTTATTAAAATTTTCCTTTATAAAGGATGCAGAAGAATTTCCCCACTTATTAAGGCTCTCACCTTTTTGACCTGAGTTACTATTTTCAGGAGATTTATGAAGGCTAACGCACTGTTGTTCTTGGTGAGTGTGAGGCTGCTGATCTGTAGTAACAAGTGGTAACTTGATTTCTTTCTGTGAGGAAAGTCCTGAGAAAAGAACAGCTTCCTCTTGGTCAGTGGATTCTAGGAATTTTATTTCTTGATTATCTGATAAATCCAGGTCCTGGTTATGTGTCTCTTTGGGAACTGAACAAGCCTCAAAATTGTTACCTAATCCATTTTTCAGGCTTGGCAGAGCTGGGCTAAAAAGTTTATGTGACTCTTTTGGAAGGTCATCAAAGGTTTGGAGATCATTTTGCTGACCAGTAACCAATTTGTTTCTTCTTCTGAAAGAAGAAAGAGCTATTGTCTTTCTGGGACTGCATATCTCTTGTTTTGCATCATCCACTTGAGTTCTTTTATGTCGTATGGTTCTTCTTTCTTTATCATTAGACACATTTGTGTTAGGACCTTTGACACTCTGAAGACTCTTCTTTCTGAGTCCTGTAGTAGAGTGTGTTTGGTGAAGAGTTGATTGCTTATGCTTAGATTTAACAAATTTTGTGTCTTTGGAATCTTTTTGGTAAGGTTCATATACATCTTCTTTATTTATAAACAAACTCTCTTTGCTTCCTTCATCAACTTTTACAAATTCTGACTTCTGTCGGTTGGAATTTTCATCACAAACAAACCCAATGAGATTTTTAGAACTGAATTTTGGTTTCTAAAGAAATAAAACATATAGTCAGCTTTAATTTTCAGCTGTAGTTCTACACTCAATTTAGGATTGTTGATAAATCAAACCATTACTCCATTCAATTATACGATTTGATCTAACCACAGGGCCTGATGGGATATGTACAAATGATATTTCAAAAAAGAAGACTAACAGAAAAAGGCAAATGTAGTAGACTAAGACTCATTATGTATACTAATGTGTATTTTCTGTTTCACATTTTGTTTTTGCCAGTGTTTAGCAGTGTTAATCCTATAAAGCATAATAAAAAATTTAATCTACTTAATTTTTATGGGCTTTAAGCATAATCAAACAAGAATGCTTTAGAAACAATCTCCTCTCCTCATCGTTGTATAGATAGAGCTAGAATTAAGAGAGTTCTTTCACCTAGTATCTGTGACAGACTATAGGTAGGGCAGCAGAAGTAGGGATTTAAAAACAAGACAGACATGCTCCCCAACTGATCTGCATGAAAAAATTATCGTGGGCTGCTAAGATTAAAACAAAGACACCGCTTCCTCTCACTCACCACAACCCAAGCACCAGATGAAGAATAACTGCCCACCATATAAAATTTGAAGGAATGGATCAACACTTTTGGCTCTTGTACTATGCTTAGGCCAGAGGAAATTCGACATGGTTGATAAACCTCATGGCTCCCTGAAGAGGAGGACAAAGGAAATGGCTACTGATACATCAGTATGCCAAGACAAGCTATATTTACTCAATGGCTTCACAAACTAACAGCCCAGAACCCTCTGCTTCTCATGTAATTATTCCAAAGTTTCTTAAAAGCAAAGGTGAAGTCACTGTTCCTGAAGAATGCTTCAGCTATCTTTCTTTCCACTCTGATAATCTATAAAATAAGCAGCAGGTTCATTCCATAAACATGTTTATTACTAAACAGAGCCATACCTTGTGCTGGTATGTATCCTCTATGTATAATGGGTTGGTGCTGTTCTTTTGAGCTGTAAACAAAAAGAGAAAATCAAAGAAAATAGACTCCAGTGGTCAGACTCTAGATTTCTAAAACCCACTAGTACTTTGCCATGAGAAAACCAGAGAAATAAGTGAAATTATGCAAACATTTTCCATTCAAATAGGCACATATAACATTCCTATAATTGGTAACTTTCCTATGTTTTAGAAGCCTGATACTATCTTGAGAAAGCTGAAAACATTTCTGTAGGAAAAGCAATATGGCTCCAACAGAATGATACCAAAGATGGGAAATAAACTCACTATTTGAATATTATCCACAGATATATCCATATACACAACTGCTGGCAAACTACTTTTATAAGGCAAAAGATTCTTTCATAATTAACTGGATTATCATTTCCTAATATGTCTGCTTAATAAGGTTCTAGTTTGATGCTTCATTCTCTTAAAAGTGAAACATACATGCATGGAAAAGACCGCTCTTGAGAATGCTTAAGACAAAAAAAGACGGTTTGAATAAAATATACCTAGGTTGATAATAAAAGAAAAGTACTTTAGTGTCTCTTTTAAATACTAGAGGTGGAATTAGTTACCTACATATGCATTTGGCTACAAAAGATAAAAGCCTAGAAACAGTGCCTTGTACATAGGAGGTATTCAATGATTATTTAATAGAGGAAGGAATAAATGAATGAACATCTTAGATGTGATATGTACGTAACATAAAATTTTTTAAATACATTATGAACTAGAAATGTAAAAATATTTTAACAGGGATATAACTGGGAAAAAGAACATTTTATTTCTTGAGAATAATTCTCATGACAGCAATCAAATTATAATGTACATAATGAGGCCTTGCATTCACCTATTCACCTCATGCAGGAGAGTTGACTCACAGAATGTCCTTCAATGAAGCAAAGAAGCTGGAAGCAGAATCTCTGGAGTGTACTTCTCAGTTTCTATCTTCTCTCATTTGCTTAGCAGCTGGGTGACCCTGGGTTAAGTTTCTTAATACCTTTGCCTTAGCTCCATAAAGTGAAAACAGTAACAGTCTTTATCTTATAGAATTGTTACAAGGATTAAATAAGATAATCCAATGTAAAAAGTTTAGAGGAGTTCCTGGCACAAAGAAAGTGCTCCATTATTAATTTTGTTATTATTTTTCAAGAGCAAAAAGGTCTGTGTGCCTTCTCCTAACTTTGGTTCTTAAATAAAAGAACAGGGGGCGCCTGGGTAGCTCAGTCGGTTAGGAGTCTGTCTTCGGTTCAGGTCATGACCCCACAGTCCTAGGATAGAGCCCTACATCAGGCTCCCTGCTCAGCGGGGAGCCTGCTTCTTCCTCTCCTCCCCACTCTTGCTCTCTCTTGCTATAGCTATTGCTATCTTAAAAATACATAAATAAATAAAAGCATTTTAAATAAAAGAGCAGAAAAATGTTTTACAGGAACCACCGCTTGGGGCATGGTTCCTAAGAGAATCTGGAAGCAAGAAAGGGGCTTTTATCCCTTCTCGCTTTGTTTTTTTTTAATCCTGTATAGAAAGCATCTTTCAATTAACTTTTTTTCTTTTTTCTTTTCATCTTATTTTATTTAAATACAATTATTAAATAAATATTTTATTTAAATTCAATTAATTATAGTGTATCATTAGTTTCAGCTGTAGATTACAGTTACTCATCAGCTGCATATTGCATATAACACCCAGTGCTCATTATATGCCCATCTCAGTTTTCAGAGTCTATATGCCCTAGTATAACCAACTTAAAAAAAAAAAAAAAACTACACAGATATAAATTCTGAGGTGGGGAGTTTTAGTGATGTCGCTGTTTTTCTTTTCACTCTGTTACTCCACGCTCTGTCATGTGTAAGGTACTGTATTGAAGTATTTTACATATATCAATTCCAATCCTCACAGTAACAATCCCACAGATATGTAGGTAGAGGAGTAGATATTATAAGCCCACACTTACAGATGAGAAAACTGAAAGTGTTAATTTACCTCAGGCTATAAAGTTAGTAAGAATGAACTCCTGTCCTATTCCAAAGTAGATGTATTGTACTCTACAACAGAAAAGCACCAAATATATATTGCAGGAGGAAGGTCCTTTATTCATCATTTCCTAATTAAAAGATCTTCAACTGAAATTTAAAAGCAAATACTCTGTTTGATATTTTTTATTTAAGTAAACTAATTTTTTCATTTATATTAAGTAAGCTGATAATTAATGACACTTTGAAAGTTCAAACTTAAGAAATATTCAAACCACCTGATGAAGCATGGTAATACAGCCCACCTTGGTAAACTGCCTCCCTAAAGAAAAGTGGGAGCTATCTCCGAAGAAGAAAGGCTTGGGATTCCTTCCATGAATGGAATTCCCTTGGGTAAGTATAGGTCAGAAGTGGGCACTGGTGAACGTGAGATTCTGGATCTGGAGAAAGGGCTAAAATGCTGGAGAAAGCACTCTCAGCAGAGCAAAACAATGCATGCTACCAAAAAATAGAGAAGTCAAGCAATTAAGCAGATTATCAAAACAAAATTCAGCATCCATTCCTGATTAAAACTCTTCAAAGTATAGGGATAGAAGGAACACTCCTCAACTTCATAAAATCTATCTATGAAAAGCCCACAGCGAATATCATTCTCAATGGGGAAAAGCTGATAGCCTTCCCTTTAAGATCAGGAACACGACAAGGGTGCCCACTCTTATCACTCTTGTTCAACATAGTACTAGAAGTCCCAGTGAAAGCAATCAGACAACAAAGAGAAATAAAAGGTATTCAAATTGGCAAAGAAGAAGTCAAACTCTCTCTCTTCGCAGATGACATGATACTTTATATGGAAAACCCAAAAGACTCCACCCCCAAACTACTAGAACTCATACAGCAATTCAGCAGTGTGGCAGGATACAAAATCAATGCACAGAAATCAGTTGCTTTCCTATACACTAACAATGAAAATATGGAAAGGGAAATTAGAGAATCAATTCCATTTACAATAGCACCAAGAACCATAAGATACCTGGGAATAAACCTAACCAAAGAGGTAAAGGATCTGTACTTGAGGAACTACAGAACACTCATGAAAAAAATTGAAAAAGACACAAAAAGGTGGAAAAGCATTCCATGCTCATGGATTGGAAGAATAAACATTG
>CM052895.1:45713965-45891428 GCA_028534135.1 Potos flavus
ATGAACCATGAGAGACTGTGGACTCTGAGCAACAAACTGAAGGTTTTGGAGGGGGGGGAGTGGGGGGTTGGGCGAGCCTGGTGGTGAGTATTGAGGAGGGCACATATTGCATGGAGCACTGGGTGTGGTACATGAACAATGAATCTTGGAACACTGAAAAAATAAAATAAAAGTAATTGAGGAAAAAAAAAAGATTATCAAAACAAAAATGTAAAAATACACATACTTTTGCCTCCAACTGAATATTTGCTATTTTTCATATAGCTTGAAATGTAAATATGAATGCAATAATCTCTAAGGTTTATATAAATATGAATATAATAATCCAACTCAATGTGCTTTTATAGACCTGGCCTCAGCTAGGCGTAGTCTGTCCCTCTTATTTTCTAATGAGATTGGGCTATAGGGCAAGAAGTCTTTTGTTCTAAAGAACCGTTAATTACCTCTTGGTGGCCTTTAATTATCAAAGATGTTATCTCTTTATTATACAGTAGGGTGTTTTAATCCAAGTCATAGTCCTTAGTCAATAGTATTGACACAATTATCTCTTTAGGGAAAATTTTATTAAAATATAGTTTAATGGAGTGCCTGGGTGGCTCAGTCGGTTGAGCACATTCCTTCGGTTCAGGTCATGATCCCAGGGTCCTGGGATAGAGCCTCTCTGCTCAGCGGCGAGTCTGCTTCTCCCTCTCCCTCTGCTCTCCCCTCGTGCTCTCTCTCTCTCAAATAAATAAATAAAATCTTTTAAAAAAATAAAATAAAATATAGTTTAATGAAAGTGAATGAGGCACATACCCATCTCTTGAAGGTAAAGAATTTGTTGTGTTTAAAAGGACCAACATACTATTCAACAAATATTTACTGAATGCCTACTGTATACAAGGCATTTTAGTACTCATCACCAGACTAAATAAAGATCCTTTCCCTTTAGCAGCTTAGACTCTTGAAGAAAGAGTTAAAGTAAGAAATAAACAAATTGTCCAATGTGTTAGAAGGTATTAAGTGCTATGGGGAAAGGATCAACAGAATAGTAGAGTAGGGCAAGAGGGATTGGAATGAGTGTGGCAGTTTGAAAAATATGTTCATAAAATTTGTGATACTCCTTTCAAAAGGCGCTTCTAACAAATAGAATATGGCATAACTGGTTGTGCACCACTTCTAAGACTAAGTTACAGAAAGCTTGAGGCCTCTGTCTTGGGTGGATTCTCTCTCTTGATCACTTGCTCTGAGCCAAGCTGTCAGCAGACCTAGGGAAAAAGCTCATGTGGCAAGCAACTGAAGCCTCCAGCTAACAAGCAGTGAGGAACTGAGGCCTGCCAAGAACCATGTGAGTGAGCTTGAAAGTGGATTTTCCTGTCCTAGCTGAGCCTCAAGATGACCATCCCTCACTAAGAGCTTGCCTGCAACCTGTAAGAGACCCTGATCCAGAACAGTTACACACTTGAAAGGCTTCCAGACTTCTAATCCTCAGAAACTCTGAGAGATAATAAATGTTTGTTGTTTTAAGATGCTAAACTTTGGGTAATTGTTGCATAGTGATAGATAACTAATACAGTGAGGGTAAGAAGGAAGCAGGTTGCAGTATTAAATAGGATGGTCTAAGCCTCCCTGAGAAGATCACATTTGAACTTAGACTTGAAGGAGGTGGGGGAGGCCCACCTGAGGAACAGCAAGGAGGCCAGTGTGACTGAAGTCTAGTGACAGAAGTAGGGAATGGTAGGAGAAGAAATTAATTAGGGTGGCCAGCTGATACACGGGCCTGTAGGCCACTGTAAGGATACTGACACTTCTTCTAGATTAAATGGAGAGCCACTGCAGGATTTTGAGCAGAAGAATGCTGTGATCTTACCAAAAAACCTAATAGACACATTAAGGAGAATATAAAGAAAGTGCCATGCATGTAAATTCTTATTGACAACCATAAATCGAGTTCTTTTGTAGCACAATTTTTACAGTGTAATGGATGAAATAGCTATAAGAAAAGACTGTTAGGGAATAGAAATGGAAATAAACAATCCTGGCCATACTCATCGAAAAAGATACAGCCAAACACAATTTACATCATATCATGTTATTCAGCCAAAAAATTGTCAGGGAAAAAAAAAAACCTTATAAAAGTTTTCTTAACTGTTTGCAATGCACAACTAGGGAAAAGTACATTTGATATTATCTCTCTTTGTTCTTTTAGAGTCTTTCCATTATGTGCACTTGCAAACAAGTCAGTGTGCTTTATTAAGGGAATGGAGCAAGGACACCACTGGTTGGATTTTCTCAAAACTAAGGAGGAAAAGAAACTTAATTTCTATAATTCTAAATTCAATTTCTGTAACTCTCTATGAATATGAGAAACAGATATAACAGAGCAGTTTAATCTTACCTGATGTAAGGAGATGTTTTTGGTGTTTAGGAATATATTTCTCAAGGAGACGCTTCATCCATGAATCTTTGGCCTCATCCACAGCACACTTTCCACTGTCACTTCTAAGTAACGGATCGGCTCCATTCAAAAGAAGTAACTCTGCCACCTACGGGAAGATTGTTCATGTGAGCATGCCCAGACAATAGGTATATTATTGTAAATGTGAGCTAGCATACAACTCTAAGCAACACCTGTTATTTCTTTCAGTTTGCGTTTACCTACAACAACTTTGCCCAATAAAAAAAAATTTAATGTAATTGTTACTGAATCATAATTTGTTGATTTACATACCCTTCTCTTACAACAAAAAAGAGAGAAAGAGGGAGAGAGGGAGAGAAAAAAAGAGGGAGAGGGGTGGACAGGGAGAGGGATAGACAGGGAGAAGGAGGGAGGGATTGAAGGAGGAAGGAAAGGTTAAGAAATGTATATAGTTCAGGTACTGGTGAATTGAAGCTAGCAGATATACCAAGAATTAGCATTGGGCTCTGTAGTAGTAAATATAAGTTTAACAGGTTCCAGGAGATGGATATGTCTTCTGTCTATAACTGTGTTGCTGCTGCTCCTCCTCAGAGTATCAAGGAGAAACCAGTCAACCCTTAATCTGTTACTACCCCTCAAGAAACCTCCTCCATGAAGCACTCCCTGACCTCCCATCCATTGCTGCTCTAGAGAAAAATGACCTCTCCCTTCTTTCAGGTACATATTTTACTGTAGTGCACAATATATATTATATTTATTATTATATTATTTCTTATATATCTGTCTCTCCTATATCCTCAGGTTTCTGAAGGTGGGACTATGTTTTTCTTTTAAAATTTATTATTTTTGAATAGGGAGTTAATGACTATAGTTCAAATACAGAAGGCTCAGAAAAGTATACGATGAGAAATAAGTTTCCCTCCTCTACCCTTGTCCTTCAGTCATCCAATTTTTTCCTAAGCCCTTGTTATAGTTTCTTCTGAATTTTTCCAGTTAATCTAGTCTAGCAGGTATATATATATGTACATACACAGACATATGTATACATGTTTTTTTTATGCAAGTGGTCATATATTATATACATTCCCCTATATTTTGCCCCCGAACAAAGCTTTGAGACTGTACCATATCGGTATAAAATGAACTTCATTACCTTTAGCAGCTGAGTAATAGTCTACAATTGAATGTATTGTAATTTATTTAACCAGTACCCTCCTGACAGATGTTTAAGTTGCTTTCAAGTTTCTACTACAAATATATGTCTTAATGATCTTTACATTGCCAGTGCCTATCTCAGTGTCTGGCATAGAGTACATATTCAATAAATATTCTTTAATAAAAGAATGCATGTAATCAAGGAGGATGTGGGGAGTAGGCTCTAAGTAACCCTACACTAAAAGGAGCCTAAATTTTCATGTTAATATCTGGAATGAGAAAAAGGATCTGAATTTCTGTAAATTATATATATCCATCAAAAGTAAATATATATACGTTCTTCCTTTTATAATGAAGCATAATAGGAGAGAAAACCATAATACCACAAAGGGGCAATATAAGTCAGATCCCTTAAAAATTATTCAGACTCAGCAATTCTGCTTTTCAAACTATTTTATTATGAGAATTTAATGCTAGACAGGGAAATTGAAAGTAATAGTAGGTATAATTAAATCTATAATTCATATAAGCCAGGTGAAGTGTAAGAAGATAACAAATTTATGTCTGGATCTTCATGTTTTATTCAGCAAAGAAAATAAAGAATACACAGCTTTCTTTTAGGAAAAGAAGTTTTGGGAAAGAGGAAGGAAGATGGCAGAGGAGTAGGGGACCCTAGTTTTGTCTAGTCCCTGGAATTCGGCTAGATAGCTATCGAATTGTCCTGAAGACCTGTGAACTTGACTGGAGATCTAAAAAAAGAATTGCTGTAATTCTACAAATAGAAAAATGACCACTTTCTGCATGGTAGGAGGTTCAGAGATGTGAATCCGAGTGATGTATCAGAAGATAAATTGCAGGGTGAGGGAGCCTCTGTCAGCTGGATACTGAAAAGTGATATAGCAGTGGAGCACAAAATGGAAACTTTTAAAAGTCTGCTCCAGTGGGGAGCATCCATTCCTAAAAGGTGCTCAGGCGGTGAAGTGGGGCAGAATCGTAGGTGAGACAGCATGGTATCAGGATCCCCGAGGTCACAGACAGACTGGGCATACCTGAGTACAGCAGAGTTGCCAAGCATCAGAGTGGGGAAGCCAGCTGCAATCAGTGAGCCCAGGAGTGGGCTTTGAGCTCGGGGTTGCCATAAACTGCAAACCAACAGGGTTGGGTGACTGCTCTCTGAGAGCAGAACCAAGGCAAGCTGCAGAACCGAGGCAAGAACCCCCTTCCTCTCCCAGGAGGAGGCATGTGTGCATGCCGCAGGAGTCTACAGGGTTTGGAGACTTGAAACGGGGTCACATGCCTGGATTAAAATGCTCGGTCACAGGCTGGGTGAGCACAGAGAGTGGATGGACACCAGGGAGACAGGAGTAATGACTGCTTTTCCCTGAGGGTGGGTGCACTGAGAAGTGGGGGGAGTGAGCTTTCGGCTCCAGGGCTGGAGATCGGGAGACTGCCATTTTCATGCTCATCCTCTAAAGCAGTACGGTAAGCCTTTAGGGAACAAAAGCCACACAGAGCAATCTTGACCTGCTTACTTAGCCTGGCCCCTTGGTGCATTTCCGCCCCAGGCAGAGACACCTGAGAATCAGAGCAACAGGCCCCTCCCAGAGAAGATCGGCAAGAACATCCAGCTAAGACCAAGTTTACCCATCAATGACAACTGCAAAACTCCAGTACTAAGGGAAAAGAATATATAGAATTCATGAGTTTTTTTTCTGATGATTTAGTCTTTCAATTTTAATTTCTTCCCTATCTTCCATTTCAACTAATTTCTTATTTTATCAACTCTTTTTTGAAGTCTTTTAAATATTCATTCTTATAGTTACATTCTATCCTTTCATAATATTAATTTTATTTTTGTATGTATATGTTTTTCTTTCTTTACAATTTTGGGATCTAGTTTCTTCTAACAAACAGACCAAATACACCCAGGATCTAGTGTATTGCTGTTCTATTCACTTGTCTGATTATATTCACTCTCTCTCTCTTTTTTCTTTTCCATTTCTGGTCTCCTCTGATTTGTTCAGTGTATATTTCTCTGGGGTTGTTGTGGCTATTTTAGTATTTTGTTCTCTTGTTCCATCTATGCTTCTCTGGACAGAATGCCAAGATGGAAAAACTTACCCCAAAAAAGAGAACAAGAGGCAGTACTGACTGCCAGGGACCTAATTAATATGGACGTAAGTAAGATGTAAGAACTAGAGTTCAGAATAATGATTATAAAGATACTAATGATACTATTAATGAGATGTAATAAAAAATGGAGGCTCTAACTGCTATGATAAATGTGTGATACAGAAGACAAAATGAGGGAGAATAAAGAAACTGAGGAAAAAAAGATAAACAACTATTCGATCACAAGGGGAGAATTTGAGAGCTAAGTGATACCATAAAGCAAAACAATATTAGAATAATTGGGATCCCAGAAGAAGGAGAAAGAGAGAGAAGACCAGAAGGTATATTGGAGCAAATTATAATGGAGAACTTTCCTAATTTGGGGAAGGAAACAGGCATCAAAATCCAGGAGGCACAGGGAACTCCCCCAAAATCAATAAAAATAGGTCAACACCCCATCATCTAATAGTAAAACTTACAAGTCTCAGAAACAAAGACAAAACCCTGAAAGCAGCTCCAGACAAGAGGTCTTTAACTTACAATGGTAGAAACATAAACCTGGCAGCAGACCTATCCACAGAGACCTTGCAGGCCAGAAAGGACTGTCATGATATATTCAGGGTGCTAAATGAGAAGAGCATGCAGCCGAGAATACTGTATCCAGTAAGATTGTTATTCAGAACAGAAGAAAAGATAAAGAGCTTCCAGGACAAACAGAAACTAAAAGCGTTAGTGATCACTAAACAAGCCCTACAAGAAATTTTAAAGGGGATCCTTTAGCAAAGACAGAGTCCAAAAGTTACAGACCAGAAAGGAACAGAGACAATATACAGAAAGAGTACTTTACTTATATAATACAATGGCACTAAATTCATATCTGTCAACAGTTACTCTGAATGTAAATGGGGTAAATGCCCCAATCAAAAGACACAGGGTATCAGATTGGATAAAAAAAAAAGACCCAATGATATGCCATCTAAAAAAGACTCATTTTAGACCCAAAGACAGCTCCAGATGGAAAGGGAGGGAGTGGAAAACCATTTATCACACTAATGGACATCAAAAGAAAGCTGGGATAGGAATCCTTATAACAGACAAATTAGATTTTAAACCAAGGAAGGTAATAGGAGATGAGGACAGACATGATACAATAATTAAAGGGTCTATCCGACAAGAAGAGCTAACAATTGTAAATATTTAAGCCCCTAACATGGGAGCAGCCAATTATATAAGCCAATTAGTAACAAAATTAAAGAAACACATTGATAATAATACAGTAATAGTAAGGGACTTTAACACCCCACTCACAGCAATGGGCACATCATCTAAGCAGAAGATCACCAAGGAAACAAGGGCTTTGAATGACACACTAGACCAGATGGACATCACAGATATATTCAGAACATTCCATCCCAAAGTAACAGAATACATAGTCTTCTCTAGTGCATATGGAACATTCTCCACAAGAGATCACATACTGGGTCACAAATCAAGTCTCAACCAGTACCAAAAGACTGGGATTATTCCCTGCATATTTTCAGACCACAATGCTTTGAAACTTGAATTCAATGACAAGAGGAAATTTGGAAGAAACTCAAATACTTGGAGGTTAAAGAGCATCTACTAAAGAATGAATAGGTCAACCAAGAAATTAAAGAAGAATTAAAATAATTAATGGAAATGCAACTGTTCAAAACCTTCGGGATATAGCAAAGGTGGTCCTAAGAGGGAAGTATATAGCAATACAAGCCTTTTTCAAGAAACAAGAAAGGTCGCAAATACACAACCTAACCTTACACCGAACAGAGCTGGAGAAAGAACAGCAAATAAACTCTAAACGCAGCAGAAGAAGAGCATTAATAAAGATTACAGCAGAAATCAATGAAATAGAAACCAAAAGAACAGTAGAACAGATCGACAAAACTAGGACCTGGTTCTTTGCAAAAAATTAATAAAATTGATAAACCTCTGGCCATACTTATCAAAAAAAGAAAGGACCCAAATAAATGAAATCATGAATGAAAGAGGAGAGATCACAACCAACACTGAAGAAATACAAACAATAATAAGAACATATTATGAGCAACTATATGCCAACAAATTAGGCAATCTGGAAGAAACGGGATGCATTCCTAAGACGTATAAACTACCAAAACTGAACCAGGAAGAAATAGAAAACCTGAACAGACCCATAACCATCAAGGAAATTGAAGCAGTAATCAAAAAACTCTCAAACAAACAAGAGTCCAGGACCAGATGACTTCCCAGGGGAATTCTACCAAACATTTAAAGAATAATTAACACTTACTCTTCTGAAGCTGTTTCAAAAAAAAACAGAAATGGAAGGAAACAAACTCATTCTATGAGGCCAGCATTACCTTGACCCCAAAACCAAAAACCCCATCAAAAAGAAGAAATACAGACCAATATCCCTGATGAACATGGATGCAAAAATTCTCACCAAGATACTAGCCCATAGGATCCAACAGTACATTAAAAGGGTTATTCACATAGCCAAGAGAGATTTACTCCTGGGCTGCAAGGGTAGTTCAACATCCACAAATCAATCAATATGATACACTACATTAACAAAAGAAAGGACAAGAACCATTTGATCCTCTCAATAGATGCAGAAAAAGCATTTCACAAAGTACAGCATTCTTTTTTGATTAAAACCCTTCACAGTGTAGGGGCAGAGGGAACATACCTCAATACCATAAAAGCCATCTATGAAAAGCCCACAACGAATACCATTCTCAATGGAGAAAAACTGAAAGCTTTTCCCCTAAGGTCAGGACCACGGGAGGGATGTCCACTATCACCGCTGTTGTTCAATGTAGTACCAGAAGTCCCAGCCTCAGCAATCAGACAACAAAAAGAAATAAAAGGCATCCGAATTGGCAAAGAAGTCAAACTCTCACTCTTCAAGGATGACATGATACTTTATGTGGAAAACCCCAAAGATTCCACCCCAAAATTGCTAGAACTCATACAGGAATTCAGCAACATGGCAGGATTTAAATCAATGCACAGAAATCAGTTGCATTTCTATACACTAACAATGAGACAGAAAAAGAGAAATTAAGGAATTGATTCCATTTACAATTGCACCCAAAACCGTAAGATACCTAGGAATAAACCTAACCAAAGAGGCAACAGATCTGTACTCTCAAAACTATAGAACACTCATGAAAGAAACTGAGGAAGACACAAAGAAATGGAAAACTGTTCCATAATTATGTATTGGAAAAACAAATATTGTTCAGATGTTTATGCGACCTAGAGCAATCTACACATTCAATGCACTCCCTATCAAAATCCAGTAACATTTTTCACAGAGTGGGAACAAACAATCCTAAAATTTGTATAGAACCAGAAAAGACCCTGAATAGCCAGAGGAATGTTGAAAAAGAAAAGCAAACCTGGTGGCATCACAATTCCAGACTTCAAGCTGTATTACAAAGCTGTAATCATCAAGAGAGTATGCTACTGGCACAAAAACAGACACACAGATCCATGGAACAGAACAGAGAACCCAGAAATGGACCCTCAACTCTATGATCAACTAATCTTCGACAAAGCAAGAAAGAATATGCAATGGAAAAAAGACAGTCTCTTCAATAAATGGTGTTGGGAAAATTGGACAGTCACATGCAGAAGAACAAAACCTGACCATTTTCTTATACCACACACAAAAATGGACTCAAAATGGGTGAAAGACCTCAATGTGAGACAGGAATCCATCAAAATCCTAGAGGAGAACACAGGCAGCAACCTTTTTAACCTCGGCCACAGCAACTTCTCACTAGACATGTCTCCAAAGGCAAGGGAAACAAAGGCAAAAGTGAACTACTGGGAGTTCATCAAGATAAAAAGCTTTTTCACAGCAAAGAAAACAGTTGACAAAACCAAAAGAAAACCGAGAGAATGAGAGAAGATATTTGCAAATGTCTTATCAGATAAAGGGCTAGTATCCAAGATCTATAAAGCACTTATCAAACTCAACACCCAAAGAACAAATAATCCAATCAAGAAATGGGCAGAAGACATGAACAGACATTTCTCCAAAGAAGACCTACATATGGCCAACGGACACATGAAAAAATGCTCAACATTTTTTTACTCGGCATCAGGGAAATACATTTTTTTACTTTTACTTTTTTACTCAACATTTTTACTTGGCATCAGGGAAATACAAATCAAAACCATGATGAGGGCCGGGTGCCCTCAGCTCAGGTCATGATCCCAAGGTCCTGGGATTGAGCTCCATGTCAGACTTGCTGCTCAGTGGAGAGCCTGCTTCTTCCTCTCCCTCCGCCTGCTGCTCTGCCTACTTGTGCTCTCTCTCTCTCTGTCAAATAAATAAATAAAATCTTAAAAAAAAAAATCTTAAAAAAAAAACCGCGATGAGATACCACCTCATACCTGTCAAGAAATAGCAGATGTTGGTGAGGATGTGGAGAAAGGGGAAACCTCTTACACTGTTAATATCCCCCAAAAGAAACCTTTTTACCATGACCTGTTATTATTCTCCATTCTCCACTCTCTACCTTCCATTCTTAATCTTCTTTCTGTCTCTAAAGATTTAGACTAACGCAAATATTAATGGCTTTTTACTTCTTAAAAAATAGGGTATTACCTTTTAGTATCTCCTATCTTTTAGTATAAAAGTCAATTCCTGTAAGACAATATATATTCAAGTTTCTTCAACTCTGGAACATTCAAGAAGCTGGACTCTCTAAAGCTGAGTCCAGCATCAGGTTCCCAGGGCTTCCCTGTCTGACATCTTAGTCCTGTGACAAGTAAGCCATGGGACCAATACAATACTCAGGGTCTAGACCATTTTTCTGATCATCTTTGCATCACATAAGAGATTCCCACAAGGTTAGCCTAGATCCTCATCTGATGCTCTTGCCATCCCTACTCCATCCTCCAAAACAATGTCCTGCCTTACTTTGATTCTTAAGGCTTTGGTTCTTAAGTCAGTCCAGAACCGACCTGGAGTTTTGGAAATCTCTCTTGGACTACATTAAGTAACTTTCTGGCTTACCCCCCCCCCCAAGCTAAACAGAAAGGGAAGGGAATGAAGAAGACAGTGATTTCACCCCACTCGCAGCTTTTAATTCTCATGACCATTCTCTAGACTTCCACTTCTGTCTTGTCATTCTCTTTTCTCCTGCCATCAGTCAGGACATGCCACAGTGCCAGAAGTACACGAGTCACAAGAACACATAGTATGGCAACTGGGAGTGAGATAAGTAGTCCTCCCTACTAAGAGATTCTGGGTCAGAGGCATGTGTCTTTGGTCCCTTTTAATTCACCAATGGAGTAGGAGAAGGCTACATATCTGCAAAGGCCAGAAAGGAGATAGCTGGTTCTAACCCATGAGGCAGAAATTGACTAAAGCCAAGTTACCAGAAGGGACAAAAGAACAACTGAGAATGAAAAGAAGAAAAATTAAAGTGCTCAGGGCTTACCTTGTCCAAAGGGCGAAAAGACTCTTGACTAGGATAGGTCAGCCCTGACAAATTGAACAGCAGATGAGCCATGAGGAGAAGGAAGAATTGCTTTGGCATGAGGTTTCTCTAATGGAGGCAAGCTTTGAAGAGGGGGTAAAGGACAGAGAAGGCTCACACCATCATTTATCCAAGCCTGCATTCTTCTGGCCATTAAATTAGGTCCCAAGCAGAATCCCCCCCACCCAGCCCTCTCTACAATGTACAGGGGTGAACACCTAACAAGCAAGTGATATATTATCAAAAAAGGCAAAACAGACTAAACTTTCCTGAAGTACTATTTCACATTAGGAAGGGATACGCTCTGTCTATGCCTGTGGCTCTCAGCAGCCATCTCCAGCTCTACCTGTCAGGCATTTCTTCTGGAAGTATATAGAACATAACTTCCTGAGCCCAGCTGATTAACGCCCTTTCCCACCCTAGGAATTTGAACCCAGAGGCAACTTCCAATACCCAAATAAATAACAAGATATTTTTAGAAAGTGCCTCAGTCCTGTAGCGTGGTGCCTAGACCAGAAAAATATCTGGGAGGCTCAGAGCTTAAAAAACTTCTGAAATAAACTGTATGTGCTGGGATCAATCATCTTAATTTAATATTACCATCAATCATCTTAATTGCAGCTACTATTAACCAATTTGTATGGAACTACAGTATTTTAATATTTTAACCACAGGTACATCTATGCTAGTATAAAGTGGTGGATCATTAAACCCAAGAGATTCAGATCTTATGTGGACTCTGAGAGCGACAATTAGTGTCCATAAAGCTGGATGCCTCCTATCAGGACTGCACATCACTGTGTAACACTCTACAAGCAGGAAACTTTCTGGTAAAACCTATAAAGCACCATACTGAAAGAATCTTAAAGAAGTTTAAGTTTAAAAAAGACTATGTATAACCAAAACATGATCTGTACTTATTAAAAGTAACATGTAAAATGGCATATTAGGAATGACAAATCATCACATAGTACAATTTTATTACATATTCTGAGTATCCATTAGCAGAATGAACTAAAACTGACTTCCTAAAACTGATAGGTTCCAGAGATTTTTAATACTTGCAGAATGTAGTATTTGCTTTGCAAACAAAAGCATCACAGTACCTTATAATGTCCATTTATCACAGCATCATGTAGGGGAGTGATCTGGTACATTCCTTTGATATTTACATCTGCTCCACCTTTTAATAGTTCACTTGCTGTCTGATAAAATCCTCCTACACTAGCTTCATGAAGTGCTGTCCAACCTATTATACAAAAAGGAAATGGTATTTGTTTATGTTTGCTATCTTAATGTTTTGTACTTGACCTTAAAATAAAAACTCTATGTTGTTTCTTTAAAAATATTTTGATTATATGAGACAAGATAATCTTACCATGAAAATAACTTGTATTATTAGATGAATCCAATAAATGAGGGCCAAATCAAATTCCTACCCCCAACTCAATTGTGAAAAAATATGAAAAGAAGTAAAACAAATTTTTTAAAGAAATAAAATATTTGAAACTATTCCTGCCCTCCTCAAATAAAAAGGCTGTAAAGGAGTCATTATTAGCTCACAGAGAATGCTAGCTGCAGGCTGCTTTTCTGCAGAAAAGGGGAAAAAACTTTATTTATAGCTCAAGGTGCTTCCATTAAAGTAATCTAGTTGGTAGGAATGCACAGAAGTCACTTCAAAAACACATTTCTTTTCTCCTTGTTTTTTTTTTTTTTGTTTTAAGATTTTATTTATTTATTTGACAGAGACAGAGACAGTGAGAGAGGGAACACAAGCAGGTGGAGTGGGAGGGGAAGAAGCAGGCTTTCTGTTGAGCAGGGAGCCCGATGTGGGGCTCGATCCCAGAACCCCTGGACCATGACCTGAGCCGAAGCAGACACTTAACGACTGAGCCACCCAGGCATCCCTCTTTTCTCCTTATTTGTAAAAAGCTATTTAGAGTAGTTCTTTTTTTTTTTTTAAGATTTTATTTATTTATTTGAGAGAGAGAGAGTGCAGGGAGAGGCAGAGTGGGAAGAGAGGGACAAGCAGACACCACACTGAGCAAAGAGCCAGATGTGGGTGGGGCTTGATCTCAGGACCCTCAGATCATGACCTGAGCTGAAACTAAGAGTCGGATGCTTAACCGACTGAGCCACCCAGGCACCCCTTTTTACAGCAGTTCTAATACCAACTGTTTTAAGAAAACCAGTCATACAGAAACGTATCCTTTATCCTTGTTAGCCAGAGACAATGGTATAAGTTATATTTATTAAATTCCAATAAATCATAGGATTGACGAAAGAAAACCTAAAATTGCATGTTAAAAGTGTATTTCACTAACTCTTTCCAGAACCTTCTCCGTAAACCAGGGTTTCTCTAACTCAGTATAACATTTGGGGGTGGATAATTCTTTCTGGTTCTGAGCATTTTATTAGATGCCAATAACACCCCATCCCCATTCCAGCTGTAACAACTAAAAATGATTCCAGTAACTGCCAAATGTCCCCTGAAAGGTAGTATCACCCCAGTTAAGACCCATTGTCATATAATGTTATAGAAGCAGTTTCTCCTATATTATTAATTAGAAAGCTTTGAGGAAGAAATGAAGAATATCAAAAATGGTAAATATATAGTTAATACAGGTCTTTTTCCTATAAATTTCTTTAAAATGCATGTGACTGTTTAAATTGAATACTATACATTATATTTGGGTGTTATTAATGTATATAGATGTTATATACATAGTACAAAAAGGAGATGTGTTCAATATTTTTACGTTTTATAGAAATATTAACATACTAACTCTAACAGGACTGAAACATTAAAGACATATATCGCAATCACCAGAGTAACTACTTCAAGATAATGCATGGACAAAGAGAGGTGGGGAAAAGATAATATGCACAAGAAACAATTAGTAAAATTGTAGTCCTCAATCCAATCTTTTATATGAAATGAAAATTGATTAATCACCCCAATTAAAAGGCAGAGATTGTCAGAATGGATAAAAAAGCTGTCTCTAAGAAATATGCTTTCTATAAGAAATAAATTTTATTTATTAAAGATTTCATTTATTTATTTGAGAAAGAGTGAGAGAGAGAAAGCATGAGAGAGGGAAGGGTCAGAGGGAGAAGCAGACTCCCCGCTGAGCAGGGAGCCCGATGCAGAACTCCATCTTGGGACTCTGGGATCATGACCTGAACTGAAGGTCACCCAGGCGCCCAAGAAACAAATTTTAAATAACAAGACATAAATAGGTTGAAAATAAAAGGATGGAAAAAGACACAGCAAACAGACAAGAAACATAAGAAGGCTAAGATGCCTATATTAATATCGTATATAATAGCTTCAAGGCAAAGTATATTACCAGAGATAAAGAGAGGTATTTCATAATAATTAAAAGGTCAATTATCAAAAGATATGACAGTTACAACTGTGTATGCACCTAATAACAAAACAAAATACAAGTAAAAATGGACAGAATTAAAGGGAGAAATCAACAATCTACAATCATAGTTGTTAATATTTCAAGACCCTTCTCATAAAATGATAGATCAACTAGACAAAAAATACATAAATACAGACATGATCTGAATATTACCAACCATCTTCATCTAAATGACATTTATAGAACATTAGATACAACTGAAGAATAAATATTCAAGTAAACAAGGGATATTAAGCAAGAAAGACCACATACTAGGCAACAGACCAATTCTCAGTAAATGTAAAAGGATCAAATTCACAGAAAGTATATTCCTTTAACCAAAGGAATGAAGTTAGAAATCAATACCAGAAGGATACCTGGACAATCCTCAAATATTTAAAAATTTAACAACTTCTAATATAATCTTGGGGTCAAACAAATAATCATACAAGAAATTAAAAGTATTTCAAAGTGAGTGATAATGAAATTACAACATACTAAAATCTGTTGGATGTAGCAAAAGCAGTATTTAGAGGGAAATTTAAAGCTTTAAATGACTATAGCAGGGAAAAATGTACAAAAATCTGTGACCTCATTTTTAACCTTAAGAAGCTAGATAAAGAAAAAAATTAACCCAAAATAAGCAGAGGTCAAAAGAAGCAGAAATTAATAACATTTAATACAGATAAAACAGAAAATTTTAAAGCCAGATGTTAGTTCTTTGAAAAAAAAAAAAGCAATAAAATCGATAATCTTCTAGCTTAAACTACTTTAGGAAGGAAAGAAAAAAGAAGAATAAGGAAAGAAGGAAGAGAGAAAATGAGCAATATCAGGAATGAAAGATAAATATCTCTAAAGATCTGCAGATATTAAAATGATAATAGGGGAATATTATAAATAACTTTATGCCAATAAATTCCATAACTTAGATAAAAAGGACAAATTCCTTAAAAATGTACAGCTTAACAAAACTGACACAAGATGAAACAAAATATGAATAGCTTACACATAGGTGAAATTTGCATTTATTATCAAAATCTTCCCACACAAAAAAAAATTACAGGCTTGCCGCTTCCCGACAGCGCACGGGAGAAGAATGAGGCACAAACAAGTCAGCTGCAAGAGAGAGGGAGCAGGGGTCGACAGTAGAGAAGACTGTCGCCCCGAACAACTCCTCAGTCCCGTATTTATTGGATACAGGATAACAACTAACAAAGGAGCAGAAAACGGCTATACATTAACCATATGCCTTGTAGATAAGCAAGAAGGAATATGAGTTATACATTGATTACAAATCTTATAGATAAGTAAGGACAGTAGATTATATATGGTCAAGCAGTATAGAATTTATAGTTGAGCAAGCACCATTAAGGGGATTTTCTTGATTAACGGTAGGCTGTCTCTGAGGCAGGGGAGATAACATCAAAAATGAAGCAGGCTGCGTTCCACCCTGAGCGGGCCAGGCGTTCCCGGCTGCTCAGCTTCCAAGACGTATATCATCCTCTCCCCCAGAGACCTGTTGCTAATGCATGTTTTTCTTAAAGTGACATTTAAGCATGCTTGCCAGGCTGGTACAATTTCTCATAGGTTATATTTTAAGCAGTACATTGTTTTGAGGGACGATAACACAGGCTCTCATAGTTTCACTCTAACTTCTGTCAAACATTTAAGAAAAAACCTCGATTTTAAGCAAACTCTTCCAGAAACTAGAAGAGAATACTTCTTAACTCATTTTATGAGGTCTACATAACCCTGATACCAAAACCAAAATCATTACAAGAAAATTATGACCCAATATTACCTACGAATATAGGTTACAAAAAAATCCTTAACTAAATATTAGTGAATCCTGATCCCAAACCAGACAAAAGCATTACAACAACAAAAAATTACAGACCAGTATGATTCATGATCATACATGCAAAAATCCTTAACAAAATAGTAGCAAATTGAATCTAGCAATATATAAAAGGATAATTTATTACGACCCAGGATCCATTCCTGATAAAAAATATTCAGGAAATTAGGAATGGATTCCTCAATATGATAAAGAGCAGCTACAAAACCTACAGCTAACATCATGCTTAAATGTGAAATACTGAAGAGGCAAAACTATCAGAAATAGTGAAAAATATCAGAGAAATATTAGAACAATAGTGGCTTCTAGAGAGTGGAGATGGGGAATGACTGGGAAGAGGCCTGAGGGAAATTTGTGGAATGTTGGTAATATTCTATCTTGATAGAGGTTTGGGTTACACAGGTGAATATATTTGTCAAAATTCATCAAACAGCACATTTAAGATCTGCATTTTACAGTACGAAAATTTTACTTTTCAAAAAGAAAGAAACTATTGAACTCTAATTAGAGATATTAATGTTGAGGTGTTCTGTGGTAAAATGTACTAACTTTCTTTGAAATGCATCAACATAAAGATGGATTGGTGGACGGAGAGATTTAAAGATGGATAGGAATGAAATAAGAAATATTTATTAGTCTCTGCCCCCTGATTCCTGGCACAGAGCTCCTAAACCCTTGTAAACAGGGGTGCTAGGACAATCTTTTATTCTAATATTTGGTCTCTCACCCCAGTTCCTCATACAGAACCCTCAAGATCTTTGCAATTTCATAAGTGATAAAAGTGTCTGACACAGAGCTCCTAAATTCCTTGCTATTCCCTGGGTAACAGAAGTATCTTTTGTCCTAATGAGGCAACTTTTGGTGGGCTCCTAGAAGGGGGTTGGTCATAAGAAAGATCAAGTCATGATCAGAAACTTGTAAGTTTCAGCTCCACGTCCCCCTCTCCCCTGCTCTGCCTTCATGATGAAGCTTCCATAAAAATCCCAAAACTCTGGGGTTCGGAGAACTTTTCCAGGTTGGTCAACACATCTACATGCTGGGAAGGTAACATATTCCAATTCCACAGGGATAGAAGCTCCTGTGCTCAGGACTCCTCCAGGCCTCACTCTGTATCTTCATCTGGGCATTCATCTGTATCCTTTGTCGTATCCTTTATTATATAATAAACTTATATGGTAAATGTGTTTCCATCAGTTCTGTGAGTTACTTTAGGAAAAGATCAAAGTTGAGGAAGGGATTGTGGGAACCTCCAATTTGTAGCCAAGTTGAACAGAAATTGTGGGTAACCTGAGGACCTACTACTTGTGACTGGCATCTGAAGTGGGGGTGGCTGCCTGATCACTTAACCTGTGGGATCTGTACTAATTTGGGTTAGTGTCAGAAATGAACTAAATTGCAGGACACCCAGGTGGTGTTGGAGAATTTCTTGATGTGTCGAAAATCCCACACATCTGGTATCAGAAGTATTATGAAGGTAAGTAGAGGAGAAATATATGAGTGTTTTTCCTTTATAGTAAGTACGCAGTGAAAATAAGTACATAGAATCTAGGTACAAGGTATCTGGAAGCTTAATGTGGAATTCTTTTAACTTTTCAGTATGTTTAAAATTTTTCATAATGTTATAAGAAATTTCAAATGAATAGCTCACATGTGAACTTTTGAAACATAACCACTTAAGGACTATCTATTTTATTTATTTATTTATTTATTTTTATTCATTTGAGAGAAAGAGAGAGAGACAGAGAGAGCACAAGCAGGGGGAGCGTCAGAGGGAGAAGCAGACTACCCGCTGAGCTGGATGTAGGGCCTGATCCCAGGGCCCGGAGATCATAACCCGAGCTGAAGGCAGACACCCAACCATCTGAGCGACCCAGGCACCCCAAGGACTACCTATTTTTAAAAACAGAATATAAAAATTATCTCCTTCCAAGAGTATTTGATAAAAAGTGTGAACTCATTTAGGTTTTGAGACCTGTGGAAATTTGTTTATCAATGCGTATACTGGTTAACCTGATTATCTGCCACCAGTCTAGCGTGAAAAATGAAATGTAAGAAATCCAAAAGTTATTAATTTGGAATGTAGATGATGACTTACCTCCTAGGAAACTTCCTTTCCTTATTTAAGCTTTGCTTAAGCTAAAATAAAAATTAGTTTCCTAAAATGGACAAAAACAGGGCGCCTGGGTGGCTCAGTCATTAAGCGTCTGCCTTCTCCTCAGGTCATAATCCCAGGGTCCTGCAATCCAGCCCAGCGTCGGGCTCCCTGCTCTGCGGGGAGCCTGCTTCTCCCTCTCCTACTGCCCCTGCTTGTGTTCGCTCTCTCGCTGTGTCTCTCTCTGTCAAATAAATAAAATTTAAAAAAAAATTTTTTTTTCTTTTTAAATATTTAACCATCTTAAAGGAAATCTCTCTAAAGCTTTTTAAGATAATGAATCTCCCAGAAAGAAAAAATAACAACAAATTTCAATAACGATCATAATATTACTTATAGGCTCTAATGTAGCAACTGTTAACACCCACAGAGGTCTGAGTGCATGCTCTTCTGTGTTATATAGTCCTTAACAACGTGGCCTCTCGTTTGTATGTTTTTATCTGTCTCTTGCCTTGCTGTTAAACTTCTTGCTATTATCAATATCCTGGACTGTGCCAGACTTTCCTTTCAGTTCTAATGTGCCACAGACTTAGGGATCACATAGAATTCTGTGTAAAATAATGCTCAAGGCATTGGTTTGAGAAGCTTTTAGCAAAGAAGCTTTATGAAATCTGTTTTTGGGTATTCAGAGTTTCTTCAGCCTACTTCCTGGTTTCACCTTTGTTTTTGATAGGTGAAGAACGATTGCAATCATTTTTTTAAATCAAAGACAAAGATATAAAATGTAAATGAGGACTTACAATGCAAATGTTACCTATCACAAGACCATTGGTCTGTTATTATAACATCTTATGAATTTCTCAAACGGCATTTATCCTTTCCTGGACTGTATCACAGAATATATTTAAACTTTTCTAGTATACATATCTTTCTGTTTTCACGATATCTAGCACATAAGGGGCATACTGTAAAAGCTGACTACAGTGAACTGGTGTATTACATGGAGGTCATACATCTCTTCCCAGTAGTTCCTAAACTTCATTGAGAATACAAATCATCTGGGGAAATATGTTAAAATGTAGATTTCAAGGTTTTAACCTACAGATTTCAAAGATTTTATTTATTTATTTGACAGACAGAGAGCATTAACCTACAGATTTTAATTGTAAGACTGTGTGTGTGTGTGTGTGTGCATGTTTTGGAGGGTGAAATAAACATTTTTAAAAAACTGCATTTTAAACAAACATTGCAGATTACTCTGATGAAAATGGTTGTAGTCAAGTCTTGAAAAACACTAGCCTCTGCAATTTTATAAGATGGAATAGCCAGATGTAAAGATCAGAGCTAAGATGCCAAGTGAGAAGAAAAAGTAGAGAACAAGAGAGTACAAAAAGCCAGGAAAGTATGTTAAGGATAAAGAATTCATTAAGATCACAGAAGTATCCGGGCAGTGAGGAGAAAGTGCACAATAAATGGCCAAAGACAAGCAGAGAAGAGACACCAAGGATGTTTACAATGGCACAGAAAAGGGCTAATGAAAAGAAATATGTTAGATTCTTGAGAAGTCCATAAAGTAAAGTTAGAGGTACTCCTGAACTTAAGGAGTAGAGACAAACAGCAAGTACCACACATTTTGTAAGGAAGCAAGTGCTTTGGCTAGCAAATAAGGATCCAAGGTTGAGGGTTACAGGACGTAGGTGGTTCACTTGGGTATGGGATTTAGAGTAACAGCCTGTTAAAACCCTGATTATCATATAAATGCAGGCTTTGCTAAAGTAAGTGTAATCACCTGGTTGTCCATGGACTGTGCTGTTCATCCCTGTGCATCGTAAGACTTTTCACACTGCTTCATAAACTGAGAAAGTCTAGAAACACTAGTAAAAGTATGGGTACATAAAGGGACCACCCAGACTGGGCTAGTGTTGCTAAGTGCCTTAAGTACTTAAGTGTCCGTAAGGAATCTTTCTTGTCCAGGAGAACATCAGCTTCTCTTCATAAAAAAAGACAGTACCAGAGATCCAGCCTTGCAGAAAGAATGTTCTGAGCTCCCTGTCCCACCCTCTCTACTTTGTATTCTGTTCTCTCTGTATCCCAGCCATTGCCCCTGCTGTACCCCTACCATGTTATCTCGGTTTCCCCCATAGCTCACCATACCATCAGCTTCTTTCAGCTTTTGCTCACTTCTCTTCCATTGAAAGCTGAGTCTCACAGTAACAATGCCCATGCAAAGCCAGCAAGTCAGCCACAGGAACTGCATCCTTCTGTGGGAGGCCACTGCACATGGCCCACCTGGTAGGCCCTGGGCAGGCATAATCTTTGAAGGTGAAATACAATGTTCTTCTCCTGCCCCTCCTTCCCCATCTTATCACTCTCCTGGGAGAAGATGGTGATCAGCTACCTAAGCAGATAAATTACCTGGAAGCTTTCTGTTTGAGACTTGCCTTACATTCACATTGTCATACTTTCATAGGAGTGGCTAAGCAGAAACGACAAACCACTCTCAAGATAATTGTGGGTGGTAACCCCAACTTACCAGCATAACTTGGCTGATTAACACTTCCTCCTTTCATTATATAATGACGAACAAGATCAATGTCATTATGCAGAGCAGCCTGATACAGTAAGTTCTCTCCAAAAATATTTCTACGGTTAATGCTAGACAGAGATATTTCATTCCTCTTCATTTTTTCTGAAACGAGGGGATGAACAAAAGAAAACAAAAAGTAATAATCCTTAATTTGAAAATCAGGAAGAATACAGGTAATAGAGTGAATCCAGTCAACATTCTGGAAGTGTAATATGAAAGAGTATTTCATTCATAAACCCAACCATAATGTTACCTACATGCAAAAAGGTAAAAGGAAAAATGTCATTAGTTTGAAAATATTTGCAATATATTATAAATCATGTAGGCAGTTTATGTTTATTGAAACCTCATGAAAGTGCATACATGAGAAGACTAACAGATTACTTTCTTAAAAGTTCTGGTGAAAAGGATTATTTAAACCTAGAATTAGATGTCATTAAACCCAACAAAATACTATAGTACCAAAATGTGTTACAACACCATGAGGAGAAAATTTCAGAAATATATAAGGAAGATACAGAAATTAGCCATAGTGAGGCCAGAAAAGAGAATGTTAAATTTTTTTCTTTGCTACAAATAGTTGTCACAAAATTAAAGAAATATGATCTTAATCTGTACAATAGTTTTATTTCCTAAGCCAGAAAATAGACAATTAAAATAGATTCCTGGGTTATGCATATCAGGTATCATTTCTCCACTGTGTCTCCTAAAATACTGATACTCAAAATCCTGTCAATTTTTATGGATACTAGTTCATTTGGTTTCCTGAATTTCAGAATAACTCTGACTACTATAGCTTTTCCAATTTTGATCTAGCTAATCTGCCCCATCCTAAAATCTCACAAAAGTAACTGAGTACAGCAGCACATTTTAATGGATCACAATTTATCTGCTTTGCCTTTATTAGATTCCCTCCATTCAGTTCCACTGTAAAACAAACCAACTTCTGAACATTTGAGCCTATCTTGCCCCACTCAAGACTACAAAGCATTCTGCTCCTACCAGATAAACTGTATGCTTACCAAAACAAAAGTAGTCTTTACCTCAAGATCTGTCTTTGCCGGTTGTACTTGCTAGTTATATAATTTATCAGAAATAACAAATTAAGAATACAAAATTTTTCAATGAAAACTAAGATGTAGAAGACATTCACTTCCAATCACAACTAAATAATTGCCATGACTTGCCCTTCCATTGCAAACAACTTAAAAAACTAGACAAAATATATGGGATTAAAAAAACCTATATTAAGACACTGGAAAACAGGCAATTCAGATCTATGACTCCTTCCAGAGAAGGGAAACAACAGAGTGAGCCCTAAGATCACTCTTCTCTGAAGGCACTTTCCAGAATATAGCACAAGCATAGCAAGGTGATCCTCCTGAGCTGAGGAAATAGAGATTCAAGTTTCGGGAGGCTAGGGTGATTAGATTTTGCACAGTAGCATACCAGAGATGAGGGAAGAGAGAACAGGCACCAGAAATCTATAAAAGGGACACCTTTATCACTTTCTAAATACTACAGTACTCATATGTAGGTTGAGTCTTCACAAGGCTGGGCAAGAACAACTAGCTGAGAACTATAAAATAACAATCCTGAAAGATCACACAGGCTGGGAAACACATACATTCCTGACAGCTTGTGGAGAGAGACCTTGCTAACAACCAGAGCATTAGAGACCCTTAACAGGTCATGTCTTAGTAGAAGGGGCTAAACTAGCTGTAAAGCCTATACCAAACCTGCCTAATAAGGTTTTTAAAAAAGTTTTGAAAGGACCAATCTGATCTTCAAGTAACAAAATTCAATATTTTTAGAATACATAGAGACATTCAATAACATTTTGTCGCATATGGATATCTAATTGTTCTCCACAAAAGCCTCGTGCCTTTGTCAAAACTCAGGGTTTATTTCTGAACTCATTATATTGATTTATTTCCCTATCTTGATGGAAATGTCATGCTATTTTGATTACTATATTACTATATAAATGATATAGCCATATCATTTTTTTGTTTTGTTTTGAGAGAGAGTGTGTGCACGTGAGTGGGGAAAGGGAGAAGGGGCAGGAGTAGAGGGAAAGAGAGAATCCCAAGCAGGCTCTAAACCAAACACAGCCATCTCACAACCCTGAGATCATGCATGACCTAAACTGAAATCAAGAGTCAGATGCATAACCAATTGAGCCACCCAGGTATGCCAAGAATAAATCCCTTTAAGTAGAATTGCCAACTCAAGAATTGTGACTTAAATGTCTGAAGAATATAAATAAACTACCCGGTGAAAAGACTGAACAGGGGCACTTGGGTGGCTCAGTCAGTTAAGCATCTCAGTCTTAGTTTCAACTCAGGTCATGATCTCAGGGTCCTGAGATCGAGCCCTGTGTCAGGCTTGGTGCTCAGTGCAGAGTCTGCTTGTCCCTCTCCCTCTGGTCTTCCGCCTACTCTCTCTACGTTGAATAAATAAATAAAATCTTAAAAAAAAAAAAAAAGACTGAACAAACTTGCACTATTACCAACAACATAAGACAATGCTTACTTTTTCTATATTCTTGCCACTAGGAATTCTCAAATGTTTAAACATTTGACATTCTCTTAGTGAAAACTATACTTCCTAATTTATATTTTAAAAATCATAAGTGAGATGCTAATCCTTTCAATTATTTTTTAAAAAGATTTTATTTATTTATTAGAGAGAGAGAGAGAGTACATGCGAGCAGGGGGAGGGGCAGAGGGAGGAGGGAAAGACAGAGGCAGAGAATCTGAAGCAGACTCGGAGGTGAGCAAGGAGCTTGATGCAGAGCTGGATCTCACGACCCTGAGATCATGACCTGAGGCAAAGCCAAGAGTCAGATGCTTAACTGACTGAGCCAACTAAGCGCCCCAGTTATTTATATATATGTAAATATTTTTCCTGTGAACTGCTTGTTCATGTTCCCTACTCATTTTTCTTTATCCTTATTGTTTTCTAAGAGCTCTTTCCATGTTAATGCAATTAAACCTCTGCTATGTGTTATTAATATTTCTTCTGTGTTCAATGTTTGGTTTTCTTTAGGGTATTTTTCCATAAAATCTTTTTTTAAATATGTGTAGTCAATTTTATCATTCTTTTCTCTCCTGGCTTCTGGGTTTGTCATTCTTTAAGAAGGTTTTTCCTCCTCAGAGATTACAAAAATATTCACTTATGTTTCCTTCTAGAATTTTTTTTTCACTTAATCTTTGGCAAAATGGAATTAAATTTAGTATAAGGAATGTTATAGATATCCATCCAATTTTGTTTATGTTTTTACTATTTATTGCTTGGTCCTTTCTTTTGCTACCAATTGGAGATGACATCTTTATTATATACCTTCTCCCAAATTCACACTGTATCACGCTTCTAAATTTAAACTCAATTCTGTTTCATCAATTTATCTGTCTATTCCTGTGCCTGTACCAAATCATTTTAATTTCTATGGCTTTCTAATTGCTTTCATATTACGTACAGCAGGTTTTTGTCTCTCCACTCTCCCTGTGCTTTTATTTTTCAGGATTTTCTAGGCTAGTCTTTCATATTTAGTATCATTTTATAACATTCTCATAACTAATCTCCAGCTTTATAAAGCAAAACGAAACAAAACAATTAGCAAATAAAAATATGTTTTTGATTGAGCTCTCACACATTTATAGAGTAATGTAGGGAGAAATAAATTTCTTACAAGACTGAATACTTATGGTCAAGAGTAAGATTCTTCTTTCTATTTATTCAAGCCTCTTATTTTTTTAAGTCCCTCAGCAGAATTTTCAACTCTCTTCTTATACATTTCTTATTAGGTATATAAGCAGGTATTTTCCCTTCATTATAGTTATTATAAATGGGACTTTCTCCTACATTTTTCTAACTGGGTAATACTTACACATATGAAAGGTATTTATTTTTGTCTTGTTTTAGTTCACTGAATTTTTTTTTTTTAAGATTTTATTTATTTATTTGACAGAGAGAGATCACAAGTAGGCAGAAAGGCAGGCAGAGAGAGAAGGGGAAGCAGGCTTCCCGCTAAGCAGAGAGCCCGATGCAGGGCTCGATCCCAGGACCCTGAGATCATGACCTGAGCCGAAGGCAGAGGCTTTTCCACTGAGCCACCCAGGTGGCCCTAGTTCACTGAATTTTTTAAATGTTTTATCTGGAAAAAACTTTAGACTTACAAAAAAGTTATAAAAACAGAACAAAAGATTCACCCATTGTTAGTATTCTGCCACCTGTTTACATCATTCTATCTCCCTTTTTATATAAATATATGCATGCACATAGACATATATATAAATAATAACTTACATACACCATGCCCCTTTACCCACTAATACTTAAGTGTATATTTTCCAAAAACAAGGACATTCTCTTAAATAACCAAATTATTATTAAATTCAGGAAATTTAACAATGGTATCATTATTTAACCCACAGCCCATATTTTAATTTTGCCAACTGTACTATTATATTTTAACCAGTCTTTCTAGATTCTTATGGTTTCTCATAGTTTCTTAGGTTATTCTTTGGGGTTTGATAAAAACAAAGAAATAACATCTAAGAATAACAGTAATTTTGCCTTTTCCTTTCCTCTATTTATTCCTCTTGGTATGATTTCTCAAAGCTTCATGGTAGCTTGGTCACACTACAAACAGATCACATATCTAAATTTGAAAAGGGTTCTGTAACTATTCTCTCCAAATAGAATTATAGAAAAAATACCAGCCAACAACCCAGAAGATCATGATCAAGTCCTAGTTATGCTACTAATGAGCTGTGCAATGCTAGGAAAAATCCTCAACCTCTATGAACTTCCTCATCAGTAAAACAAGAAAGTTGAGATAGATAATCTCCAAATCCTTTTCAGTACCAGAATTCTATGTTTCTGTAAGTTATTTAATTAAAAAAAAAAAAAAAAGAAATCAAACATGACTCACCACTTTTTCTAGCAAGTTTTTTGTTTCTCTGCATCTGTTCTCCACTTCTGAGTCTGGTTGAATGCATATTCTTCCCTTTACCTTTAATTATTAAAGCAGGATCCTGCATTCTTGAAAAATAAATGTGTTTTTAAAGTTATTATCATGTTCTCTACAACCATTCATAGCGAGTCATATTAAATTTTTACTCAGTTTTTAAAACTGAAAGGTATTTTACTGAGCTTCTATCAAAGAGCATGGCACTTTAAAATATGGAGATGGCTCCTGAGTAAACTGCAGATAATTCTGTGATAGGCATGCCAATTTTTTGTGGTTTCTAGCCTTTTCTTTGTGCCATCTGTGGGTTTCTCTCCTTTAGGAGCAGTCACCTATAAGTATTCTGAGTCTCTTGCCCCTCATTCCCTAAGCTGCCATGCAACTATCTATTCACCTTCTAGGGAAAAAGAGATGGGCTCTTTGCAAGAAAACAGGACTTGCTATGTGGGATTACGCTGATCAAAAACTGCAAAATATTGGAATAAAAACAGACACATAGCTGAATGGAATACCGTAAAGTCAGGAAATAAACCTACGTAGAGATGGCTAATTAACTTACAATAAAGGAACCAAAAATATACAATGCGGAAAGGACAATCTTTTCAGTAAATGATGTTTGGGAAACTGGATAGCTACATGTAAAACAATGAGACTGGGCCTCGCTCTTACATCATAGACAGAAATCAATTCAAAATGGGTTAAAGACTTCATTGTAAAACCTGAAATCATAAAACTCATAGAAAAAAAAAACACAGGGGGTAAGCACCTTGACGTTGGTCTGGGCAATGATTTTTTGGATTTGGCACCAGAAGCAAAGGCGACAAAAGCAAAAATGAACAACCAGGACTATATCAAACAAAAAATTTCTGCACAGAAAAGGACACCATCAACAAAATAAAAAGGCAGCCTACTGAATGAGAGAAAATATCTACAAATCATATATCTGATAAGGGGTTAATATTCAAAATATATGAGGAACTCATACAACTCAATAACAAGTAAGCAAACAATCCAATTCAAAAATGGAAGAGGAACTAAAAAGACATTTTTTCCAAAGAAGACAATCAAATGGCCAACAGGTACATAAAAAGGTGCTCAACATCACTAACCAGCAGGAAAATGCAAATAAAAACCACAATAAGATATCGCCACATACATGTTATAATAGCTATCATTAAAAAGACAAGAAAGAACAAGTATTGCTGAGGATGTGAAGAAAAAGGAACCCCTGTGCATTGCTGAATTTGAATTTCCTTTATTTTTTAGTGGATCACAAGAGGCGACATTTTGATGAAAATATAAACTGGTGAGGACACTATGGAAAACAGTATAAAAGATCCTCACAAAATCAAAAATAGAACTACCATATGATAGAGCATTTTCACTTCTAGATATTTATCCAAAGGAAATAACTATCTTGAAAAGATATCTGCACCCGTGTCCACTCCAGCTTTATTTACAAAAGTCAAGACATGGAAACAACTTAAGTATTCATTGATGGATAAATGGATAAAGAAAACTGGTGTGTGTGTATATATATATGTGTGTGTGTGTGTGTGTGTATATATATATGTGTGTGTGTATATATGTGTATGTATGTGTGTGTGTATATATATACACACACACATACATACACATATATACACACACACACACACACACACATATACATGCATACACACACATACACACACAATGGATTATTATTCAGCCACAAAAAAGGAAATACTGCTATTTGTGACAATATGAAAGGACCTAAAGGGCATTATGCTAAGTAAAATAAGTCAGACAGAGAAAGACAAATACTGTATGATCTTACATGTGGAATCTCAAACAAAACAACCCAAACTCCTAAATACAGAGAACAGATTGGTGGTTCCCAGAAGCAGGGGGGTGGGGAGTGAATGAAATGAGTGAAAGTGATCAAAAAGTACAAACTTCCATTTATAAGATAAATAAGTCCTGGGGATAGAACATACATGGTAATACTGTATTGCATAGTTGAAAGTTGTTGAGAGTAAATCTTAGAAACTCTCATGACAAGAAAAGAAAATTATGTAACTGTGTGATGATGGATGCTAACTAAACTTAATTTAAAAAAGAAGGAATGGAAATTAGAATTAGGCTGAAATCCAACAAATCTCCCTTTACTCTGTCTTCTTTTAAAAAAAAGTAAAAGAGGGGCATCTGGGTGGCTCAGCGGGTTAAAGCCTCTGCCTTCAGCTCAGGTCATGATCTCAGGGTCCAGGGATCGAGCCCCGCATCGGGCTTTCTGCTCAGCGGGGAGCCTGCTTTCCCCTCTCTCTCTGCCTCTCTGCCTACTTGTGATCTCTCTCTCTGTCAAATAAATAAAATCTTTAAAAAATTAAAAAGTAAAAGAGTTTTCTGGGTTAAAAAAAAATAACTGTACAGTAAATAAGGCAACAACACTAAAAAATAAAGTTCTTCACGTAGGGGTAACTGTGCATTGACTCTAGTGTCCCAAGCACAGAATTAACTATAAAATGTGTAGCATATCTAGAGAGAAAGATATAATTTGGGAGTATACCTGAAATTCTTAGTTGAAGAGTTATTACTTGTTCGATCCTCACTGGCAAGAATCTTTGGTAAAATCTTTTCTGGCATCTTATACACGTCATCTGTGTGCTTTGCATCTCTGCCTGCTTTCAGCCTGGACGATCTCCTTAACACACATGGAATGTCATGGTCATACTTATTTTCCACCGAATTTGAATTTCCTTTATTATTTAGTGGATCACAAGAGGTGACATTTTGATGAACCAAAGTTTGCAGCCCAATGTTTGGATCTTCTAGAGTCTAATAAGATGCAAATACACAAATAATTATAACAATGCAAAAAATTTAAAATGAGAAGAAATTAAGTTTTATCTTATCCTTTGATTATACAAAAATGCCTCTTATAGTATGAAAGTACAAAAATTCACAGACCACATAATGAAAATTTAATAATATAATAAGTCAACGCAGATTGAAAAGCCTAAGACAAGAAGAGCATAAGTAAAAATTACTCTTATCAATATTCATCCTTAAAATTCAAGGGCAAAACTAAGGTTACTCTGGAGGCTTTAACTTCACAGGAAATAGGCAGCAAAAAATGATGACATATGAAAACAGTAGAAACGTCATACTAGACCACAGCAATGTTCTATTCAGCCCAGTGTTTGTTTGACAGTAGGAAGTTAATATTTTGTGGGACAATATATAATCTCCACTACATTGATTTTAAAAGGATACCAGTATATCATGAATGGCTCTAACTTCCCCTTAATAATCTATTATAGATCTAACTTTCATGAAGATATATGTGTTTTTACACATATCATGTAAACCTTTCTAGAGCTTATTTATATACACAGCTTGCAAAGCTTTTTAGTGTAACAAATTCCGTATTTTTATTACGGTTGTGTAAAAGGATATTTAATTTGTTCTCAATCTCTTTTTTACTTTTAAAAGGGTTTCTTTTTTTTGAACACTTGCTAAATTCATGCTCACTCTATTAATACCCATCAGTACCCATCAATTATAATTTCCTACGTTTTACTTACATTACCTCTTTTCAGATTAGAATACTGGAATGTTTAATTTAATCTTCATGCCCTATCCCCATGATTAGTTTTTTTTTCTGGATTTTTTTAGTTTTATTATGTCTGTTTTGAGATGTTTTCTATGAGAATTGTATGCAGTATTATGCCAGGTATGTATTTTACAACATGAGCTTAGTAACATGTTATTCAAATTGTCCCAGGGATGTTCATAAAAGTAGCCTGGTAGCAGCCAAAAGAAAAAAAAGAAAAGAAAGAAAGAAATTAAAATAACCATCATTAGTGAATTAGTTAAATAAATTATATTTATATAATGTATGTATACCCACACACGAAATATCCATACAGTAGAATAGTATTCAGCAAGTAAAAAGATTTTAGTATGCTACATTCACTGACAGATAACCAAATTATAATCAAATTTTAAAAATGTCAACTATACTTTTCATAAAAAATATTTTAAAAAGTTGCAAAGCATTATGTATCATATATTCTCATTTATATAAAATTACATAGAATATGCACAGAAAAAATTGGAGACAGATACACCAAACTGTTAATAATGATTATCTCTGAAATGTGGAATTGTGGGGGACCTTTTTTTTATTATATTATTATGTATATTGCTGTAATGTTTGATTTTTTTTTTTAATAATGAGGGTTTATTACTATTGTAGTCAGGAAAAAAATAAGATTCCTTTAAAAAGGAAAAAAAATTGTCAACATAAAAAAGAGACTTGGCTAGTGGCAGCCCACTGCAGGGTCTCCAGGAATAATACTGCAGGAATTCTAAACCTCAGGAACTTTGCTACCTGACAGTAGCCTCAGACATAGATTGCAAAGTTCTGCTGAAGCCAGGCATAATTTTTTCCCTCTCCTGGCAGCCCAACCGGATATATTCTATCCTCAACTAGAAATTAATGTGGGGTATCTCATCTCTAGTCCACACCCAAGTAGAAATAGTGATTTTCTGAGCTAACAGGAAAAAATCTGCTAGATAATTATTTCCTTCCTATATACAAGAAATCTAATGATAAATCTCAGGTCTTTGATGAGAAACTTACCTATTTCAACATTTAAATCCCTTGAAAACTCTAACCCTGGAATCTCAAGAAAGATGAGTTTATGCTTCAAATTAAAATGCATCTTCTGATGTTGATATTTGGGAAGAAGATTTGAGTTTAAAATAAAGTATATGGGCAATGAAGACTTGCTAAGGTCACTATAAAAGGCAAAATCATAGACTCACAGTTACACTTACATGCTGCAGTGAAAGATGCTTGTCCTGTAGCTCCTCTGACTTGGAATCTTGTTCAAAGAGTGGAGCAGAACAAAGAGACTCAAAATTCACCTCTGTTATTTGTGTACAATCTTCACTGGTCTGAGACATCTTAGGCTCCACTCCTGAATATTCATTTCCAGCACTGAGACTGCTGCCTCCCTCTTTTCTGTGACAGATGGGTCCCACGTTGCCTTCTGATAATGTGTTTAGGGCTGCTAACAACTCAGCTGGAAATACATCATCCTTTGTGTTTTCTCGTAAATCTTTGTAACATGCCAAGGATACTGATACAGAACTTGGAGAGTTGCTCAATGTGTTGGCCAACTCTTTAGGGTCAAAATCACTCATTATTTCAAACAGTCTTTCCTCCTGAGTGATTTCTGGTGATGTGAGTAACCTTTCTAAGGCAGACACAAAAGTTTTAAGAGAACTTTCTTCATCCTTGGTTTCTTCAGAATTCATGGTCAATGTGGCTTCCTTTCCAGACTCAGAAAACTTACTTGGTACTGCTAAGATCTTCTCTGGCTCTAATAACGGTTTCTCCTTCCCAACCACCACATCAGATACTTTAGCAGTAGTACCTGAGATAAAGCTAATTTCAGGAGCTTCTCTGTCTGTGCTTAGTTCCTGTGTATTCCAAATAGAAATCCCGTCATTACAGCATATGCTAAAAATTAAAATTAAAACTTCATAGTTTTCTAGTTTATCTTGGTAAATTACTACTAAAGAGTTTTATCAATTTTCTCCCCCTTTCATAAAAAAAGTACTCTTTACTAATCTCCTATATCAAATTATTAATGACTCTGAATACATGGCTAAATATTCACAGTGGACCAAGAGTAAAATTGGCTGGGTCATAATTATAGATGCCAATTATCTATTCAACTAAGTTTAAATTATCTGTGCAAAGAGAAGAGGAAGAGATGGCACAAATAGTTAAATTAGTAGCTAATCTCAAAACTTCATTGCAGGTAATGATGGTAAAATTCTCCCTTGCATAAAATCACTCTTGGGGTGCCTGGGTGGCTCAGTCGGTTAAGCATCCGACACTTGATCTCAGTTCACATCTTGATCTTAGGGTCATGAGTTCAAGCCCTACGTTGGGTTCCACACTGGGCGCACAGGAAAGAAAGAAAGGAAAGAAAGGAAAGAAAGGAAAGAAAGGAAAGAAAGGAAAGAAAGGAAAGAAAGGAAAGAAAGGAAAGAAAGGAAGAAAGAAAGAAAGAAAGAAAGAAAGAAAGAAAGAAAGAAAGAAAGAAAGAAAGAAAGAAAAAGAAAGAAAGAAAGAAAGAAAGAAAGAAAGAAAGAAAATTTAAAAATCACTATTGAATTTTATAAAAATCACTAATCAAGAATAAAATTGGTGTAGTTTCACCTTGTTTTTATTCCCCACCTCTGTATCACTATGTAACTGTGAAGTAAAAAGACCAAAGGAAAGAAGATCAGAAGGGAAAAAGAAGAAAAATAAAGACACAGCTCTATGTAAATATTACGGGCCTTAGCTATAAATCAATGGTTCTGCATTACAGTTAATTTAAACATATAACACAAAACTTACATTTTTAAATGACTATTACTTTTCAAAGACATCGTCTTAATAGGTTATATATACCTCATTTTATAATTTTTCCAATGCTCAAAATATTATTAACTTTCTCTTTTGAAATTGCTTTCGAAAACCATTTATAAGCCATTCAAAAGCATCTCAATACATTGAAGACACTGAGCATTTTTTTTTTTACCATTGAAAACTGTTAATGTGCCAGGCACCTGGGCAGCTCAGGTGGTTATGCGTCCGACTCTTGGTTTTGGCTCAGTTTCTGATCTCATGGGTCGTGAGATCAAGCCCTGCATCTGCGCTCAGTGAAGTCTGCTTAGATATTCTCTCCCTCTGCCCTCTCCCCTACTCGTGTGCACGCGTGCACGCTCTCTCTCTCTCTCTCAAATAAATATATAAATAAAATCTTAAAAAAAAAACCTGTTAATTTGCTTGACTTTAAATAATAGAATGGGTTTCAATAACTTTTGGCTATTTCTAAAAATCAAATCCATCTTCCATTGACAAATCATTCTCAAAGAACGGACTGTAAGCTCTCTGGTATTCTGATTTGATTTGAGTAAAAGAAGGGAAAATCATTTTACTCTTCCCCTCCTTTCCACATCTGCCACCATTTATCTTCTCTGTGTATAGCATACAAAGCTTAAGAAGATATATTTATTAGTAACGTAAAATATAATTTGCTTAGAAAGATAAAAGGAATTTAGGAAAAAATCAAGAACCAGATTCTATCCATTCTTTAAGTCACAGTCCTCCTATTTGAAGAACTTATACCTACTAAATTCAAGGCCATAGATGTAATAAAGTATACACTGGACTCTGCCTTAAAGGAACTTAATTTCTAAATGAAGACTGAAGGTATAAATACATAAGACATTAAATAAGTATAAATAATGTCAGAAACACTGTATGGAGTCAAATGAATGGCATAAACAAAAGAGCCCAGTGTGTTACAAGAAGTTTTCTGGGGGCGGGGGAGAGAATAGCAGGCAATGAAGGGTTTTAAAAATTGCTAGAAAAATGCTTGGTTAAACAAAGTTAACCAGGTTTCTTTACCAGAAGACTTCTCAGAACATGTGCATTAAAATCTCTGAGGAGACTTTAAGATATAGTAATCTCCAAACTTCTTTGTTCACAAAGATCCTTTATTTCAGAAGATCTATTAACGTCATAGATGCAAGTGATCGAGAAATACTGATATAGTCAGTGAATAATGAATGTTTAAGAGGGGACAAAGCCCATCCAAAAAGGTACAAAAATATTCCCAGTGCACAAGCAGCCCTGACAGGGGCCAGCACCACTCCAAAGTGACTCTTGCCCCAGGGAAAAGGAAAGACAAACCACATATACCAGTCCGAATACAGCCCCAGCAGTGGGCTAGGGGCAGACTGCTCATCTAACTGCAGGCACTGCCCACTAACAAAAGCTTCTAAGGGGACAACACAGGAAAAGCGCTCTGCAGTTTGGTGATACTGCCTCTCTGGCAAATGCCTGGTCTGACTCAACTGTCAACCCCAGGGTGGCTCCAAACTGGCCCACTAACAACAGAGGGACCAAATACTGCCCAGAACAGATAAAGAGAGCCACTGCAGACAACTGGACTGAAGGAAAAGGTGGCTCCGCCACAACAGCAAGGTGCACACAACACATACTGAAGACTCCCCTGCCGCGCCAGGTTCTGGAGAACGCTGCACTGTAGGACACTACAGGAACTCTTCTTCATAAAGCCACTGGTTTCAAGAGCAGGAGATGTAGCTGACTTTCCTAACACACAGAAACAGATGCAGAGAGTTGGAAAAAATGAGGAGACAGAAGAATATGTCTCAAATGAAAGAACAAGACAAAAATCACAGCAACAGAGCTAAATGAAACAGAGGTAAGGAATGTACCTGAGAGAATTTAAATAATGGTCATAAAGATACCGGACCAGAGAACTGAGTGGAGGACCTCCGTAAGACCCTTAACAAAGACACAGAAAACATAAAGAAGAATCAATCAGAGATTAAGAATTTCACTGAAATTAAAAATACACTTGATGGAATAAATAGTAGACTACAAGAAGTAGAAGAATGGATCTGTGACCTGGAGGATAGAGTAATGGAAAGAATCAAGCCAAAGAGGTGAGAGAAAAAAAATAGAAAATGAAAATAGATTTAGGGAACTTGGCAACACTATCAAGCACAGTAACAATCATATTATAGGAATCCTAGAAGGAGAAGAGTGAGAAGTGGGGGCGGAAAATTTACTTGAACAAATAATAGCTGAAAGCTTCCTGAATCTAGGAAAGGAAACAGAAATCCAGATCCAGGAGGCACAAAGATCCACCAACAAAATCAACCCAAGGAAGAACACACCAAGACATACAGTAATTAAAATGGCAAAAAGTAGTGATAGAGAATTTTAAAAGCAGCAAGAGAAAACAGTTACAAACAAGGGAAACCCCTTAAGTCTATCAGCTGATTTTTCAGCAGAGACTCTACAGGCCAGAAGAGAGTGGCATGATATATTCAAAGTATGGAAAGGAAAAAAACCTGCAGCCAAGAATACTCTATCCACCAAGGCTATCATTCAGAAAAGGAAAGATAAAGAGTTTCCCAAAGAAAAGTTAAAGGAATTTATCACCACTAAACCAGCCCTAGAAGAAATGTTAAAGGGAACTCTGAGTGGAAACAAAAGACCATAAGGAGGAGTAAGCAAAGTAGGGAGCACAAACACAGTAAAAATAAGTATATCTGTAAAAATCAGTCACAGGACTCACAAAATAAAGATGTAAAGTATGACACCATACATCTAAAACACAGCAGGAGAGAATAAAGAATGGGTTCAAACTTAAGCAACCATCAACTTAATATGCACTGCTATATAAAGAAGATATTATATACAAACATAATGGTAACCACAAATCAAAAACCAGCAATAGAGATATAAAAAATAAAGAGAAAGGAATCCAAATATATCTAAAAGAAAAAAAGAAAGCCAATCAATTGCGAGAGAAGAGAGCAAGAGAAGAAACAAGGAATTACAAAAGCAACCATAAAACAATAACAAAATGGAAATAAATACATATCTCTTAATAATTACTTTGAATGTAAATGGACTAAAACATTTATCAAAAAACAGAGGGTGTGGGAACGAATAAAAAAAACTAGACCCATCTCTATGCTGCCTACAAGAGACTTGTTTCAGACCTAAAGACACACGCAGATTGAAAGTGAAGGGATGGAGAAGCATTTATCACACAAATGAATGTGAACAAAAGTCCAGGGTAACAATACTTACATTGGACAAAATAGACTTTATTATTTTTACAAGTGGAGTTTCATTGTCCTTTTATTTGAACAGCTCATAAAAAACACTTTTTAAATTTAAAATCGGTTAATTAACATATAGTGTATTATTGGTTTCAGAGATAAGAGTTCAGTGTGATTCATCAGTTCCATATAACACCCAGTGCTCATTACATCATGTGCCTTCCTTAATGTCCATCACGCAGTTACCCCATCCTCCCACCTACCTCCCCTCCAGCAACCCTCAGTTTGTTTCCTATAAGTAAGAGTCTCTTATAGTGTCCCTCGCTGTTTTTGTCTTGTTTTATTTTTCTCTCCTTTCCTCTATGCTCCTATGTTTTGTTTCTTAAATTCCACATGGGTGAAATCATATGATAATTGTCTTTCTCTGACTTATTTCACTTAGCATAATACCCTTTAGTTACATCCATGTCGTTGCAAATATACAGTAGAATATTACTCAGCCGTCACATTTAGGTTCTTAATTTTCAGTTTATTTTTGTGTGTGGTTTAAGAAAGTGATCCAGTTTCATTCTTCTGCAGGTAACTGTTCAGTCTTCCCAACACCATTTGTTGAAGAGACTTTTTCCCTTCCATATTCTTGCCTTCTTTGTCAAAGATTAATTTACCATATAAACACAGATTTATTTCTGGGCTCTCTGCTCTGTTCCATTGATCTATGTTTCTGTTTTTGTGCCAGTACCATACTGTTTTTTTTTTTTTTTTTTGTTTTTGTTTTTTGGTGAATTCTACCATTTATTTTTTTTCCCCCAAATACTTTTATTTTATTTTTTCAGTGTTACAAGATTCATTGTTTATGTACCACACCCAGTGCTCCATGCAATACGTGCCCTCCTCAATACCCACCACCAGGCTCGCCCATCCCCCCACCCCCTCCCCTCCAAAACCCTCAGTCCCTTGTTCTGAGTTCACAGTCTCTCATGGTTCTTCGCCCCTCCGATTTCCTCCAAATTCATCCCTCCCCTCCCTCTCACAATGTCCTCCATGTTTTTCCTTATGCTCCACACGTGAGACCATATGATAATTGACTTTCTCTGCTTGACTTATTTCACTCAACATAATCTCTTCCAGTCCAGTCCATGTTAAAATAAAAGTTGGGTATTCGTCCTTTCTGATGGAGGCATAATATTCCATCGAATATATGGACCATATCTTCTTTATCCATTCATACTGTTTTGATTACAATAGATTTACAGTATAACTTGAAATCTGGGATTGTGATATTTCCAGCTTTGTTTTTCTTTTTCAAGATTTCTTTGGCTATTTGAGATCTTTTGTGGTTCCATACAAATTTTTGGATTTTTTTTTTCTAGTTCTGTGGAAAATGTTGTTGGTATTTTGATAGGGATTGCATTAAATATGTAGATTGCTTTGGGTAGTGTGGACAATTTAAACAATATTTGTTCTTCTCACCCATCAGTGTTGAATATTTTTCCATTTGTTTGTGTTGTCTTCAATTTATTTCATCAGTGTTTTATAGTTGTCAGAGTATAAGTCTTTCACCTCCTTGGTTAGGCTTATTCCTAGGTATTTTATTGTTTTTGGTGCAGTTGTAAATGGGATTTTTTTTTTTAATTTCTCTTTCTGCTGCTTCATTATTAGTGTATGGAATGTGATTTCTGTATATTGATATTGTAACTTACAACCTTACTGAATTTATCTATCAGTTCTAGTAGGTTTTGGATGAAGTCTTTAGGATTTTCTAAATATAATATGCCATCTGAAAATAGTTAAAGTTTTACTTCTTCCTCACAATTAAGATGCCTTTTACTCCTTTTTGTTGTCTGATTGCTGAGGCTAGGACTTCCAATACTATGGCTGAATAAATGTGGTGGACATTCTTGGCTTGTTCCTAACCCTAGGGAACAGCTCTCAGTTTTTCCTCATTAAGCATGATGTCAGTTATGGGTTTTCATATGTAGGTTTTATTATGTTGAGATATGTTCCCTCCAAACCAACTTTGTTGAGGATTTTTATCATGAATGGATGTTTGTAGGGTTTGGCCAGCAAACCTGGAGATGGCGAATGAAAAGATTACTCCAGACAACAAAGTAGGAGAAAGGAGAGGGTGACGGGACCAGACACTCTAGTGGCGAAAGGTCTTGAGCCAAGCTGTCTCCACTTTTACTGTGAGTTTTTTTGTTTTTGTTTTTTTTTTAATTTTTATTTTATTCTTTCAGTGTTCCAAGATTCATTGTTTATGCATCACACCCAGTGTGAGTTTTATCAATACACCACATGCAAGAGAAAAACAAGAAGGAATGTGTAGCTTTAATGATCAGGACAATAATATATGGGGCAGCGGGTGCTGAGCAAGCAGTGCTCATGACATACAGGCAAGGCAAGGAATTCGTGAAGTACATGACCACTACAGGTACCTGTATTTCTTCAAAATTTAAACATATTCTCCCTAGATGAGAACCTTAAGCCACAGCAAGAATCTGGCCGCTTTCAGCCAAGAAACTTCAAAGGAGGCCCAGCAATCCGGGCACTCCTCCTTTGCTTTTCAATTAGTCTCATCCAAGGAGGTATATACAAGTCAGATTTTATCTATCCAGGCACTGTGAATCCCCGCAGATGTATACTCTGTCAAATGCTTTTTCTGCATCTACTGAAATGTTCATATGATTTTTACCCTTTTTTTGTTGATGTAGTGTAGCATGCTGAGTGTTTTGCGAATATTGAATCACCCTTGCATCCTGGGAATAAATCCCATTTGATTGTGGTGAATGATTTTTTAATGTATTGTTAGGTTCAGTTTGCTAATATTTTGTTGAGGACTTTTGCATCTATATTCATCAAAGATATTGGCCTGCCATTCTCTTTTTTTGTGGTGTCGTTTTTTGGTTTTGGTATCAGGGTAACACTGGCCTCATAGGATGAATTTGGAAGCCTTCCTTCCTCTTCTGTTTTTTAGAACAGTTTGAGAAGAGTAAGTATTAACTCTTTAAATGTTTGGTAGAATTAACTTGTGAAGCCACGTGATTCTGGACATTCTGTCGGGAGTTTTTCATTACTGATTCAATGTCATTGCTGGTAATTAGTCTGTTCAAATTTTCTATTTCTTTCTGATTCAGTTTTAGGAGATTATATGCTTCTAGGAATTTATCCATTTCTTCTAGTTTGTCCAATTTGTTGGCATATAATTTTTCATAGTATTCTCTTACAATCCTTTGTATTTCTGTGGTGTTGGTTGTTATTTCTCCTCTTCCATTTCTGATTTTGTTTATATGAGTTCTCTCTCTCTCTGATGAGTTTGACTAAAGGTTTATCAATTTTGTTGATCTTTTCAAAGAACCAGCTCCCGGTTTTATTGATCTCCTCTATTATTTTTTTAGTTTCTATTCTGCTTATTTCTGCTCTAATCTTATTATTTCTTTCCTTCTCTTGCTTTAGGGTTTTGTTTGTTCTTCTTTTTCTTGCTCCTTTAGGAGCAAGAGTTTAGATTGTTTATTTGAGATTTTTCTTTCTTCTTGAGATACATCTGTATTGTTATAAACTTCCCTCTTAAACTGCTTTGCTGCATCCCAAACTTTTGAACTGCTATGTTTTCATTTCATTTGTTTCCATGTATTTTTCTTAAAGATTTATTTATTTATTTTAGAGAGAGAGAGGTGGGGGGGGGAGAGGAGCAGAGGGAGAAGGAGAAAGAAACTCAAAGCAGACTCCACGCTCAGCACAGAGCCCAACACAGAGCTCAGTCTCATGACGTGCAGATCATGACCTGAGCTGAAACCAAGAGTCAGATGACTAACCGACTGTGCCACCCAGGCATCACTCTCTCCATGTATCTTCTGATTCCCTCTTTGATTTTTCAGTTGACCCATTAATTGTTTGGTAGCATGTTTTTTAACCTCCATATATCTGTGATCTTTCTGTGTTTTTTCTTGTGGTTGATATTTAGTTTCATAGCATCACTGTCAGAAAAGATACATAGTATGATTTTGACGTTTTTTAATTTGTTGAGACTTGTTTTGTGGTATAACATGTGAACTATTCTGGAAAATGTTCCGTGTACACTTGAAAACAATGTGTGTCCTGCTATTTTAGGATGAAATGTTCTGAATATTTCTGTTAGATCCACCATGTTCATTCTCAGCTACTGTTTTCTTACTGATTTTCTGTTTGGATGATCTGTCCACTGATGTAAGTGGAGTGTTGAGGTCCCCGTCCCCTACTATTATTATATTACTATTGATTACGTCTTTTATGTTTATTATTAACTGCTTTATGTATTTGGGTGCTCCCTTGCTGGGTGCCTAAATATTTACAATTGTTATATCTTCTTGTTGAATTGTTCCAATTATGATTACGCACTGTCTTTCTTAGTCTTGTTTTAGTCTTTGCTTTAAAGTCTATTTTGTCCGACGTGTTCAAGCTGTATTACAAAGCTGTAATCATCAAGACAGTATGCTACTGGCACAAAAATTGACACACAGATCCATGGAACAGAATAGAAAACCCAGAAATGGAACCTCAACTCTATGCTTGACTCAACTTTGACAAAACAGGAAAGAATATCCAATGGAAAAAAGAGAATCCCTTCAACAAATGGTGCTGGGAAAATTGGACAGCCACATGCAGAAGAATGAAACTAACACCATTTTCTTACACCATATGTAAAAATAAACTCAAAATTCATGAAAGACCTAAATGTGAGACAGGAATCCATCAAAATCCTTGAGGAGAACACAGGCAGCAACCTCTGTGACCTCGGTCACAGCAACTTTTCGCTAGACACATCTCCAAAGAAAAGGGAAACAAAGGCGAAAACGAACTATTGGGAATTCATCAAGATAAAAACCTTTTTCACAGAAAAGGAAACAGTTGACAAAACCAAAAGACAACCTACAGAATGGGAGAAGATATTTGCAAATGTCTTATCAGATAAAGGGTCAGTACCCAAAATCTATAAAGAACTTATCGAGCTCAACACCCAAAGAACAAATAATCCAGTCAAGAAATGGGCAGAAGGGACGCCTGGGTGGCTCAGTTGGTTAAGCGATTGCCTTCGGCTCAGGTCATGATCCTGGAGTCCTGGGATCAAGTCCCGCATCAGGCTTCCTGCTCAGCAGGGGGTCTGCTTCTCCCTCTGACCCTCCACTTCTCTGCTTTCTCTCTCTCAAATAAATAAATAAAATCTTAAAAAAGAAAAAAAAAAAAGAAATGGGCAGAAGAGAGGCGCCTGGGTGGCTCAGTTGGTTAAAGCCTCGGCTAACTGCCTTCGGCTCAGGTCATGATCTCAGGGTCCTGGGATCGAGCCCTGCATCCGGCTCTCTGCTCAGCAGGGAGTCTGCTTCCCTCTCTCTCTGCCTGCCTCTCTGCCTACTTGTGATCTCTCTCTCTGTCAAATAAATAAACAAATCTTTAAAAAAAAAAAAAGAAAGAAATGGGCAGAAGACATGAACAGACATTTCTCCAAAGAAGACCTACAAGTGGCCAACAGACACATGAAAAAATGCTCAACATCACTCATCATAAGGGAAATACAAATAAAAACCACAATCAGATACCACCCCACACGAGTCAGAATAGCTAAAATCAAAACACAAGAAACAAGTGTTGGCGAGGATATAGAAAAAAGGAACCCTCATGCACTACTGGTGGGAATGCAAACTGGTGTAGCCATTCTGGAAGACAGTATGAAGGTTGCTCAAAAAATTAAAAACAGAGCTACCTACTATATGATCCACTAATCGCACTACTGGGCATTTACCCAAAGAATACGAAAACACTAACCTGAAAGGATATATGCATCCCTATGTTTACTCCAGCATTATTTACAATAGCCAAATTGTAGAAGCAGCCCAAGTGTCCACTGAAAGATGGATAAAGAAGTGGTATACACACACACACACACACACACACACACACACACACACACACAAGAATATTATGCAGCCATGAAAAAGAATGAAATCTTGCTATTTCCAAAAACAAGCATGGATCTAGAGAGTATAATGCTAAGTGAAATAAGTTAGTCAGAGAAAGACAAATATCATATGATTTCACTCCAATGTGGAATTTAAGAAACAAACGAACAAAGAAAAAACAGACAAACCAAAAAAAAGACTCTTAGAGTACAAACAGATGGTTATCAGAGGGGAGGCAGATGGGGGGATGGGTGAAATAGATGAAGAGAATTAAGAGTACACATATCTTGATTAGCACTGAATAATTTATAGAATTGTTGAATCATTATTTTGTACACCTGAAAGTAATAAAACACTCTATGTTAACTATACTGGAATTAAAATACAAAAAAAACACAGATCAAGAAAATACTATTTCATTAGAGATAGGGAAGAACAAATACTAGGAGGTTTTTAGACAAGAATACGTGTTTATCTATTAAAATGGTTCAGTTATATTCTCACTCAGGGAAAGAACCTAAATGGGCTTGATACTTTAATTAATATAATTTTTAAATAAAATCTAAACACATGATCTGAAAGGTAATCTCTGTTATATAGACCAACCTTTTCTGGGTTTGGCAAAATTTCAGGATTTTCAGCCTCAGGCCCTAGAAGATAATATGTTTTACTCCAGTTTTATTAAAGCACTAAAAACATAGTTAGCATTTCTCACTTAGCATTTTTTAATCAAAATAACTTGAAATGGTTCTCTCAGGCATTCATGTGATATACAAAATATTTTATAAATATATCTAGTTATTGATATAAAAGTATCATTACAGTGCCAATAAAGTTACAAAAGAAAATTCTTCCATTTCTTAAAAAAACACTTTACATGAAGATAGATAAAATTATAATTATTTAGAATTAGTTTAGCTAAAAGCCTCTCTATTTTGGCTGAGTTATTCTAAGTATAGGTAACTACAGGAGGAAAAATCATACCTACTTGCTCAGAGTCATTATCTCCTTCATTATAGCTAACAGAATATAAATTAAAATCATGCTGTCAAGTTAGGCATGAGAAGGAACAACCCATGCAGGGGCCAAAAGGAATCAGGAGGTTGTCCTAAGTGACTTCCATTTTATTATCCCTTCCTCATCGTGCTCCCTCTACAATTCATACCAAGTGAAGCTGAAGGAGGATCGTGAAAAAAGATGGTTCTCCTATACCACTCCTCTTGCCTTCTACCTTCACCATCAAGGCCCAGGCACTCTGATATATTTAGGTAGGCATTTAGGGCTCACTGAGGTTTCAAGCATTTATTTGAGTCATTCTTTTGGTTTCTTTTGATTAGGCAGTATCTAGAGCTACAGCATAAGCCAAGTAGTTATTTGCTGAACCTTAGCATGCATCCTCACAAGCAAGACAGGTTTTACAGGGGAAAAAAAATAAGCATAAATATGCCTGCTGAGTTTTACATCATGCAAAAATTGGCTTTTTATTGTTACTGCTTTTGTTTTGTTTTGCTTCACCTTTGCCATTTGATGATAATAAGCTAGGAAAATAAGGTAGGAGGGTTAACATCATGGTATTGCACACACTCAAAGGATGATGAGCAAAACATTACTAAGAATAAATAACTTTTTATCCTTGCATTAGAATCCTTTGTGTGAAGCAATGGTGATAGTATATTCTGCTATGTATATCTTGTTATTTAAAGTTTTATCTCTTATTTAGTACAAATGAAACACTGTAATAAATATATCTTTAATTATCTTTTTTTTTAACTGTCGGATCCTTGGGGGATTAGTTTAAAAACAGAGAAGAATTCATTCTCTTTTCTCCTTCTCTGAATTGTAAAGAAAATCCTCAAAGCCATCTCTTTCTATATTTTTAATCACCTCATAATCTGGGGCACCTGGGTGGCTCAGTGGGTTAAGCCTCTGCCTTCGGCTCAGGTCATGATCTCAGGTTCCTGGAATCGAGCCCCACATCGGGCTCTCTGCTCGGCGGGGAGCCTGCTTCCCCCTTTCTCTTTGCCTGCCTCTCTGCCTACTTGTGATCTTTCTCTCTCTGTCAAATAAATAAATAAAAAATGTTAAAAAAAAAAAAAAAAAAATCAGGGGCACCTGGGTGGCTCAGTGGGTTAAAGCCTCTGCCTTCAGCTCGGGTCATGATCCCAGGGTCCTGGGATCGAGCCCCGCATCGGGCTCTCTGCTCAGTGGGGAGCCTGCTTCCCTCTCTCTCTCTCTGCCTGCCTCTCTGCCTACTTGTGATCTCTCTCTGTCAAATAAATAAATAAATAAAATCTTTAAAAAAAAAATCACCTCATAATCGAAATGATCATTCTTTTATGCCAATAGTTGATATTTTTTAAATTTGATAAGTTGGCATATATTATGCTAATTTGCCTGCTATATAAAAATAAACATATTTAAGGAATTTTCATTTTCTAACTATGAAATTTACTTAAAATAGTTTTTATAAATTAAAAAAATTTTAGAGGGTGCTTGAGTGGCTCGGTCAAAGATTTTGTACATTTTCTACTTAACACTTGAAAGAGACAAAATGTAGTAGTAGTAGTATGTATGTATGTATGTATAAAAAATAATTCTAGGGGCGCCTGGGTGGCTCAGTTGGTTAAGTGTCTGCCTTCTGCTCAGGTCATGACCCCAGCATCCTGGGATTGAGCCCCATGTCGAGCTCCCTGGTTGGCAGAGAGTCTGTTCCTGACCTCTCCCTCTGCTCCTCCCACCTCCCTCCCCCCCCCCCCCCGCTTGTGATCTTTCTCTCTCAAAATAAATAAAATTCTAAAGTACTAAATGAGAAGAAAATCCTCAGAGGGGCTGAATTTTAACTTATAAGCAATAACGACAATTACTAAAGATTATTTATTTATTTTGACCATTCTACAATTTGCTTAGAATTACTCTTTGAATTGGGAGGAAGAAGATAGGATTGTATTAAAACGGAGTTAGCTAAACTAGCGAACAATTTAATAGTTTCCTTATATGTGATTTAACCTAAAATCTGGATGAAAATAAAATGAACTTTCGTTCTGAACACTCTGAAAGGAATGAAGGAAAGAGAGAGTTGCAAAGAAGTATCAGAAGGGAGGGAGACTACCAATTCTATGGGTGTCTAGTCACATCAGCTTTATGGCAGCAAAAAACACCACAAAGTTATAAAGAACAGCCAGTTAAAGACCTCTGACTTAGAAGTTCATTGAGGGTGGTGGTAAAAGTACAGAGATGCCAAAAGCATCATATGGCATTAATGGCTCCCAAAACACCAAATGTCCCGCATTTCCTACACTTCTAACCTTCTACCTATTTGGCCTTCTGAAAGCTATTAATGCAAATAAATCCATATCTAACTAAGCCTTCTATTTTTTAGGCAAAGATAAATTTACTTTATATGACTCTACCCATAAAAACATACCTTGAATGCTTTGGTGGTTCACTGAAAGTTCGGCCTGGGAAAATGACCCAGTGAACACTGGAAAACTTCTTCTATTTCTAAAAAATAAATCAATTATTTAATAAATAAATATAAATTTTGAAATGAAAAGAAAAAAACACTACTTCTCATTTAAATATAATTCAAGGTTTTTTTTTTTCATTTAAAGGAATTTCAAAGTTGCATAATTATTTTTGCTCCATCATTCCAATTACTTTCACAATTACTACAAATTTGTTAACATTTACATTTCAAGTGATTGCAAAAATGAAGGAACAAGATGAAAATTAATGGATGAAACTCAGGAGTGTAAACAAGAAAACCTTAAGTTTAGGTGTAAAAGTCACTTAGGGATGACCTTGTATCAAATGAGGGTAGTGGGGGAGAAAAAATTGTTTCTGAATTATGTATCTTGGTTTTCTAAATCCTCAAATACATTGAAAGTTTGTCATTATACTTTTAGACGTAAGTGCAAGTCACTAATGAGAAAATTCTCAGTTATTATTTATCATTCTTGTATTTCACAGTAGGTGAAGAACATATATGAAATATTGATGGAAAGAGGTTGAAAGCAAAATAAGGGTCATGCCTAATCTGCAATTTTTATCATCTGCCCTGGGATAATTAAAAGTTGACTGAAGAAAAGCGATCAGTTAACCACTCTTTTTTCCTCAATCCAATTTACTATATGCAAACGCAAAGATATCTCCCTTCAAAACAAACCAAAAAAAGCCTCGTTTTAGCTGTTTTAAGAGCAGTGTTTATATACTAGGTATAGCTACTTGAAGCCTAAGCAAGAATAATAAATTGAACACTCTTGTCTAAAAACAGAAGTGATCAATATAAGCTACCTTGAAAATGGAAATGAAACTGCTCATATATAGAGAATAATTTCTATGAGGCAAATAGAAAAGAATGCTGATTTTTTCCTTAAAATGCATTTCTTTGAGAAGAACAAGCTGATTTAAAACAAAATTGATTCATACTTTAGTCAACAACAGAATTTTTCCCTTAATTACAAAAGAGAATTTAAGACATAAGTCTGAAAATAGAGCAAACTCTTAACTAAATTATTACAAAATAGTTATTTATATTAGGCAAGATAGCAAACAATGTACACGTCTTAGCAGTAGAGGGATAATTAAATGCATTATAGTACAGTCAAGTTACATAGTGAAATATTGTGAGGCCATTAAAATTCATGTTTTTAAAAATATGACATGAGAAAGTAATTATGAGGGGTGCCTGGGTGGCTCAGTGGGTTAAGTCTCTGCCTTTGACTCAGGTCATGATGTCAGGGTCCTGGGATCGAGTCCCCCATTGGGCTCTCTGCTCAGCAGGGAGCCTGCTTCCTCCGCCCCTCTCTCTGCCTGCCTCTCTGCCTACTTGTGATCTCTGTCTGTCAAATAAATAAAATCTTAAAAAAAAAAAAAAGAATTGTGATGAATTATTACTTAAAATTTTTAAATAATATACAAAAAACTATCTGCAGAATGATATAATTTCATAGAAAATATAAATAAAGCTAAATATAAAGCGTAAAATATAATGTACCAAAATATTAATAATAGTTCTTTCTGGGCAGTGAGATTATGGATGCTGTGTTAGTCTTCTCTAGTTTTCTTTTTTTCCCCACTTCTGTAGATGAACTTACAGTGCTGATATATTCAGAATAGGGTTATTTAAACACAGTGGTTCTCAAAACTTTTTGATCTTTGGTTCTCTTTACACTCTTAAAAATTATTGAGGAACCCAAAGAACTTTTATTTATGTGGCATATACTTATTTATACTCCCAGATTAGAAGTTAAAATTGGAAAAATTTTAAATAATCACTAACTTAAAAACAACAGTAAAAGCACACTTACCATGATGAGCACTGAAGAATATACAGAATTGTTGAATCACTATATTATACATCTGAAACTAATATAATACTTACACTAGCTATACTGGAATTAGCATAAAAAACTTAATAAAATTAAAGATAAATAAATAAAAATAACAGTAATAATCCAGTAACAAGTGATTTCGTTTATAATTTATTATATTTTACAAAATGAAAAAAAATTAGCGAAAATGGCACTATCTCACATTTTTAAAAATGTATGGCTTTATAGAAGACAGCTGTCATCTCATATCTGTTCCTTCATTCAATCTTTTTCCATACATTGTTTTATTTGAAGTATATAACAAAAATCTGGCCTCTCACAGATATACAGATGGAAAAGGAAGGAGTATTTTAACAGCCTTTTTGGATAACTATAGTATCACACCAAAACTCTAAAAAGGAATAACTTCTTTAAAGGTTACTGGAAATGTAGAAATTGAAACAACACCAATGAACTTTTTGTATTCGGTTGCCTTATGACCCATTGGTCTACCTTGCATTTTGAATGGATCTTTCACCAGCGTGTGATTGTGACATTGTGCATTTGTCTTTTAGAAAATACTGTTTCACTGAGTTATGCAAATCTTCCTTATATTGATAACACTATTAAACATCAAAAAGATCACCTTTGTAAATATCACCACTGATCTCACTGGAATATTTTAAGTACTGGGAAGCCATCAAGGTCAAGGTGGTAAAAACAAGTTTTCTATACTAATTTTCACATGAAAGCTTGAATTTTTTCATTGGCAACAAATACCACCAGCTGTTTTCCTTGAAGTGACTGGCTCACTTCATTGATTTTCAAGAAAATGTCTGCCATATACCCAAGTGTGAATACTATTTTGTCTGTCAATTATTCTTTCAAGTTAAAAGAAAAAGTGAGCTAATTTTCTTACAATGTTTACAACTCAAACAAGTGCTCCCAAGACTACCACACTTCAGTATGCACAGAAGTACTTAGACATACTTCCCCCATCAACACACAGCATAGCAAAAAGATATATATTCAAAAGTAGAAATTTAATTAAATAAGAACTTTTCTGCTTCATCACATGCATTAAATGAAGTTAGCTCTTTTCCTTCCTTTTCTTTTTTAACTGCTAGTTCATGGCAGTGAAAAAAATAGCAACTACTAGTACTATCTGGTGCCACTGCCCTGATTCCTGTAAGGCTTCAGCATTTTACTTATCATTTTCTTTAGCACTCTATGTGCAAATGTCAGTACTATGAAATAGGCAAATAATGTGTTAGTAATATTTTGAAAATAGTTTTGACCTCAAAGACCATCTGGAAAAAGTCTCAAGGACTTCCAAGGGGTCCACAGACCATACTTTGAGAACCATGGTTTTAAAAGAGCTGAAAGGATAAAGTCTTTTAAAGTACAAAAGTCCTATAATAGGACTATACAATAGTCTAATTTCAATAAGGTCTACAAATTCTTCCGTCATGCTATGCTATAAATTTTCTTTTTAATAATAGAAAATCAACTTAAACTGAACCAATCTTTCTCATGAAATGAAACTTATCTAGAATGTTTCAAAATAACATATTTATGCTGCTAAAGTGGCAATTATTATAAAATACACAATAATTCTAAAGCTCTTAAGAAAATAGACTCACTTTAAAGTGCAAAATTACAAAAAAAAATTTACAATATAAAAAAGCCAAAAATTAGTATACTTACTGGAACAGAGCTTCATTTTGTTCCATTTCATCTTGAGGTTGCTAAGGGGAAAAAGGTAGTTTTCTTTTAACTGATAAATGCTAATACAATGCAACAATTAGAAATTTAATATTTAAAATAATTCTTGTGTTATTCTTTCTAGCATCTTCTCTGCTGTGGTAAAATATATGTAACATAAAATTCATAAAATTCATCTAGAGTACTTTTTCATCTTTTCCAACTGAAGCTCCATACCTATTAACCACTAACTTCCCATTCACCCCTCTCTCAATCCCTGGTACCTACCCTGTTGCTCCTTTCTTTCTACTACTCAGTCTCTACTGTGACTACTCTAAGTACCTAATATAAAAGGAACCATACAATATTAGTCCTTTTGTTTCTGAACTTATTTCACTTAGCATGAGGTCTTTAAGGTTCACTCATGTTGTACCATGTATCATTATTTCCTCCCTTTCTAATTACATTGTATGTAACATGTTTTGTTTATCCACTCATCTGTTGGTGCCAGCAATAAGAAAGAATTCCAATTTTCCTACATCCTCACCAATACTGGTTATTTTGGGGTTTTTTTTTTTTAATTTTGGGTTTTTTTGATAACAGCTTTCATAATGAGTGTAAGGTGGGATTTCAGTGTGGTTCTGATGTGTTTCCCTAATGATTAATGATGTTGAACATCTTTTCATGTGCTTATTGGCCACAAATCTATCTTTTTTGGTGAAATGTCTGTTCATGTCCTTTATCCATTTTTAAATCAGTTTGTTTTTTTGTTGCTGAGTTGTAAGAGTCTTTATATATTCTGGGTAGTAATCCCTTATGAGATACATGATTTAAAAATATTTTCTCCCATTTCTTGGGTTGCCTTTTCATCTGTGGATGGTGTCCTTTGATGCACAAAGGTTTTTACTTTTCACGAGTCTAGCTTTATTTTATTTTTTCTTTTGTTGCCGGGCTTTCATGTCCAAGAAATCATTGCCAAATCCAATGTCATGATACTTTTTCTCAATGTTTTCTTCTAAGAGTTTTGGCTCTTGTGTTTAGTTTTTTCCTAATTTCTTTCCATAAAAGAATTTATGGAAATTAAATAAAGATAAATGATGTGTCCCCACTTTTTATTCCTAGTTCATTAATCCACAATGGTTCTGATAAGTCATCTTGTCAGGTTCTCAGTTCTAATATTTCTCCCTGAGGGCCAAAAATCATACAACCTCTGTGTTACAATGTTAAATACTAAATGACTTTTGCCTAATTCTCAAGTCATGCCAGAAAATCTAAAGGTGTGTCCGTAAAAAAAAAAAAAAAAGATAAAATGCACTGATAAAATGACTCCATTTTAAGTTTTACAGCATACTGGCTTTCATCACTTTAAAAGAAATCCTTACCATCTTGTTACCATCAAAGTGGATCTTTAGATAAAGATCCTCTATGTTTCTATGATCAATAACAAAGCTTTCTGAAAATAAAGCCTTTAGCCTGAATTTCCAAGCATTGTTCAATCGACGAAAAACTTCAATAACAGGAAAACACAAAGTACTGAGAGAGAGGCGCCTCGGTGTCGGACAAAATAGACTTGACCCTACCTACATAAAGAAAATGCAAAACCTAAGAGAGGAAGTAAGAAGGAAGTTTGCTCCTGACAGATGATGTTTTTCCCCTCCTCCATAGGCAAAAATAACACTTAAAAGCTAATACTTCTAAATATAATGGGAGCTGGAGTTGGTCATTTGTTAATTAACAAAATGCAAGTATACATTTCAATCAACTCTTTCCTAAGAGATCCAAATTGCTATCCATCCTTTTGATTCATGTGATTGTCGTTTTTTTCCTGCACTTACCACCCCTATATTTTGATGGTCCCTTAAGCTGCACACTTTTTGTTTTATTTCATCTGTTGGGGGTAGGGTGTAGGAGGTGAAAAAGAGTTTAAATTAACTGTGCTAATTTGGAGGATCTGGAAAAGAGGCAAATCTATTTATATATCTTCAACCAAAAATATCTGAAATCATTCTCTTCAACTGAATAGTGTATCACTGGAAGTGGAGTGGAAGAAGTCTACACAGTCAAAGCAGCCTGACCAACCCTAGCTCAACAGGAGGAATCAGCTATCTCAAACTATCCTCACATTCAGTATAGTAGAATAAACATTCCTGGTATTAAGAGTTTTATTTATTGATCAGTAACTGATAACATCCGTTTAAATAACTTTCTCTCAAATTGACACTGTACAATAAAACTAGGAGACTTTAACACCCCACTCATATCAATGGATACATCTTCTGGAAAGAAATCAACAAGGAAACGATGGCTTTGAATGACACTAACAATGGCCTAGAACAGATGGACCTAACAGATATATAAAGAATATTCCATCCAAAAAACAGAAAACATATTCTTCTCAAAAACAGAAAACATATTCTTCTCAAGTGCACATAAAATATTCTCCAGGATAGATCACATGTTAGGCCACAAAAGAACTCTTGATTTAAAAGACTGAAATCATGGGGCACCTGGGTGGCTCAGTTAGCTAAGCACCCATCTCTTGGTTTCAGGTCAGGTCCTGGTCTCAGGATTGTGGGATTGAGCCCCATGTCAGGCTCTTCACTGAGTATGAAGCCTGGTTGGGGTTCTCTCTTTCCCTCTCCCTCTTCTCCCCACTATTCACTCTTTCTCTCTAAAAAATAAATAAATAAAAATAAAATAAAAACAAAATAAAAAGCTTTTATATAGTGAAGGAAACCATTAGAATAAAGAAAGGCAACCTACTGAATGAGAGAGGATATTTGCAAATGATATTGCGGTAAGAGGTTACATCCAGAATAGATAAAGAATTCATACAACTCAACAGCAAAAAACAAGAACAACAAAAAACCTAAACAGTACAATTAAAAAGTGGGTAGAGGACCCAAACAGGTATTTCTTTAAAGAAGACCAAGAGGTGACCAACAGACACATGAAAAGATGTACATCACTAACCATCAGGGAAATGCAAATCAAAATCACAATGAGATATTGTTTCACACCTGTCAGAACAACGGCTAACACTGAAAAGACAAGAAACAACAAACGTTGGCAAGGATATGGAGAAAAGAGAACTGTCATGCACTGTCGGTGGGAATGTAAACTGCTGCAGCCACAATGGAAAACAGTGTGGAGTAAAAATAGAACTACCATACAATCCAGTAATTCCACCTCTTGGTATTTTTTCTGAAGAAAATTAAAACAGGAATTCAAAAAGACATAATCACCCTTATGTTCATTATGGCATTATTTACATTAGTCAAGATATAGAAGTAACCTAAATACACACACGTGTGCAGGAATATTATTTAGTCATAAAAAATGAAATCTTGCAATTTGTAACAACACGGATAGACTTAGAGGGCATTATGCTAAGTGAAGTAAGTCAGACAGACAAAGACAAATACCCTATGATGCCACTTACATGTAAAATCTTAAAAAAAAAAGAAAAACCAAATGAATAAACAAAATAAAACAGAAACAGACTGATAAATCAGAGAACTCATAGTTGTCAGAGAGGAGGGGGGATGGACAAAATAGGCGAAGGGGCGTAAAAGGTAAAATCTTCCAGTTATAAAATAAATGAGATATAAGGATACAATCAATAATATTGTCACAACTTTGTATGGTGACTGCTGGTAACTAAACTTACTGCGGTAACCATTTGATAATGTATGTAAATATCAAATCATTATGTTACACACCTGAAGCTAATACAATACTGCATGCCAATTATTCTTCAATTAAAAAAAGTCAAATTTGAGATTCATGATAGAATATAGCATCTCTTTGATGAGAATGTTTTCAGTATAATAAAAAGAGAGCTGAGTTGTCTTATTCTAAAAAGGAAGCAACACAATTTTTCCCTGAAGTCTTGAATCTATGTAAAATTAACCATCTTCATTCATAAAAACACCTGTGTGTGAATATTCCATTTCAAAACAATCAATAAAAATGTTACCTTTTATCCTCAGAGGAAAAAAAATGTATCTATCGTCCCTTCCTTCCTTAAGACTTTGTAGGTATCTCTGGTTAGCTGACCTATTTATGCCACAGGTGCTAACTAAATCACCCCTTATCTCTCCGAAGGGTGACTGCATTAAAAAGAAACAAATAAAAATTTGTGTATGTAAGTGTGTATACATACACATGCACTCACACACACATAAGATAATAGAAGGGCCTTTCAGTAGCCCATATCTCAAAATTATCCCATGCAGACTAACATCTTCTTCACTAATTTAAAGTGATCTCTGACATACCGTGGAGATAAAAATCATAATTATTATATTCTATTTTAACCTTCTGTTTCTCTCACTTCCACATTTCTACCTGAGAGAAAAGGAAAGAAAGGAAAAAATGAAATATTTTAAATACCTCCTTCTAAAACAACTGCCTTTCACTAAAGTTGCAACGAAGAAACAGAATGACTAGCTAAGAAAAGGTAAAAACTGAGTAAGAGAAGAAAGAAGGAAAATAATAGACAAAAAGAATTAATCATTAGTAATTTGCCCCTCTTTGAAATAGCATTTCCAGTTTTTAATGAGTATGTATTTAATCAATATGCTACATACCTGTAAGACTGCATTCTCACTAAGAAGAGGTATTATCTTATTTTTACTCTTTTGCTCTTGTGGAATCTCTCTGAATTTGAACGCAAGCTGAATCTCAGGAGAAGGTGTTTCTAGGATGAAATATAATCATAAATCACTTGCAACAGGTTTATTGCTCTGCTTTGACAATGACTCCCATGATTTTACAGAAACTACAAAATGTCATTAAAATTTATTTTGTAAATTATAATTTCCTGCCACTTTTACATATCAAAGTCTTTAAGTTATTAATTTCAAAGAAACACATATACTACACTGGAATAAAACAATACTTGATATTTCTTTGTTTCAGGTTGAATGAATGCAAAGGATACACAGAGACAATATACAGACTTAAACCCCCCTAGAGGGAATACTTTCTTTTTTAATTCTATGTGAGGTCATTTTTAAAAACTCATAATGCTAGTATATAATCCAAAAACAGAGTTTGTGTTTTTAAGATGGGAATAAGATCCTCACCGGATATTTGAAACTATTTTTCCAAGTTTAGCCAATTGTAAACTGTTTGGCTTACTGAGTAGCTAGGATTATAACAGATATTTGACTTTTTATTAGTAAGTCACATTTTTATCCCATCATTCCCTTTCCCATAATTTTTAAGTAGTAAAGTTAATACCTGCTCACTGTAGAAACTTGGGAAAATATAGAATAGTATAAAGATGATACTAATAATCACCCATAATACTATTACCCAGAGATAATTATTCATAACATACTTGTGGATTTCCTTCTGATCCTTTAGTTTGTGTGTATGTGTGTTTAACAAGTTTACAGATTTAAAAAAAAAAAAAAAAAAGGATGGGAAAGTGAGCTCATATTTTAACTTTTCTTCCCTTCCCAGTTCCTAAAAAGAATCCAAAGAAATTAGTTGTTGCTGTTTTTTGAAATTAGTTTTTTTTAAAAGAGAATCTGAAGCAGCAATGAGAAAAAAGGAAATATACCCACTATAGATCAGAAGATGAGCCTGGATTAAAGGGAAACCAAACATTGGTACAGTATGTCACTCTGCATGGGAAAAGGAGAGGCTCCTTCAGAAATAACTATATGAATTTCTTCCACGAGAATCTCAGAAAACCACCCAGCTCAGAGCAAATCCCACCAACCAAAGATGGAAGAGGGTACATTGGAAGGTCGCAATGGGTAGTCTCATACTTCGCTGATACTGCTGTTTGTACCAAAGGAGCTCAGAATGAATAATATAGCCAGTTACTCTGTGTAGGAGGATATCTTCCCTACCAGATAAAGAATTGTACTAAAAGCTAAGGCTGATAAAATAACGTAATGCTGGCACATTACTAAATACAGTCAAACAGAACAATGAAACAAAACAAGTGGAAAACAGACCTACATATATCTGGGAATTCAATATAAAATAATAATGGTATTTTAAACAGTGACAACAAAATGAATAAATATAATAAATGTAAATAAAGATAAAAAAAAAACTTTTATGGTCTTGTGGCAGGTAAAATATTTCCAAGTTTGAAAAAACCAAGAAATCCCAAGAGAAAAGATTGACAGGTTTTACTATATAAAAACTTAAGGGCACCTGGGTGGCTCAGTCAGTTAAATGTCTGCCTTCGGCTCAGGTCACAATCTCAGGATCCTGGGATCAAGCCCCGCATCAGGCTCCCCGCCCAGCAGGGAGTCTGCTTCTCCCTCTCCCTCTGCCCCTTCCCCTGCACCCCCACCCCGACTTGTGCTCTCTCTCTCAAATAAATAAAATCTTTTTTAAAAAAAACTTAAAATTTCTGCTTACAAAATATATCATGAATAACATTAAAAGTTAACTAGGACCCTGAGTAAAACTATTTGCCATGTATATATGACAAAGTTTTATTATCTTTAATATATAAAATGGTCTTACAAATCAATAATAAAATGAGAATAATTTAAGAGACATATAAGGAATACTCAATATCAAAGTATGTCTAACCTTGGTATTCTTAAAAAATGCAAATTAAAATAATCAGATACTTTTTATTTAGCAGTTTGGCAAAGACTGAATATATCCTTTGTTGGAACTAAAGGAAAAAGCCATCTTTTTTTTTTTTTTTTTAAGATTTTATTTATTTATTTGATAGAGAGAAAGAGATCACAAGTAGGCAGAGAGGCAGGCCGAGTGAGAGGGGGAAGCAGGCTCCCCGCTAAGCAGAGAGCCTGATGCGGGGCTGATCCCAGGACCCTGAGATCATGACCTGAGCGGAAGGCAGAGGCTTAACCACTGACCCACCCAGGCGCCCCAAAAGCCATCTTTTTTAGGGTTAATATATGTAAAGATTGGACATGTTTCCTTTAAAAACAAATCTAATTTTAGCTAGTTATACTAAGGAAATAATCGGAAAAGCAGGCAAAGGTGTAAATATTAGAATAGTCACATTTATTACAGTATTGAGAAATACCAAAAATATTATCGTTTCATTAAATAAGGGTACATTCATACAGAATAACATGTAGCAATTTAAAAGGTTGAGGTGGGGTGCCTGGGTGGCTCAGTTGGTTAAGCGACTGCCTTCCGCTCAGGTCAGGATCCTGGAGTCCCAGGATTGAGTCCCACATCGGGCTCCCTGCTCCACGGGGAGCCTGCTTCTCCCTCCGACCTCTCCCCTCTCATGCTCTCTCTCTCTCTCTCTCGCTGTGTCTCAATTAAATAAAATAAATCTTAAAAAAAAAAAAATAAAAGGCTGAGAAAATCAGTATAACAAGGAAAGAAATATATTTAACATAATACCAATTTTAAAAATGATATTCATATTGGCATACGAAAGTATAGAAAAATATACAAATACTAAACACTGGCAATTACTGGAATGGAATTGTAGGGAAGAGTAGGAGGTGAGACCTTAACACTTTCTACATTATATAATTTTGTATTTAGAAAATTGTTATTCTTTTAATAATTAGCAAAAGTAATAAAAGTCTATCAATTTGGAAAATCAAAGAAAAAGAAGGAAAGCAAAGAAAAGACTTGGTTGGAATATTAAAACACACCTCTAACTTCTTCCTAGTGGTACTTTATATGACACAGGAGCACATTCTGGAGACTACTATTACACATTGCCTCTTCCAACTTACATGCGGGAAAAATCCTTCCAAGACAAAACTGCAATTTCCCACTGGAGTACCAAATGAGATGATGTACTGTGAAAAGACTCTGTGAACTATATATAAAAGATTTTTGTGGTATTTAAGAAAATTTTCCTTTTTACCATACCTATTTTCAGACATCCTTGAAAATAAAAAATGGCTCACAAGAAGAAAGCATCAAAGGAAATAACATACCCCTGAAATAGTTACTGCAAAATTTATCTTTTTGAACAGTGATGATCAGTGATACATTTTTCTAGAAGCATTTAAATTGACCTAGAAGTGGACTCAGGAAGTATAGAAAACTGTAGGTAAAAGGTACTTTTAAAAATTATATGTACCACATATCAGTGAAATCATACAGTATTTGCCTTTTTCAGTCTGACTTCTTTCATTTAGCATAATACCCTCTTGGTCCATCCATGTTATCACAAATGGTATGATCTCATCTTTTTCAAGGCTGTGTACTATATATATAGAGAGAGAGGGAGAGAGAGAGAGAGATATATCTATCTCTCTATATATATACACCACATCTTCTTTACTCATCTGTCTGTTAATGAACACTTAGTTATTTCCACATCCTGGCTACTGTAAATAATGTTGCAATAAGCACAAGAGTGCATATATATTTTTTTACTTAGTGTTTTCATTTTCTTTGGGTAAATACCCAGTAGTGGAATTACTGGATCATATGGTATTATTATTTTTAATTTCTTGAGAAACCTCCACACTGTTTTCTATTGCAGTTGTACCAATTTACATTACCATCATTTGTGCGAAGTGTTTCTTTTTCTCTATATCCTCACCAACACTTGTTATTTCTTGTCTTTCTGATTTTAGCCATTCTGACTGGTCTAATGTGATAACTCTTTGTGGTTTTGATTTGCATTTCCCTGACAGTTAGTGATATTGAGCATCTTCTCATATGTCTGTTGGCCATCTGTATGTCTTCTTTAAAAAAAAAAGTCTATTTGGGTCCTCTGCCCATTTTTTACTTGGATTGTTTGTTTTTTAGGTATCAAGTTGTAGAAGTTCTTTATACATTTTAGAAATTAACCCCTTATCAGATATATCATTTGCAAATAACTTCTCCCATTCAGGAGGTTGCCTTTCATTTTGTTGATGATTTCCATTACTGTATAAAAGTTTTTTATTTTGATGTAGTTCCAATAGCTTATTTTTTTGTTTCCCTTGCCTTTGGAGACATATCCAGCTAGAAAAATGTTACTAAGGCTGAAGTCATAAAAATTACTGCCTATGTTCTCTTCTAGGGTTTTTATGGTTTGAGGTCTTACAACTAAATCTTTAATTCATTTAAGTTTATTTTTGTGTATGGTATAAGAAATTAGTCCAATTTCATTCTTTTGCTTATAGCTGTCCAGTTTTCCCAGCACCATTTTTGAATAGACTATATTTTTCCCATTGCATATTCTTGCTTAATTTGTCATAGATTAATTAACCCTATAAGTGTGGTTTATTTCTGGGTTCTCTACTCTGTTCCATCAATCTTTTGTGCCAGTACCATACTGTTTTGATTACTACACCTTTGTAGCATACCTTGAAATCTGGGATTGTGACACTTCCAACTTTGTTCTTCTTTCTCAAGAATGGTTTGGCTATTTAGGCTCTTTTGTGGTTCTATACATATTTTAGTATTTGTTCTAGTTCTGTAAAAAATGTTGGTATTTCAATAAGCATTCATTGAATCTATAAATTGCTTTGGGTGATATGGATGTTTTAACAATATTAATTTCTGTAATCCATGATCATGGAATATCTATTTGTATCATCTCTAATTTCTTTCATCAGTATTTCATAATTTCCAGAATATAGGTCTTTCACCTCCTTGGTTAAGTTTACTCCTAGGTATTTTATTCTTTTTGCTGCAATTATAAATGGGATTGTTTTCTCAATTTCTCTTTCTGCTACTTTGTTATTAGTGTATAATAAGCCAGACTAAGAAAGACAAATACTATATGATTCTACTCACACAAGGAATGTAAAAAACAAAACAAATGAATACACAAACAACAAAAAAAAAGCTGAACCAGACCTATAAATACAGAGAACAAACTGATGGTTGCCAGAGGGGACAGGGATTGGGAGAAAGGGCAAAATGGCTGAACAGGAGTGGAAGATACAGGTTTCCAGCTATGGAATAAATAAGTCACAGTAATAAAAAGCATAGCATAGGAAATATAGTCAATAATATTGTAATAACATTTTATGTGAAAGATGGTAGCTAAAACTGTGGTGAGCCTAGCATAACCCATAAAGTTAAATCACTATGATGTACACCTGAAACTAATGTAACATTATGCAACAACTATACTCAAATTTTAAAAATTAAATATATATAAATAAACCAAGGATATTTGATATTTCAGTATGAAATAAACCGGTTATTAAAAAGTACTATTCACTTTTGCAAATAAACAAGTTCTAGGGTTAAGCTGGAAATTTTTGCAAGAAGAGCTATCTGGGTGTCACATGCTTATCTCTGAAGGCCTCGCTAGGAGTCATAAACATCTTCCAGAAGTTATAACTTCCATTGCTATCCTTATAGTAATAGACCTTAATAGACCTTAGGGTCTATTACAGATGAGTATAAGAAACTAATCCTGTGTAAAGTTAAAAACAAAACTAACTATAAAAGGAGAAGCTGATAGAATAATAACACCTGGCAAATTAAAGGGACTATTTAGTGAAAAAATTTTTTTCTCACCTTTGTACATTCCACTTATACCAGGATGGAGACTGAACTCAGATCTACGAGATGTGTCTTGATCAAAGAGCAACCTTTCAAATACCAAAACAGAAGATACAGATTATGTTTCCTAAACAGAGACTAACAATTTAACCACAATTTGTTATTATATCTAAACTTGCTAAAATTCTTAGTCACACCACACCATTAATATCTATACCAGATTATTTTTTCAGATGTGTGCCCTTTAATTAAAAACTTACATAAGATGGAAAAATAAGAACTTACTTATATGGTCTAGTTCATTTTTATAATACCCTGTTTTTTCTGAATACTTGGGAGTAAAGAATGAATATCAATATAGTTTCTGAACAGAGATGAAATGAGATGATTTGAGGGAACAGTGTTGGTAGGTTTTCTTCTTCACATTTCTCTACACCACAGAGAATTTGAGATTAAAATCCCAGGACTGAATCTGAGTATATATTTTCAGAATACAAAATCATAGAATTTCTTCAGTTTTTGGATTTTCTTCCTACTATGTTCTGAGGAGCATCAAGGTAATGAACAGAGAAGACACACTGTCCGTACCCTCAAGAAGCTTCAAATCCAGTGACAAATATAAAACTAAAAAATAGCAATGATATGCCATGGTGAGTATACTAGTAGGCAGACTTATGTGTTTATCTTTTCTGATTAAAAAAAAACCCTATAGAATTAAAAAATAGGCAAAGGACTTGAAAAGAAATTAATCAAAGAAGATGTACAAAAGATGCTCAACACTACTAAATACTAGGAAAATGAAAATCAAAACCACGGTGAGATACATCACATCCATTAGGTTATGATCAAAAACAAAAAACAAAACAAAATAACAAGTAGTGGCAAGGATATGGAGAAATTGGAACTCCTGTGCATGGCTGGTGGGAATGATAAATGGTACAACCACTATAGAAAACAGTATGGTTGTTCATTGAAAAAGAGATCTTTAACCATCATTTGATCTAGTAATTCCATTTCTGGGTATGTACACAAAGTAACTGGAAGCAGGGATTTGAAAAGTATTTGCACACTCCCGTTCAGAGAAGCATTATTCACAGGAGCCAAAAGGTGGAAGCAACCCAAGTGTTCATCAACAGATAACTGGATAAACAAAATGCAGTACATACCTGAAATGGAGTATTACTCAGCCTTAAAAAGGAACGTAATGCTGATACATGCTATAACATAGATAGACCTTAAAAACATACCAGTGCTTGCTTTGGAAGCACATATACTAAAACTGGAACAATACACAAAAGATAGCATGGCCCAGGTGCAAGGATGACATGCAAATTCATGAAGCATTCCATATTAAAAAAATTACACTAAGTGAATGAACCAGACACAAATGGACAAATATTATATGATTCCACTTATATGAGATAGCAAGAGTAGTCAGATCCATAGTGATCCAAAGTAGAATGGTGGTTGCCAGGGGCTGGGAGCAGGGAGGAATGGAAAGTTAGTGTTTAATGGGTTCAAAGTGTTAGTCTGGGAAAATGAAAAAGTTCTAAAGTCAGATAGTGGTGATGGGTGCATGCCAATGTGAATGTACTTAATGCCACCGCACTGTATGCTTAAAAATAGTTACAATGATAAATTTTATGATACATATTTTTTACAATGATAAAAAAAAATTTTTTTTAATCTTTTCAGAATATAACAGTGTACCAAGGCATGAATATATGATTTGGTACTAAATGGGTCCTTTTGTTTACTTACTTGTTCTTTCTGCTTTTCACTTTTTTGAGGAAAATTATAAACAATAACAACCAAAGAGACAACAGTATACTTATTGTCTAGGTTCAACAACTACCACTACACAGACAATCTTACTTCTTCTATAATCATTCTGCCACCCTCTCTGTTCCTGCCAGTCTCTCACTAAACTATTTTGAAACAAGTCCTAGACGTCTTATTCCATTTCACCTAGAAATATTTCAGTATGCAACTCTAAAAGATAAGGACACTTTTCAAGCAATACCATAATAATCACACCTTTAAAAAACAACCATAATTATCACACTTTTAAAAAGCCAATAATTCTTTAATATTACTAAATTTACAATCTTTAGTAAACATCCTCTGAAATGGCTCCTGGTACTTATTCCCTTGAGTGAACCCCTCCCTTGAGTACAGACTGAATCCAGAGACTCTTCTAATGAACAGAATATGGCAAACATGTTAGGATGCTACTTCTAAGAAAGACACTGGCTCTCATCTTGGTCTCCCTCTCTTATTCTCTTACTTCTTCCCTCTCATGGAAGTTAGCTTGCCACACTGTGAAACATTCTGCTTAGAACCCCATCTAGCAAGAAACCAAGGGAGGCCTCCAGTCAACCATCAGAGAGAAGTGAATCTTAACAGGCACTATACAGGAAGTGAGTACTTCGCAAGAAGACTAGAGGGGAGCCTAGGTGGCTCAGGCAGTTAAGCATCTGCCTTCTGCTCAGGTCATAATTCTGGAGTCCTGAGCTCTGCACTGGACTCCCAGCTCAGCGGAGAGTCTGCTTCTCCCTCTGCCTCTCGCCCTACTCGGGCTCTCTCTCAAATAAATAAATAAATAAAATCTGAAACAACAACAAAAAGAAGAAAAAGAAAAAGCCTAGAACTAGAGATGAATACAGCATTGTGAGTCTGTGAGCCTGATGATCCAGTTAAGCCATTCCTGAATTCCTCACCCACAGAAACTACGAGATGATAAATGTTTACTGTTATATGTGGCTAAGTTTCTAAGTTTTTCTATAGCAAAGGAAAACTAAACAGATTGTAGTCACATTTCCCCAACTATTTCTTTTTAGTTGTTTTGTTCAAATCAGGATCCAAACAAGGGGCACACATTGCTTTTGGTTGCTATATCTAAGTATCTTTTCAAATATATAAATTATCCCCCTCCCACTACAATTTAAGAGTTGAAGGAACTAGACTGTTTTTTTCCTGCGGTTTCCCACATTTTGAATTTTCTAACTGTATGTCATTTAACACGTTCCTTTATCCCATATACCGCCTATAAACTGGTTATTAGAGCTAGAAGTTTGATCTGATTCAAGTCAACTGGGGGTAGGAGGCATGTGTGTATTTACAGAAGACAATAGTCTTTCAGCCCCCCTTCAGCCTTGGGCCTGGAATACTTTCTTACCAAGAATTAGAGTCCTCCCAGCCTGTGCTGGACTTACTACCTTGTATGGGAATACCCTTCCCAGTTTCAGACTTGGTGTGTACTCCTTTGCTGTGAAAGCATGTATGTCATATGTTACCTGGAAAACCCCACTACTATATATGTCCTTTGCGGGGGCAAGATGAAGTCATTCTATGGCACAAGAGAAGTGTGTACAGACCAAAGGCCTGCATCAACTGCAGAGAGTGACTGCTAGCCGTGGGGGCCAATACCTACTACTGAAGCTGATCTTGTTTTGTCTCTTCTCTACGTGAATCAAGTATTATTCTAGACTGCCACCACCTAGATCTTGGACTTCCAGCTTCCAAAACCATAAGAAAATGCATCTCTGTTGGTTAAGCCATCCAGTCTGTGGTATTTTTATGGCAGCCTGAGAAAACTAATACACTACTATCTTCCCTAACTTCCCAGAATAAGATGTCATACCATATTTAGATACCATATCATATTTAGAGTCCACAATACTAATATTATCATTAACAGTATGATTACTAAAGTTACTTTACAATTCTTTATGTCCTTGGAGTATATATTATCTGGCATGTATAGATTAATTCTATGTTTTAAAAGGCACTTAATTCCTTTTGGTGTAATTATTCTATCAACTCAATACATAATTAGGTTCACCTGTTTAATCTTGGTTTTTTTGCTTTTTAGAAAGTTTTTCATGTTGGTTTAATTTTGTTTTATAATTATGCAAACCATAAATGTATAAAACAAGATCTATTTAGAGAAGTCTAGTCTTGTCTCATCTTGTCTCTTCACCCATCTGTTCTCTCACTTCTCATTTTTTAAAATTGTATGGTTTATCCTTCCAATGTTTTTTTGAAAATATAAGCAATATGAGTATACATGCCCTCACCCAGTCTTAGATAAGCAGTAGCATTCTATATATACCTATTTAGTTTCTTTTTTTTCCCTTAACAATAAATCCAGTAGATTGATCAGTCTAGGGGAAAGAGACTTTCTTCATTCCTCTTTATTAATTCATAGTATACCACTGTGTGGATTCTCACATAGTTTTTAAAAAATATTTATTCATCTCAGTAATTTCCACACCCAACATGGGGCTTGAACTCACAACCCTGAAATTAAGAGTCGCATGCTCTTCCAACTGAGCCAGTCAAGCACTCCTATTCTCAGTTTTAAACGCTTAGTAAAAGACGATTGTGGAAGTTTAAAAAAAATGGGGAGATATTAAGAAAATTTACAGAACTACCTTGTTTTCCATTCCCAAACACAAAAATATATCACATATATAATCTCATGTACTTTACGAAGAACAGGTTACTAAGAAAAATAAGTCACCATTAACAACAACAACAAAACCCATACCTTCTAATAGTTCTCAGCACCAGCAAAACTAATAATGAAAAGGACTCCAGTCCTTAATCTAACAAACCCTCTGTGAGAGTGAATGCTGGCTCCTGCTATTAGGAGAAAAAGCATCTTTTTTGGCTCAATTACTACTGGCCATTACCAAGGATTGAAAATTTTATTATTCAAATATGGGTTAACACCATTACTATAGCACACTTTCCTAAGAAGTAAAAATATCTAGGGATGCCTGGGTGGCTCAGTTGGTTGACTGTCTGCCTTCAGCTCAGGTCACGATCCCAGGGTCCTGGGATCGAGTCCCACATCAGGCTCCTTGCTTGGCGGAGAGCCTGCTTCTCCTTCTGCCTGCCGGTCCCCCATTTGTGCTCATGCTCTCTCTCTCCCCCACCCCCCACTCTGACAAATAAATAAAATCTTTAAAAAAAAAAAAGTAAAAACAAAATCTATTCATCTTAATGTCCCTAAAAGTCAGAATTATTTTACTTTTTAAAAATTTTTGAGGGTTTTTTTTTCTTAATCTAAAGATAACACAAAAAAGGTATGAAGGAATTGTGGAGGCTAATGGGACTGTTCTATATCTTCATTGTGGTAATGGTTATTACACAACTGTATGTGTTTATCAAAACACAACAAACTATACATTAAAAAGAATGAATTTTGCTGTATGCATTTGCATACAGCAAATGCAATACATACATGTATGTATATCTGTATACATACATGTATATGTATGCGATATGTATGCATATGTATGCAATTCATACAGAATTTGCATCTTAATAAAAAAGTGGAAAAAGTAACATGATGATGTTAATTTTCCATAAGTAAATTTATAAATTTAACTTGATACCAATAAAAGTGCCAGCAAGACTTTTTATTGAACTAGACAACTGATTCTAAAGTTCATGTGGTAAAATAAGTAAGAACAGCCAGGAAAATATTTTAAAGTAACAGTAAGGAGGTAATAACCTAGAGAACATTAAAATATTTTTGGATACAAAATGTTTCTAAAATGTGAAACTAGCACACAAAATAACAGATCAATAAACTCACATACGTATACGAATTTAGCATATTAAAAAGGTGGCATCTCAAATCAGAGAAAAAGATAGGATTTTTCAAAAAAATAATATTGGAACAATGAAGGAGACATATGGAAAATAATTTAGTTGCATCCATACTTGACACCGTACTCCAGATAAAAATCCCACATGAATCAAAATGTAAACGTTTAAAATGAAACAAAAAGTATAAGAAACCAAGGAGGGATTTTTTTTATCATTGTGAAGGAAAAAAACGCCTTTCTAATTATGAGATAAACCCAAATAATTCAATTATTAAGATTACAAACACCCAAACCCTTTGACAGAGTGCTTTTATTTTTTAGAAAACAATTTTATATATGTTTGAGAACATATACACATAACTTAGAAAATATCTCTGGGAGGACAAAAAAATCAAACATATTGGTTGCCTGTGGAAAAGATGACTGAGTGGCTGAGGAGATAGGGATGAGAAAGAGACTTTTACTATACAGCCTTTCATACTTAAAAAAACTTCCCTGAACCATGTAAATATATTACCTATTCAAAAAAAGCTATAGAAAATGTGGGCAATAAAGAGAAGTATAAGTAAGAAAATAGAAATCTCCTATAATTCTACCTGTATTAAGACTTTGATGGATTTCCTTTCAGCTTTCTATGGAGGATTATATATGTTAGGACCATAAATTCTTTCACAAAGTTTGGATCAATCTGTATAAAGTTTTAGAAACTACATTTCACACTTAACATTATATTTAAGTATTTGCAATGTCACTAAATTCTTCCTAAAACCATTAAATATTGATAATACTCCCTCATAAGGACATATGATTTATTTATTTAAGCATAAGGATATAATTTATTTAAGTATTATATAATTCTAAAACATTTGTTTTTAATTTTTCATTATTGCAAATGCCTCTGAGATAATTTCCTTTGCATAAATCCTTGGGTTGTTTTTTTTTCCTTAAGAGAGGAGTCAGGGCTATTTTTAATACTAAAAGAAAAATGAAGAGTGCAACCCAGAAGAATTACTTATCCATGTTCAGTCAATAAATTAGCTAAAAACAGACATTAATTTCTTAGTGAAGTCTAGTCAAACTACTAGACTACATTAATAACTAATACTCTAAAAGTCACTGACCACTTCATTACAGATACAGTATTTTAATAATAAAATTTAACTTAGAAATACTGGAAAAATGAGATAGTACCAAGTACTACAAATAGAATAGAAGAGGAAAGTAGAAATTAGATGGTTGAGTTAAAAGGAAAACTAACAGGCAAAATTTGACTGAAATATTCAAATAATTTTCACTGTTTTGTTAAAAGTATAATAAAATTTAGGGGGACGATTAGGATTTCAATTTTATATTTTATCAAAGTTTTGAACCCACATTTCAGGGTAACAGTTCTAAAAGTACTTGGCACCAAAATAAATAAATAAATAAATAAATAAATAAATAAATAAATAAAAGTACTTGGCACCACTGTGCTTTATCATTGGAGCTGCCACTAGTTTGATATACACTCTGACCAAAATGTTGCCCTTTTTTTTTAAGATTTATTTTTACTTACTTTGCATCCACTATTTTTTAATTTAAATTCAATTACTTAACATATAATGTATTATTGGTTTCAGAGGTAGAGGTTAGTGATTCATCAGTCTTATATACTACCCAGTGCTCATTACATCACGTGCTGCCCTCCTGAAGATTCATTTGAGAAAGCACATGCGCACGCATGCGCAGGATTGGGGGGAGGAGCAGAGGGAGAGAGAAAATCTCAAGTGGACTCCCCACTGAGTGTGCAGCCCAAGGTGGGGCTCAATCTCAGAACCCATGAGATCATGACCTGAGCCAAAATTATGAGTCAGATGCTTAACTGACTGAGCCCCCCAGGAGCCCCCAAATGTCGTTTTCTTTAGCCAATTTAATGTGGTTATGAAATCCTTGTCATCTTGTACTTTGCTTTCTTGTCCTCCTTCCCCAGGTATATCCTTTGTAACAAGTATTCTTCTATCTAGACAATTCACATGAAGACAGTGTTGGTGTAACTTGAGGTACAGAATTAACACTCTTCTTGCAGGGTAATTATGTTGAATTAGCTTTTTAGAAAATGCAATTATAATGTTCAGAAGACCTGTGACCTGAACACATACACAAATCCATGTAACAATGAACTAGGCTGGTTCTGTTTAAATCTACTGAATAGGATTAGTTTGAGGTCTATCCTTTCATGTTAATAGGGCAGTTAACCTTACCAGAGGCTGAAACAGAATACAAGGGTTGGTAAAAAGTTTCCAGGGCATATATACAAAAAAAAGGATCATGCCTCTTAGAAAACAAATTACAAGCTAACAAAATCTTATTAGTCAGCAACTTGAATTTTTACAAAAGATGAATAGCAAAACCTACCAAGTCACGAAAAAGGCTGGATGCAGGGTGCCTGGGTGGCTCAGTCAGTTAAGCGTCTGGTCTGCCTTCGGCTCAGGTCATGATCTCAGGGTCCTGGGATCAAGCCCCATGGTGGGTTCCCTGCTCAGAGGGGAGTCTGCTTCTCCCTCTGCCCCTCCCTCTGCTTGTGTGTGTGTGCTCTCTCTCTCTCTCAAATAAATAAATAAAATCTTTAAAAAAAAAAAAAAGGACTGGATGCATTTTCGGACATGGTTTCCAGAGGGAAGGCTAGGACTTAATCCAGACTCACAAAGAGTGTTTTTTCAGACACAGTTAACACACCTGGCAGCCTGGTCCTTTATAATAAGCCTTGCCTTTCCTAATTCCAAAGGTCCTCAAACCCTTTCTCCGGTGTTAGCAAAAAGATCTTAAGAGCTGCAACATTTAAGGATTATTTAGCTGTGTGAAACTGTATGTTTTACCTCTTGGGGATCTCTACTAGAACTTGTGTCCCTCACTCTAGTTAAAGTTGAGACCTTGTGCATAAAAAAAAGGCCAAAATGAATCGCACATAAGCAAAGAAGATGAAAAAAAAAAAAAGCAAAACAAAATAATGGCCCCAGCAATTCAGCTCCAGCAATGCTTAGACTTTGACCATACTGCCATGCCAATAAGAACACTAGTTTTTAACCTTGAGTAATGAGGTGTGAAAAAATGTTTATATGGCACCGCAGAGAAACATTTTAAATAAATCACAGCGGAAGAAAAAGATTGGCCAGCCAAGATAGAGTGCACCATCTAAAGCCTATTTCTCCTCCCATTACACAAAATTTTTTAAAAGCTATCTGAGTAATCTGAAAAAGTAAACAATAGCAGGTAGATTGAAGACTGAAGTCACACTATGTAATAGGTGAATTTCAGAGTTTGTTTTTGTTGTTTTGTTAGTCCTTTATGTGTCTCCAGCTTTGACCCAAGGCCTAATCCTGAAACTGCACGGTGGGCTCAGACAGCAAAAACTCCATAAGAAACCCCCTATCTCTATCCAGAAGACTAAGGAAAGGGAGCCCTGTGAATGCCAGAAAGCGTGGAGGGAAATCTCTGAGTTTTATTTGTTTTCTCTCTTTACCCTTAGAAATATACTGCTATCAATCACGGCAATTTGGGCACTTAAAATCCAAGAGAAAACCTGTCTCTCTTGCTAGAGGAACCACATGCTCAAGAGAATGGAAAGCATCTCTTTTATTTTCTTCTCTCTCAACACATTTCCCTGGAGGTGGCCTTAGTTGCAAGGGACTGCTCTGAAGTAAGAAAGCTCAGAGAAATCTCTTTCTGGTCATATGAACCAGCATGTGGATATGGGGAAGGAAGGGTGCATGAGACTCCTGCAGGAAAAAAAAAAAAAAAAAAAAGAGCAGAAAAAGGGAATCACCTAATTCTGTATATGATTCAACATAAGTCCCAGGCTCAATCCTGAGCCGTCCACATGCAAAGCAGATTCAAAGAAACAGGACAAAGACTTTGAGAACTGAACGATATTAACTACTGCCCAGTTCCAGATTAACTACTGAATGGTACATGAGTCAGACTCAAAAAGCATAGTAAGGCTCTGAAAAGTGGACTGATGTAACCACCACCCACAGGAGGTAAAACAGAATGTGCAGTCAGAACCTAATGAGGCTGATTGCCTATCAAAACAAAAATCAACCCGTAGAGGATTTTAACAGGACCAAGAATCCAGAACATAAGATTTAAAAACAGGATGTAATCCGCAATTACTCAATATGCAAAGAACAGGAAAATTCAATTCTTGAGATAAAAGATAATTACAGATGCCAACCACACTGCCATGACCAAGATGTTGGAATGACAAGACAAAAACTTTAAAGCGGTTATTATAATCATTATCTATGAGATAAAGGTAAACATTCAGAAAATAGATGAAAACAGAGAAGTTTTCAGCAGAGATATAAAAACTATAAATAATCAATGGAAATTTTAGAAGAGAAAATTATAATAACTGAAATTTAAAATTCACTGGATGGGCTGAACAACAGAATGGAGATGATAAAGGAGAGTAAGTAATTTCAGAGATAGAGCAATAGAAATTATACAGCCTGAAGAACTAAGAAGAAAATTAAAACAGCTTCAGGGATTTGGGAAACAGTATCAAAAGGTCTAACATTCATGTTATTTGAAGTCCCAGAAGAAGAGGAGAAAGAGACTGGCATAGAAAAAAATATGCAAAGAAATCATGACAGAAAACTTCCCAAGCTTGCTAAAAAACATAAATTTATATATGCAATAAGCTCAGGAACCCCAAACAGGAAAAACACACACACAAAAAATCATGCCCAGACACACTGTAATCAAACTGCTGAGAACCAAAGATGGGGGAAAACTGAAATCAGACAGATAAAAAAAACATGATACATTATACATATAGGAATAGTGATTTAAATGGGTGAGAGGATTTAACTACAAAGAGGCAGCACAAGGGAGTTTTTTTTTTTGGAGTGATGGAACTATTCCGGATTTTGACTGTGGTGGTTGTTATAAGACTCAATGTATTAGTCAGAAATGTTCCCTGTACACTAAGAGCAAATATTACAGTGTGTATATATAAATGAGCTCTAAATAATTCCAACTTTAACCTGGAAGCTTGCCAGAAATGCAGAATTTCAGATCTCACCCTAGAACTCCTGAATTGGACTCCGCATTTTAATGGGATTCTGCAGTGATTTTATAAGGGTATAAAAATTTGAAAAGCTCTGCTCTAGGGCATGCTTGAGTGAACGAAAATCTGATTATGCTTCTCCTCCACTTAACATTTTACAAAGACACACGCAGGATATATAAGACTTTATATTACCTCACCCTACCTCTCCAGGCTCATCTTCCACCACTCCCCATCTCACCATTTAACACTTCACTTTGGTAAGAATTAACTATTTGTACATTACAGCACACAACACAATGCTATGTCCCCCTGCCCTTACTCATGCATTTCCCTCAGCCTAGAACACCTCTTCTTCATCTACCTAACTCTTAACCCACCTTCAAGCCTCTATTCATAAGTCAACCCTAGGAATCTCTAAGGACTACCTGGGCTCCTAAACCAGCCAAAGCACACTTCAATCCCTGCATTTTCGCATTTTATTTAAATTATCTGCTTATTTAAATAAAAAGAAATTATCTGTTTATGTGACCTCCCTGGCCTGTAGGTTTCTCAAAGGCAATGGCCTCATCTCTTCTATAGTTCTCCTGGACGGAGCATAGAGAACTAGATATGTTCAAAGTTTTGATGAACTGAACTACCATTTTTTTTTTGATTCTTACAAAATTATTCGTTTCCAAATAGCAGTAAATGGTTCCCCCATCACAATTCTTTTCCTGAAATTGTTAACCATCTCCTAGATCAGAGCTTCCTGTTGCTTAAAGCAAAATGCATTTCATAAATCTAGACCCAACACTTTTTTGCCTGTACAAAAGGACTTAGCCTCAGGCTAAGAGGAAAGGGTTTTTTTTGTTTTCTTTTTTTTTTAGATGCCATAAAGCCATCTACCATAAAGCTCATTTTGCCCTAAACTGGAGGCTGGGGGGATTGTGCTTCGTTTATTTACAAGTTCTTAGCTACCTCACAAGACTCGAATTCCGCCTGCCATTGCACATTCATCTGGTAATAATTTCTACTCAAATCTCCAAGGGCCACTCGACTGCCAGTACCCAGCACAATGGCGGGCGCACTGTCCAAGGCCTGGCGCTAACGGTGGTCACCTTCTCCAGTGCAGCTCCTCTTCATCCAGGTCGCTCTCCGTCACCGACCCGTCTATCACCGTTTCATCGCTGTCCCAGTCTGGGGTCTGGGCGCCTTCCTCCATCTTCGCCTCGTACCTGGAGCCCTTTCTATCCTCCTACTGCAACGCCCCGCTTCCCGCGAAATGAAAGGGCACTCCGAGGGTCGGCGGAAACTGACTGAAAAATGAAATTCGAGGTGGGAGGCGGGCCTGGTACAGAAGGCTGAGGGCACAGAGCAGCAGCGACAGTAGCCGTCGGGGACGCGGTCCCGCTCGGCCCTCTCGCCGCACGCCGCCAGCAGAGGGAGCCGCGCGCCGCACGTCGCACGGCGCAGCCGCATGCGGTCCCGCCCCACGACGCCAGCGGCCGGAAGTGGTTGGCGGAGCGCCCGCTTGCTCTGGGTTTCCCGACCGCCTGGGGCGTGGTCCCCCGCCGCATCCGCTTTCTGTGCTTTCTTGAAGATTCGTTCGCTGGGCGGAGTGACTGGGGTTGCGGTCGTGGGGACCAAAAAGGGAGCGGTGCCACAGACAAGACCGCAGTCCGAGCCTGCCTAACGCCATTGGCTGGAAGGAGACTTAGGTCACCTTACCTGCTGTGTCCCGCGTGCTTGTGAGACCCAGACCTGGAAAGAACTGTCAGCTCCCGCATGATCCAGTAGCCCCCGCTGTCAGTCTGACATTCCGAAGCCAGAATGTTACCTTACACCGGAAGAGTGTTGCAGTCCACCAAGTGCTGCCTTTCTCCTTAATTCCTTTGACACCCCTTCCTCGAGTGTCCTTTGAGGTAGGCAAGACAAATATGTTTATCCTAAGTTTATAGGTCATCAACCCATCTAACTGATGTATTTTGTATCTGTATTTTTCCCTCATTAACTCTTTAATTGCCTTGAAATACAGGTTATGTAGAAAAGGAGAATAAATGCTATATATATATATATAAATTTTTAGAATGATAGTGTCTAGCAACTTCCAAAAATAGCCAATCACGACTTTTGAATGAAGTACTAGATTTGTATATATTTGGTGTGTTTCAGTGTTTTTGAAAGTTTTTTAATTCAAACATTCAAAACAAAACCAAGTGAATTCCATTTGCCAAGAGGGGTAGATTAAGGATGAGAACCCCTTCCCCCGATCAAGTGTTTAGTATTCACCTTGAAATCTCCAGCATCTAGCACCTATTGGGTCTTTAAAGGTTTGTTGAATGGACAGAACTAGGGTTTTCTGACTCCCCAATTCACTGCTCTTTTCTTTACATGCAGTGGCTTTTCCATTTTTATTATCTTACTCTTTGGATTATATTTAAACCACTGCTGTTTAAAACACTTGGTTGGTGATTTTCTTTTAAATTTGTTTGATTATTCCTCATTTCCACTCCTGTAAATGAGGTGGAGCAGTAATGAATATGCACGGAACTAGATCTCTCCGTGTTTTTCACACTTCTCCACCTACATCCTCCATGTTTAAATCAGTCCCAAATTCCCATCCACTCTCCTACTCACCTACTCCTTTGATCATCTAACTCTGTTTCCACTTGTTAAAAGTGTTAAGTAATTGCCAGCAATGGAAAGTGCATATCTATTAAAAGGCTGCTGGGTGGCTCTAGATGCCCCATACCAAAAGGCGACTTTGCACTAATAAAAGACTTGCTCCAGGTGTCTGGTAACTAGCTAAGTATAGAAAACTCCTAAGTCTGAAATTCAGATTCCTTTTTAAAATACTTTCTCCTTTGGTGGATGAGAGTCAGTTATTTTTGCATCTTCAGTTCTTTTATTTTATTCAAGAGAGTTGCCAAGATTCAAAGCATGAAGAAGAAATAGCAAAGATGATCCGAATAAATGTCAGCAAGATTTTAAAGGAAACTTTCTCTGTTTTTATAAAATCCAAAGTTTCACTGCAGGACAGAGATAGAAAAATGACCAATCTTTGTTAGAAATCTAGGTTGCAAATGACAAGAAAAAATACAATTCGAACTGATTTAAGCAGATAAAAAGGGTGAGTGGGGCATGTAAATAAACCATCCATAAGTATTTATTTCCATAAGTATAAATGTTTCAGGTATGATATAATCCAGATACTCAAATGACATTGAGAGGAAATTTAGCTCAGCTTTCTTTTGAATTCATTAGTTTGAGTTAAACACTCAAATAAATTGAAACACATCAAATGTATAAAAATCCACAACTTCATTTTTAAATAATAATTGGTAATTTAGAAGATTGATAGGTACCATTTTATTATTTTTAAAATTAATAAAGGGTGGGAAATAAAGCATTTATCCTGATGTTTCTATACAATCAGTATTTCAAGGTGACCAAAGAGTTGATTAGGGAAAATTTTCTTTATAGAGAAACCACAGCTAACAAATACAAGCGATAGAATAGAATTAGAAAATCATCATTTTGCAACCCATGAAACAATGGATCTAAGCAATGGTCAGCAGTAGCTGCAATAGTTAGGCAGAACAGTAAAAAAAAAAAAAATAATAAAGAACTAGACCTCTGTTTTTTCACACCTGCCCACCTACATCTCCCATGTTTAAATCATTCCTAAATTCCTAGGTAAAAGGAATGGAGAAATTTATAATGGACAAGTCAGGAGGAAAACACTTAGTCCATTGATAATCTTAACATCACAAAAAGTGAGACAACCAAATATGTACCTCCTGGCACAATACCATAGAAATAAATGGCACTTACTTATGAAGTAGTCTAAGTAAAAAAAAAAAAAAAAAAAAGATAAAAACCTGAATCTAACCAAGCCTCTAGATCTAATTATCAGTTATTCATATGCAGGGAGAGAGGGCAGAGGAATATACTAACACCATGAAGATGAAATTTACCCAACCTAAGATGTGGGAAATTCTATAGGAAAATGACCTAGTTTCTTTCAACAATTAAATATCATGGGATTTAAAAAAGAAGAGGGAATGAGAATTCTTTTACATTTAAAAAGACCCTAAGAAAAGGAGGGGGGGGGAATCAAGTAGTTAAAAAGGAAAATTAATTGTTAATATAAATACTAATACAGAGTGAAGTAGCCAAAAAAAACCTTGAGAAGAGCCTTACATCCTTTTAAAACCAACAAATATTTGCAAAAAAATTAAGTAACACAAGGTAGAATAAAATTAAATTTGATTATAACAAAATTTAAATCTTTGAGGATTCATGAAACCAATTAATCCTTAAGAACTATAATTAAATTTTACAGCTTGATTCCATTTAGGCTGTAAGTCTTTAAATAAAAGTACTATAGGGGAATTCTTTACTTGTTTTAAAGGTGAATTAAAAGGAGAATGTCAGCTCTACCACCTCAAATTTGCATTAGGAGGGAAAATTCCAAAATCATATCCAATAGCATGTACACTAACCCACAAATGCTAGTGAGGCTCAGTGCCCTGAAGGAGGGCTGAGAATAAGGGCCTTTCCCTTACTGGCCTTGCCTTCTTTTTTTTTTTTTTTTTCCCTGGCCCTGCCTTCTTATTGATGAAGCAGACAGTAAAGTACATGAATGAATGAGATAATCCAGAGAGTGATGCATGCCTGAAAGAAATAAATAGGTGGCTGAGATAGAGGATATGATTAGAGATGGCCTCTCTGAGGAGGTGACCTTTGACCTAAGACCTAAAGGACGGACATAATGCAGAGGTTCTGAGACAATCTAGAAGAACAAAAAGGAGCCTTGTGTGCCTGGAGCTGGGGAGTAAGGGGAGCGTGGTATGAAATAAGGCCTGAGCACTAAGTAAGAAGTAGAGTATATACAAGGTGTAATGTAATGAAACTTGTTTGCAAGTGTGGATTTTGGAGGGGGAAAACTTATTATTTTGTACATGCACAATATATTTATTTTTATCATTAAAATTCTTTCCTGGGGCACCTGGGTGGCTCATTTAGTTGAGCGACTGCCTTCAGCTCAGGTCATGATCCTGGAGTCCCAGGATGGAGTCCCACATCGGGCTCCCTGCTCAGCAGGGGGTCTGCTTCTCCCTCTGACCTTCCCCCTCTCATGCTCAATCTCTCTCATTCTCTCTCTCTCTCAAATAAATAAATAAAATCTTTAAAAATAAATTCGTTTCTGCCTACTTTGTATCATTTACATCCTATCCAGTTTGCTTCAGATCCCAGAACTATGAAAGGTGAGACTTCCCTGGAAGATTTGATTTATCATAACCAAACACAAGATGAATCTCTAAAAAAGTAAACCCAGCAGCTATTTTTCACCCAAGTAATATTCTCCCCCCCAAATAAAGCTCTATAAAGTGTCTCACTGAGTATTCTGTAGTATTTTAAAATACATTTTCCAAAAGAATCTTCATTTACTCAAAGATTTAAACATATTTTAGAAAGTGTGGCTGTCCATTAACCCAAGCAATTCACATGGTGTGAATGTGCACAAATTAGAACTGTTTTATGAATAAGGGGCACCTGGCAGGCTCGGTCAGTAGAGAACGCAACTTTTGATCTCAGGATTGTAAGGTCAAGCCCCACAGTGGGCCCAGAGTTTACTTTAAAAAAAATTTTTTTTAAATGAACTGTTTTGTGAATGAGATAGAGACATAACCAGAAAAATCAGGATACCTGAAACTTTCTCAAAAACCGCAAAATGCGAGAGCAACCACAAAGGCCGGCTTATACAGGATTAGATGTCGGTTCAGTACCCTCATTGTTTTTTATTGGTCACTGTAGTTGATTCACTTCCATAGGGATATGCTGACCACAACTCCTGTACATATGTCCTTTCTTACTGCAGAATTTAAGATAGAAGCTCAACTTTAAAATGGCACAAAATAGATACGAAAACACTTCAAAAGTACTATGAAATTTAAGATAGTAACCTAATAGATAATTAATATTCTGTGATGAAAAATTTCTGGAGAATAACTAATAGCATGTTATTCCAATAAATGACAAAAAGGTATATCATACTATTGAAATCCATTAAAGCAGCAGAGGAAACTGAGAAACCTAATGGTGAAGAAGCTACACTTTGTTCTGACAGTAGATCACAGGGTATAATCAGTATGCACTACCAATAGTTGTTTGGGAAAATGGTGTTTCTTGCAAGCTAGATAGGGGATATGCTCAAGAGAGAACCAGCCTAGTTATATCCTGTCAAAAGGGTAGTCTGGAGGGAGAACTCAGCAGAGAAGGTGGAAGTGGACTTCCATGTTCTGTCTCCCAAGAATGGAAAAGGATCATCAAAATAGGATACATACTCCCAGATCGAGGGAACTGCAGGAGAGAGATCACCAGTGGAGGATCAGATTTCCAAAAACATTACAAAATCACTTATGATAGAGTCAGCTTTAAACAAACGCCAGACCCAGAGAGGGGTCTAAATGCTATAAATGTTTAACAGCCCACCCTCTAGGGGGAAATGGGAGTTTCTAACTTGTAGAATTGGTAGATTTCTGTGGCATAAATACTCCAAAACTGACTCTACACATTATTTCTTCTTTCCTCGTTCTCCTCCGCCTTCACTTAGTTAACCTCAGAGTCTGGCCCCACAGTAAAATCTAACAGAATAATGAGGAACTGATGCGTGGAGGGTATTTATTGCCTTTATTTTTAAGATGATTTATGCAATTGTAAGTTTATATACTTTAAATTTTAATAGTGACTATATTTAATAACTTACAGATTCCTGGTAACTTAACACTTGGCGCTTACAAACTAGTAGAAGCGGGCTTCAGTGCACCTTTGACTCCACCCTTGCAAGAACTTCCCTGCCTCCTTCCCCCCAACTCTATCTTCCCAGTACTCCAGGGCCAGAGTGGTCAGACTTTATGGTCAGCTGAGGGCAGGGGAACCAGGAAAGAAAAAGTAATGTGTAGAATAGGTTTGGGAAATCTCAGTTCTCTGAGAGTCCTACTTGGGGAGAGTGAATTAGTCCTGCATTCAACGATATAGATGTTACAGTAGGAAGACCATGTAAAAGGTAGAGGACTGAAGGGGGGGCTGGCAAGAAAGAAAACAGAGGTGAAATGATTGCTAAAGGAGAAAGGTGACAAAACATAACAATGACCACTGTACTCGGGCGTATGTTCATTCTGGTTACCTCGCCTGGACAGAATCTACCCGTCAACACTTGCCAACACAAGTTGACCACTACTTTTTAATCATGTAACTGGCTTGTAAAATGATGAACTAGATCTCAACTTTGAACTGCCATAAAGAAATTGTATTATTTATTTCTTTGTTAGGACACATGACCAACTGAAAAGCCAGTGCCAGCTTTGCGGCATTCTATGCCTGTGCCATGACATTCGGTCTTTCTACCTAGAATGTCCTTTCTCCTTTTTCTCTATCTGGAAAATTGCTCAATCTTCTTCTGTCTAATTTAATGCTTTCCTTTTTACTGTGCCACACCTCTCCTTTTGTAATCATTGTCTACAGTGTGATATTTTAAATTAATGGACACACATTTACATTTTTTCATAATACAGATTATGGGAGAAGAAACCAATGCTCTATAGTCTAATTATGCTTTAACTGTATTTAACTGGAAGTTGTCATATGTCAGGGAACATGCCATGACTGTTTTAATAATATGTGGAAGTGCCAAGTCAATTAAACGAAGAAGCACTAACCTTTTTAACACAAGGTGCTAGAACAACTGGATAGTCCTATGGGAGAAAATAATGAAACTTGTCCCCTATGTCATTACATACACAAAAAATAATTTGGAGTAAATCATAGAACAAGTGTCCTATAATCCAGGGATTCTATTTCTAGAGAAATTTCTGTGCATCTGTATCAGGACACATGGACATTACTCATAATAACCCAAAATATAAACAACCCAATTATCCTTCCATGGGAGAATAGACTTAAATGTTTATCAGGAGGAGAATAGATAAATAAATTGAGATTATATGTGATAGGATACCTTGTGGCTGAGAAAAATGAACATACCAACACTGATGAGTTTTAGAACCCATTCTCACAAAGTTTAAAAACAAACAAACATAAAAAGTATATGATTTAGGAGCCATTGGTAGATGATAAAGCTCAAACTAAAGGGATAATTTAAAAAGAAAATTCAGGGTAGTAATCAGCTCTCTGGGGAGGCAGATGAGTGGTGTGGGGAAGAGATCTCAAAAGAATTGGTAATGCCCTATGTCTTCAGTTGTGTAGTTCATCACAGCTGACTGTTATTATTATGTTTCATAGCTTCCATATGATGTGTGTATATATATATATATATATTTATATATATATAAAACAAAAATTATATATATTACAAATATACATGTGATATTTTATAATAAAACATAAGTATACATGTATTTTATATAATTAAACAAAACTATATGTGTTTCTTCCCTTGTTTATATCTATTATATATAATTATATATAAATAACATTTTATAGTTAAACAAAGAAGTATAGGGAAAAATGAGAAATGTGCTAAAATACGAAATGTGCTAAAATGCTAACAGATAGTCACCCCGAGTGGTAGAGTTCTATGTAATTATTTTCCCAATTATAATTTTGCACATTGTCCTAATTTCCTAAATGCTAATACAATAACTTCTACCAAAAAAAAGTAATTTTTTTGATGTCGCAATGTCACAAAGCTAATGCACAAATTTCAACTATGCCAACATTACCTTTAAATTCAGTCCTACCTAGTCAGCCTTACTTACTTCCTATCTTTTGAAGATATACTCCCTGTTTCTGTGTTTAAGTTCCATCCTTTCTATTTCTGACAGCTCTATGGTTCCTTTGAGTTCTAATTCTGTAACCGAAGCCTTGGATGAAAATGATGATTGCTTTTTCCACAACCCTTTAGCAACATCTAGTGGATATCTAAAGACAGGACAAGACAAACATTTTCTTACATAATTTAAAAAGCAACAGTTTTGATGGCAAATCTGACTTAGCAATATAAGTCTTAAGTTCTCAAGACAAAATAATCTCTCCAGTGATTATACAGCTTTTGATACATGGGTGTGTATGCAAACACTTAGGATAAAATATAGCTGGCATCTCCTCATTTACCTGCTGTGAACTTGACATTTGTTACTGCATTATATAATTGGCATTATCATCAAGAGTAACAGAGCGGTGTAAAAACCTCCAAAAGCAAAAAGGAAGAATTTGTGGAGAATGGCACCTATAAGGAATAGAAGTTTCCAGGAATATAAATTTCCCCAAAGATCTTTGCCATTTTTATCCTCTTTGACTTGTTGCATTACCTCTCCCACCTCACTTTCACTGAAGTTCTGGACCTAGATAGGTAATGGGTAGTAGCCGATGAGTGAGAGAAAAGAAGGTTTGAATTTTAGTCTTTAGATGTAGATAAAGAAAACATGGTTGCAACCCCTCTGGTCCTTACCAAAACTTGAGTCCTATCAAAGACAGCCCTCTCCCTAGAAAGCTGATGACACATTCCTAAAAGTAATTTGCATTCTGATGTTTACAATATACGAGGACATTCTCTCAACATTATCCAGTAACAAGGAAGAGATGACCTGAGATCAGGCACTTTGGGCCCTTCAGTCTCTACTTCTTAACTCTCTTACCTAAGAAACTTTCTCTAACCTCTCTCTGCTTTAATTTTCTAGCTGCAAATTAGAGATTAATTCAGCCCCTGAAATTTTCATAGACTTTTCTCCACAATCAATTAACAATTATTTATGAAAATGCTTTTATTTGTAGGAAAAATCCACAAAGACAAGATAATAGGATTAACATTCCCATGCACGTGTAGGAAACTAGTTTCTGCTTAAGGCTATCAACATGTGAGGCTGGGCTGAGTTCCACATGAGTTCAGAAAACTAGTTCTGCAATCTGGGACCATTTTTGTTCCAATTTGGCTTGTGGGAGAGAGCAATAGAGGCATTATTGATGAATTCTTGAGGCGGTATGGTGAGAGGCAGCAAAAATGGGGCTGGGATGGGGGGATTTGACCTATCAGCCATCCAAATGTATTTTAAAGCTCTATTAATTAAAATAGCATGATCCACTGGAGCAGAGATAGACAAATAGCTCAGTTAAAATGGGAAATGGAACTCCAAAAAAAGATCTGTGCGTGTATGAAAATGCTCGGCAACACAGATCAATAGGGAACAAAGGAAATACTTAAGAAATGGCATTGGTACAGTTACATGTGTACAAAATATTAATTTTAAGCCCGCACCTCAAATTATATACAAAAATCACTTGCATATGTATCAATGAAAAAGCCAAGTTTGAAAATGTTTTGAAAGGGCACCTGGGTGGCTCAGTGGGGAAGGCCTCTGCCTTCGGCTCAGGTCATGATCTCAAGGTCCTGGGATCAAGCCCCGCATCGGGCTCTCTGCTCAGCGGGGAGCCTTCTTCCCCCTCTCTCTCTGCCTGCCTCTCTGCCTACTTGTGATCTTTCTCTCTGTCAAATAAATAAATAAAATCTTAAAAAAAAATGTTTTGAAGAAAATGTAGAACATCTTTATAATCTAAAGGTAGGGAAGGATTTCATAAACAAGACATAAAAAGCAAAATTCATAAAGAAAAGTTTGATTAAATGACACAGAAATTAAGAATTGTGTTCTTTGAAAAAAAAAGAATTATGTTCTTTGAAAAGACAAGGAGAGAGTAAAAAATGGCAATGCACAAATTGGAAAAAGAACATTTGCAGAATATATAACCAGGAAATTATTAATATCCAGAATATATAAAGAACTCTTCTATAACAATAAGAAAAAAATCAAGCAATGCCATAGAAAAATGTACAAAGGTCATGAATAGGCACTTCACACAAGAAGAAACTGACTGGTGGGTAAACACATGAAAAGATGCTCAACTTCATCTGTCATTCAGTTCATATCTACCCGGGTGTATTTCCTTGGAAATCTTACAAATGTGCATTAGGAGACAAGTATAGAATATTTACAAAAGCCTCATTAGTAATTAGCAAAAAGTGGTTAAAGTTATTAACAGGAGAATGGATAAATAAATTGTGAAATACCCATCCATATAATAACCATAGCAGCAAAAATGAATGAATACAGTTATAAGATATAAATAACTCAGAAACATAAAGTGTGGCCAAAGAGTAAGGTGTGGTAAGAACATGCTTATTTATATAACTTCCAAAGGAAAAGCCAAAACTATTCAAAATACATTGCTCAAAGATACACAGATTGTATGACATTATAAAGACAATCGAGGTGGAGTGGCAGTGGCACAGTTTTTTAATCCCAATTAATTAATGTAATCCTCCAAATTCCCACATAAAGACAGAAACTAGATGGCAAAACCAAAAACTCACGGATAACATTTACCAGTCAACCAAATGGCAAGGTCTCTCCACAGACCAGAAAACACAAATGGGAGAATATAAACACCCATGGTCCCAAGAGCTGTGTGGTTGCAGGATCTGTACAGGAGGAAGCCAAAGGAAACAGGGGGTGTCTCACAGCCCTGAGAACAGGAAAGCCCCCAAACAGCCAATGGGTACTCACTGGAAAGCATGAGGGGCCTATCTCAGAACATCCGTTGAAATGGAGAAGGGTGTTGTTCATACCATAAGGGTCCTTGGTAAAGTCTGAAAAGGACTCAAACAGCCAGGCCATGTGAAGTTGGAAAGACAACCAGACAAAGCTGTCTTTCAAGACAAAATTCCATACTGGGTGCAACTGCTGAAAATAGAATAGAAAAGAATAGCGATCCAATGTGCGTCTCATAAAAATGCTATGTATGTTTCTGTGGTTTTTTTATGTATACATTATGATGATGAGAAAGTGTATTTTTTTTACAGTTGGTCCCAAGCAAAAAGTTTGAAACCATACCGCAGCTGCTTTCCAAAATCTTTGGAATTCTAATCTTTCTCACTCTGGCTTCTGAATTATGTTCCTAAAACTCTCATGTGGTCTTTTTACTTAGATTTACCTATGGACACACAGGCCTGTATTTCTCTAAGTGAGATCCATTGATACTGTGCATCCAAATTACCTGGGGTTCTTTTTTAAAAATACAAATTACTCAGGCCCCTTCCTGTACCTAGGAAATCAATATCTGGTAGGAAGTCTCAGGAAAGTGCATATTACACGACTCTCTCCTAGCATGTTGTTGAGCACACTACAGTTTGAGAAGCTTTAAGCCCTGGAAACTTAAGTATGTCCCAAATAGGCCCACACAGCCACCCACAAGGGACACAGGCGCTATAAGATACAGGACAAGGATGTTTCTACAGCAGGTGATTGGCGCAGATAGGAAGAAGTGAAGGGGTGTTATTTTCTGGTCTCCTAAACCTAGTTTTGGGGTCCTATAAGTTTAAATTGAATCTTGGTCAAGCTGAACACATTAGGTGCCTCTTTGTTTCAAGCAATGGATCCTGATGACAATAGAGATTGAGTTTCTACTTGTTCTGGCTTAGATCTCTTTGGAGACATGAAAACATATACCCCTCCATTTGGCCTCTTTAGGAAGGGGTCCTGTGATAATCAAGTGCCCCAAGTCTGGACTAAATAGAGGTTTAATGAACCAATGCAGAAATGGCAAGTAGATTTTTGATACATCGGTCAAGGAAAGATGAAGAAAACAATGAGCCATTCTACCCTGGGACAAAGAGGGAAAAGGGACATTCTTTCTCTCTCCTTCTTCCCATGTTAAGACTTCACATGACTGAATGTAATTTTAAGTCTTTGAGCAGAGGGTAAAAGTGGATGATGGTGTTTTTCTGGAGTCCTTTCACTGGGTTCCTGGTGCCTTGTATTAGTGCTGCTTTGTAGGACCTACCTCGGTTATAACACAAATGCTAGTTTTTAGTAAAGCACCTAAAATGTATAAGTTGTTTTCATATGTCAATCAGTAAGGCCTAATCACCCAGGAGAAGGGCTCAATAACCTGTATTTTTAGTAAGTATCTCCTATGACTTTGTAGGAAACTCTAAACTAAATGCAAAAGCTGTGGAAGAGGATAAGCAATAGATAGTCTTTAAATTTCAACATTTATTTAGGTCACAGTGAAATCAGGTGTCCAAGCTGCCATTGCACCATCCATTTTGTACAGTTTGTGACATTTGAAGGTCAAATTTATTGCATCATAAAGGAAGCGGCTCTGACAGGCTTATCTGTATTTGTACATTTGTCTGGTGCCAGCAGATGATGAAACCCATCTTCTCCAATTGACACCAGCTAAGAGCAGCACTAAAAAAAATTTCAATCAGGAGCCCTCTGCTCAGCAGTCCCTGGTAAATTGGGGGAATGACACTCCTGCATCAGTCCAAGTCCCTTTCATAAATTATACAGGGAGTCATCTGGGGTGCCTCACTCTTCTCTTTATTTGACTGTGCTGTTGACTGACAGATCCTAGGCCATTACTTGACATTGCCTGCCACTGTGTGGTTCCACTCCAGGTTTCTGAGGCCTTCTTAGGCTCCAGGTGTTGTGTGTACAGATCCCTCAACTGCAGATGGCATGTCTTCTGTCTTTGACATTTCCTCAACTTATATTTAGGCATTCCAGAGTAGCACTGAGGTTAAAGTGGCACCGAATCTTTTTTTTCCTTCTCTACTTTTCCTCAAGTCCTTGGAAAAGGTAAGGTCATTGCATATCCTGCTGACTTCAGAACTGCCCCTTCCCAAGAGGCCCTATATTTTCAGACCAAGCTCTGGTGCCCTAACTCCTTAGGTTGAGGATAAGTTTTTTCCCAGGAACTTCTGCCATTCTCACAGCCCTCTACTCTACTATACTAAGACTTTCTTGAACCTGCAGGATAAATAGTTTATGCTCCCATTCTGGGTTTACCACTGAATGGCATATTCTGAAAGAAGTTGCAGCAAAGAGTGCACGTGTAATTTGTCTGCCAGCTGTCAGATGGCTAGATTGTAGAAAATCTAGAAGGTATTTTCTGGGAATGTTCTAAGATACAATTATAGTCATCTTAATTTATTGAGTGAGAACATGCCAATTACTATACATAAATTCAACCTTATAACATTTCTGCAAGGTAAATCATTTGATTTTTTTTAAAGATTTTATTTATTTATTTGACAGAGAGAGAGATCACAAGTAGGCAGAGAGGCAGGCAGAGAGAGAGGGGGAACCAGAGTCCCCGCTGAGCAGAGAGCCCAACGTGGGGCTCAGATCCCAGGACCCTGAGATCATGACCTGAGCTGAAGGCAGAGGCTTTAACCCACTGAGCCACCAGGCGCCCCAAATCATCTGATTTTATAGGCAAGAAAAGGGACCTAAAGAAGTCAAGTAGCTTGCCCCAACTTACAGAGAGTGCAGGAAGGAGAGATTGGAAGGAGACTAGGTGTGCTCCCCAGTCCAACTCCACAGTCTATAGCCTTCTAAACTCAAGACTTTTTGAAGTGGAAGGGCTTTAAGAAACCAAATCATTGGAGATCCTAGGAGATCGAGATTGTACTTCACTGTCTTCACTGTGTTGTTTAAGGAAATGCAGCTATTCAAACACAAATCAGACAGGTGGATTATTCAAGAAGAAATTTTAGACACAGATATTTCCCACTGCTTAATTGCTATCAGTTCAATGACATCACAGGTCTTGATATACTGTAGAACTACTTGGTGGAGGCCACTTGTAGGCAAACAGGCTTGCACAATGGAAGGCAGAAAGGGCTGCAGTGATCACCTGGCTGAATATAGACAGGCCCATCAGGTGACCCACCTCAAAATACCCACAGGCCCCAACTGAACAATGGGCTACTTACAACTAGGCACAGTTCCCCAAAAATAGAAGTTTACATATGTCATCATACCTCCTCTTCCCCTTCAAAAAAATGGCTCCCGCCCACTGCTTCTCCTCAGGTGTTCTGCCCACAGCTCCCTTGCCCTGTATTCAATAAACTTCTTTCCCCTTTGTTCTGCCTCAGGTGAATTCTTTCACTGCCTGCGCAACTGACTTCCACCCAACCATTGCCGCAATTGGCTTCCACCCAACCATTGCCGCACATTGGGAGGCCTCAGGGAATGGAGAGACATCCCATGTGGGCACCACAATTAAATCATCATTTTTGAAAACCCAGAATTCTGATATTTTGAGTGTGAATCATGGTTTAAGTTTCTGTAACTGGAGTACAGATCTTTCCGATAAGTTTAAGCTGATCTGAAACCAAATTGTGTTAAGTGGAAAGGCACAGCTTTCCTGGAATGATGAATATTAGCATATAATTAGTAAAACTGTCTTAAAATTCCAGCCTTTAGCAAGCTTCACTCAAGCACAAGGTAATGTTTGGGTCCATCTAACAGTGAAAGAATATTATATTTTATAAAACCGCTAACCTAAAGCTGGAATACACTTTTTAAAAACATTTATAATACTGAGACTGGAATATATCAAAATTGAGAAGAGCTCTGAATTAATAGAATCCACAGGTTCTGATGAACCTTGAAATATCATGTGGCAAGGTATTGAAGGGTAGAAAACTAGGCCACCCCCAAATATTCCACATTGGCCTAAGGATTATTTTGAGCCGAAGGCAAATGAGAAGAAGTAAATACAAGAAAAGCTCTCTGTTCTCCCTCATTTATCTAAAAGCAGGACATAAATTTGTAAAGGTGTCTCTCCCTCCCTTCTTGAAAAGAAAAAAACACTTATGTTTCTTTTTTACTCTTAATCTCTAATTTCAGAACACTCTGACACCAGATCTGTGGGAGGTTTTCTCACCAAGCCATTCTCAAACATCAACTGGGTGTCCTACAATTTAACTCAATTCTGAAATTTCCTGGAGATAGCTTCAGATCCCACAGGTTAAGGTCTTAGTCCCACAAGACTGCCCTTCTTCAAACATGAATCACAAGTCCAGGTTGTCACCTGGACTTCTGACCAACAAGCTACACATTGAAGGTTCCCACGATCCCCTCCTCAGGTTAGATCTTTTGCTAATATGGCTCACAGAACTCCGAAAAATAGTTTACTTGCTAGATTATCAGTTTATTCGAAAAGGTTGTATCTCAGGAATAACCAAGTGGAAGAGAATCATAGGGCAAGTTTTGTGGGAAGGGGTCGAACTTTCATGCCTTGTCCAGGTAAGCCATGCTTTTAGCACCTCCTCGTACTTACCAACACGGAAGCTCTCTGAACCTCCTCTTTTAGGATTTTTATAAAGGCTTCACTACACAGGCATCATTGAGTAAATCATTGGCTATTTGTAACTGGTTGAACCTCCATCTCCTCTCTACTCACTCTAGGTCAGGAGATGGGGCTGAAAGTTCCAACCCTCTAGCCACAAGGTTGGTTCCTGTGGGCAATCAGCCCCCATCCTGTTGTTATCTAGGAACTTTCCAAAAGTCACCTTATGAAAATAAACTCAGGTGTAGTTGAAGGGGCTTGTTATGAATAAGAAAAGACACTTTTACCTTAATCACTCTAGAGCTATTTGAGGACAAAAGACCAAATATTACGACAAAACATGTTCCCACTGCTCTAATAACTTAGGAAATTACAAGGGTTTGCGGAGCCATGAGCCAAGTATTATGTTTCTTATTATATCACATTATTACTCCTCTCTATCAGGAAGGACACAAGTTAATCATCAGAGACAACTCTAAACTCTTATCAGCCCAGAGTCTGCACAGGAATCTACATAACAAATTTTATGAACTAGTTTTTTGGGTTTTTTTTTTAAGATGTTATTTATTTATTTGACAGAGAGAGTGCCCCACAAGCAGGGGCAGTGGTAGGCAGAGGAAGGTGAAGAAGCAGGCTCCTTGCTGAGCAAAGAGTCCAATGTGGGGCTCTATCCCAGGGCCCTGGGATCATGACTTGAGCTGGAAGGCAGACACTTAACTGACTGAGCCACCCAGGTGCCCCTGTTGTACTAGTTTTTATCTTCCCTTGGCTCCCCCAATATTTACCTTCCCACAGTTTGCCATCCTAGAAACTCAATTTTTTTTTCTTTTGTCATCTCTCTAAAAATTTACTGTTCTTTTGTTAAGATGCTATGTAAACTCAAGGTCGAACTATCCCCTTTGAGTGACACATCACTGAGTTCTCCCACATCTAAGCACAACATCAGTGAACTTCTGTTTTTCTCTTGATAATCCGTCTTTTACCAGTCTAATTTGCAGAGCCTCGTTAGAAAACCTAGAAGAGTAGAGGGAAAAATTGTGTCTCCTCCCCTACAATATTGTTAATGCAAAATGAACAAACCTAGAATCTTTAAAAGAAAGAAAGAGAGTTTTATTTGAGTCAAGTTAGGACAACTCCCTAGGAAACACAGTCTTAAAAGGGAAGCAAGTGTTCCAAAGAATGAATAGTTTTTATAGGGTATATACTTTTTTACACCTCTTTAAGGCACAAAAAATTGTAGATTAACATATAGGTAGGAATCACGAGTTTTAACATCAAGGAACACAGGGAATAGGAGCATTAATCGATACCTTAAGGACAAGATGGTTTTCCTTTAGGCTACTTATTTACAAAACTTGGCAGGCCATAAATGAGGCTTTTGGTTTAAACAAAGTTTATGTACAGTCATGCTGACTTAGAAAGAAATCCAAAATGATTTCCCTTATATTCAGGCCTTTAGAGAGTGAGTTTTTTTTCTTGTCAGCATGAGTATTTAGATTGTTTTAAATATGAAAATGTAATTTTTATATTTTTCCCCTTAATGTACAAGAAAAATGAAATTCAAATATTTATGCTTCACAGATTTGAAGCATATCCTTCAAAGATTTGAAGATTAGGCCACCAGCCACACTTACTTTACAGTTCTCAAGAAAAGGGAGATTCATTTCTCACTTAGTGATGATCGGGGTTCTAGGTTTCAGGGATTACCTAGAGAGAAACAACACTTTGAAAGACAGAACCTGAGGTAGCAAAAAGAAAAAGGGAAAAATTTCCCTAAGTCTAACAAGGAAAAACAGCAAAAGGGTGTAGGATGCTCCATGGGTATAGATATGTGATTTTATTTACAAGGGCAACCTTGTCATGCCTTTAGAACAGTCTTAAAATTTGCTAAGAGGGTAGATCTTATGTTAAGTGTTCTTGTCAAAAAAATAAATAATTAAAATAGTAATAATAATAATAAAGAAAACAGAAGGAAACTTAGTGGTGATGGATATATTTAACACGTAGATTGAAGTAATGGTTTCATGGGCGTATACTTATCTTTAAACTCATCAAATTGTATACATTAAATATGTACTGCTTCTTGTCAGTCATACCTCAATTAAGAAAAAAGAACAATAGTCATCATATGGTTGTGCCATACGTCTCAAGTCCCATTCAGGGACTTGTTCGAATGGTCTCTGATAACACGGTAAGTGGGCAACTTCTCTATTCCTGAACCCCGAACAACCACCCCCAATCCCCAACGTTACATTACCCAGAGCATATGGAAGTCCAGGAAAGGGGTGCAGTGTGTGTGGCTAGAAACCTGGATAAGTGGGAATTTCTTATATATACCTACACTTGTCAGAGAAGAATGAACGGAAAGATCCTGAAACCCACTAGGCTAGGGCAATATTAATGACACCATTTAATATTAGCATTGCCATGACCTGCTCAAAATTGATCAATGACTACCACTGAGGTGGTTACTGATGTGTTCATTGGTCACTTAAACTGATTACCTTTTTCATTCTCTTCCTCATTCCTTTGTAGTATGGATGGGGGAAATCCCATACACCATATTTTTGTCATTTTTATCATTAAGAAAATTTTACGATACATGATTGTGTAGTTCACTATTGAAATCATACGGTTAATGGAGTTTAAATGATGAGGATGCAGGTTAACGGAAAGGACACAGGGATCTAGGTGCTTGGAGGTGACAATATACTCAAAGGAAAGAGGCAAAAGAGCTGACCCATCATGTTTTCCTCCAGGTTGTTCAACATGAGACAACAGGATTATCAAGGAGATAGGAGCGAAAGCACTGTCTTGGAGAAAAAAAACATCATTCATTTAGCTGAGATGTCTCAGAGAAGAGAAAATGTCAAGACTTGCTCTAATCAAAGTAAAACAACAGAAAGCTAGAGAAAGAAAGTTGTAACACAAATAAGTATGCAGTTGAAACTGCTAAAGGCCAAGTAACTGCTCCTTTGCTCCAAACGCAAAAAATAAATAAATAAATAAAACAAAACAAAACAAAAAAACCCTAAGAAACAAAGAACTAACAGAGTTTCTGAGACCAATTATCTCACACTTGAAATCAGAAAGAATACTGAGCAGGTCAAGAAGCAATTCACAGGGGTGCCTGGGTGGCTCAGTGGGTTAAAGCCTCTGCCTTCGGTTCAGGTCATGATCTCAGGGTCCTGGAATCGAGCCCTGTGTCCGGCTCTCTGCTGAGCAGGGAGCCTGCTTCCCCCTCTCTGCCTGCCTCTCTGCCTACTTGTGATTCTTTCTCTGTCAAATAAATAAATAAAATCTTAAAAAAAAAAAAAAAGAAGCAATTCACAGACCTGTACCCCTGAAACAAATAATACATTACATGTTAGTTAATTGAATTTAAATTTAAAAAAAAAAAGAGGCAAAGGCTTAGGAAAATAAAGGACTACTTGCCCCACTGCCCCTGCTAAAAGTGGGTAGTCTCATGGAGGTCATGGGGCAGTGGATGAAACAGTCATTGTTTCCTTCTTCTCAGCCCACCTATTGTTTTGAAAGCTCCAGTTGACAAGAAACTCTAATATTAGTTCTCCAAACCTCGTCTCAATTTTCCCTTGATGTGACCTTGTTTTTTTTTTTGGCTTGAGAGATAACCAACCAGCAGTACAGTATAGCATCTAAAGGCCTGTAAGGTGGGCTGTTTTTGGTAGGACCAGAAGTCACTTCAGGAATTTCTGTTGACTTCTTAAAATGTGTTATTCAGTAAAGTAAGCAATAGACAATAAAAGGAGAAGAGCATAGCACAAATAATTATGCTGCCAAATGGGGTACTTCCTGTCCTAGATTGTTTACTTACTCCTCCAGAGTAAGGTTCTTTGGCCTTTATTTAGGCTTACAGTTGCCTCTCTGGCTGCCGACTCCCACTGTGGTTCTAAGGGGAAAAGCGTTCTAGTAAACCATAGGCTTTCCTCCTTTAGATCTTAGTTTCCTCATCTATAAATGAGGTGTGAAAATGCATCCCTGATTACCTCACAAAATGGTTGTGAGACTTAAAAGGAGATAAATTAAACACTGGGATTGAGGGAGCCCAACTGAAGACATCCCTATTTTCCTTAGTCATGTTAGGAATAATTGAGGACTAAAACAGATGAATATGTCAGATAGAAAACGACAATACCACATTTATTAGCGATAAAGCTAATACTGAAAAAATTGCTTCTACCTGCAAACAGGTAGAATTCCAAACATGGAATCCAAGAATTAAAAGGACTTAGCCACCCAGAACTGGAATACTATAGTGCTGCTCCATGGTCCCCCTAGCCTCCTTCCCAGTAAACACAGGGAGTGGAGGAAAAGGGCAGACTTTACGGTTCTGTTGGGTAGTTTGCTCCCAAGAGGAAGAAGGTATAGTTGAGCTGAACATGGTCAGTTTACACTTACCAGTCCCACCAACCTGTTGGGTCATTCCTTCTTTTCTGGGGAGAATCAAAACAAGAGACAGAAAGAACGAGGAGTGTCAGATAAGTAAAGACATCCCACATGGAAGGGCACATCAGGAATGGAGAAAAAGCATGTCTTTCCCCTTCTCAACCAACCGATCTCATCATAACACACACACACACACACAAAACATTTGTATTCGAAACCTTTAAAAACAGTACTTTATAAAGATGTTAGAAGAAAATACACAATAAAACAAAAAGGAGGTTTTCTGGAGCATTAAAGAAAAGCAGAAGCCAAAATAGAGTAATCCGAATTTCTGATTTTCTCTTGCTTTCTTGCTTGCTTACTCTGACAACACCAGTGCCATACTCAGAAATGTTCTATGGAGAAGCCCAATGACGAGGAGCCAAGGGAGGCCTGCAACCACCAGGGCCCCAGTCCAACAGTCAGACAGGAGTGAAATCCTGCCAACAGCCAAGACACTGAGCTTGAAAGGGATTCTTTCCAGCCAAGCCTGGAGATGACTGCCTCCTGGCTGACACCTTAATTGCAGCACTGTGGAAAAAAACTGAGGCAGATGTCACAATGGGACACAGGCTTCCTAAGAGGAGCTAACACCGCCCTTGCCTACCTCACCCAAGATACCACTTGCAAAAAAAAATAAAGCAATTTTGCTTCTCTCCAAAGAACTATATAAACCATATGAAAATTCGTAGGAACAGGTGAAGGTACAATGACGTGTCCTGGACAATTAAAGTCAAGGTATAGGGAAGCCTGGGTGGCTCAGTCTGTTAAGTGTTGGCCTTTGGCTCAGGTCCTGATCCCAAAGTCCTGGGATCAAGTCCTGCATCGGGCTCCTTGTTCAGCGGGGAGCCTGCTTCTCCCTCTACCTGCCACTCCCCGTGTTTGTGCTCTCTCTCTTTCACAAATAAATAAGTAAAACCTTAAAAAGAAAAAAAGAAAGTCAAGGTATAAACAGACAAAGTGAGGACTCAGCTGAGAGCTAATGCATCTGTGAACAAAAGAAAGTTGAGCGACTCTAGCAAATCTAGTGGCCCGTATCATCCAGTACAAGTACAGAGTTGGATTTAAAGAAGTACTCAAGGGGGTGCCTGGGTGGCTCAGTCATTAAGCGTCTGCTTTCAGCCCAGGTCATGATCCCAGTGTCCTGGGATCGAGCCCCACATCGGGGTCCCTGCTCAGCAGGAAGGCCTTCTTCTCCTTCTCCCACTCCCCCTGCTTGTGTTCCCTCTCTCGCTGTGTCTCTCTCTGTCAGATAAATGAATAAAATCTTTTTAAAAAATTAGGAAGTACTCAAGTAGCCAAACATAATTAATAAGAGATTCCATTCTTTCCTCCAAATGTGAGGAACATCAATAGGACCCAAGACATAGCCCACATTGACTATCCTCAATTCCCTCCTCTGCAACTTTTTGAAGCCTGCCAAAGAGCCAGAACTTCTCACACACTTAATTTCCAAAGACTTTCTTCAGGCCAAGTTCTGAGTAACTTTTATTTTCCCTCTCCCCAGTGCACCTGTGTTCTTTCCCAACAAGGTGAAATCCTTGTCTGTTTGTTTTGTTTTGATGGGGAAGGAGCTGGAAAGAGAAAGAAAACTGAACTGAAGAACAGTAAGTAGGTTAACCCTTAGCTGCAAGCTAAAATGAAATGTTTGTAATTTTTATCTTTGGAAGGAAAACTGAAACAATCCCCTGCTTCCATTTTGGATCAGTGTACATCATGTCTTACAGTCAGGGGAAGTTTGCACCTGAGGACAAACTCAAACAAACAAACAAACAAACAGACAAAAAATAGGGATACTCCGTCTAGGTCTTGAAGCCTGAGCCTTTCCTGTAAGTTACTAACTCACTATTAAAAGAACTTCATTCATTCCTGACTTTTGCATATCTAATGCATGAAGCTATGTGATTGTGCTAGTTATGAAGTTACTGTCTCTCAGCTCCAAACCACCCTTCTCTATTCTCCCTTGTAATACATGACTGGAACTCAACAAATCACATTTTGCTTAGCTAGCTAGCACCCTAGCAAGACCTTCCAATAAGGATGCTAGGGGGACGCCCTGAGGCTGGAAGAGGAAAGGGGACTTGCTCTTTCCTGTTGGCTTCCCTCCCTGCTCCGGTTCCTGTGAGATCCCTTGACAACACTTGCCGCTCTGACAAGCAGCAGTTCATTTCCCACAGCAGAAGCTGAAACCAGTTTGCAACTTCTCTATCGCTCGCAGAACCAGCCTTATCACATCCCTCCAGGGCACCAGAAATGGCCAGCTCATGCTGCCTCCTCAGAGGGATGAGTCTAATCCAAAAGGATTAAAATGAACTCAGAGACAGCATCACCGACCCAGAGATATCCTTTCCTCAGAGAGTTTCACCTCCATGAGACCCCTCCTCCAAACTTTTAAATTTTAATAATTCCTTTATTTTGCTTCCACAGCTTGAGGAGGAATGGCTGCTTCTCTGATACCTAAGCATTCTGGTTTTTACCTTTTCTGCTGCATAGTTCACAACTTTATGCCTAGTTAACAATCCTTTATATTGAGTTCTTTCTGTTAAAGTAACTGGTTTCTTTCTCCCGACTAGACCCTGAAAAAATACAGCAGTTTGTCCTAGGAATGGTCCTAGAAAATGGGCCCTCAAAGAGGATTGGAGGATTGATTGAGTCATGTCCTTAGGCAGAAATGCATTGCTGTGCTCCTTACCAATGGGAAGTGGAATGCTAGTCATCCAGAGTATTTTAGTTTTCTACTGCTGTGTAATAAACAGACAGTTGGTGATCTAGGCTTTCCATACTATTCTCCTCAAAATTCTTCCAGTACGTGCCCACCATCTGGCTCCACAGCCTCTCCTGAATCTTCAAGTAGGAGCCATAGAATCATCCCACTTCTGGTACCATAATCTATGTTAGTTTTCCAGGGTGCCTAGCAAACGATCACAATTTAGCAACTTCGACAACATACATTTACTACCTCACTGTTTTTAAGTGTCAAGAGTCTGGGCACTGCACAAGTAGGTCATTCCCCAAGCTCATGTAGTTATTAGCAAAATACACCAAATGGACTGTGTTACATAGAGTTACTTAGCAAATAACTGGACAGATTACCAGGTTGGCATACTATACAGAGTTTTCTGCATTTTCTTTTTGCAAATATCTCTTGGAGCTCTTATCATAACAGCACATCAAGAGGTCTTATGCATTTTTTAAAAGATGGATAGTATTCCATTGTATGGATGTATGAAATTTCTTTAATCTCCTATTGATGAACATACTGTGAATAATACTACAATGTATATCACTTTGCCCACATGAGAGCAAGGCCACTGCTAGCCTATCAGTGCTGTCTTAGTTAACCCCACCTTATTCCCTATTTCAGAGACACTGAGACAAGGGCTTGGGTGCAGTTAGTTTAATAAGGTGTAATCCCAGGAAGCACAAGTAAGGAAGTAGAGAGAGTGAGATGGGGGAAGAGGAAAAGCCAATATAAGGGTGTATTTTATAAGTTTCTAGGACCTCCTGAGAAGTGTACAGAGCACCCCAGAATTGTTCACAGAAGGCCAGAAGGCTGGTGCATTTATGCACTGTCTTTTGTGCCCCATTGGATAAAGGTTGCCCCTTGATGCATTACCCTCTCACACTCCCAGCACTAATTTTACCCTCAGGAAAGAAAGCTCAAAAAAGGCTACTGTCAACAGAGATGAGTCTAAGACCATAAAACTGTCCACTGCAATGTGGCTGAGAGAAGGCTGAGTTACGTGATGCGGTTACTAGAAAGCTCAGTTACATTTGCCTTTGTGAAAATTAGAAAAAGGTGCTCCCTCTAGGCTGAGGCGATCTTGCATTCTCATAGCATCTCTGTGTTAATTTTGAAAAGGCTCCTTTATCTAAGCTCTTCTTGTTTCCTATCTCTCTCAGACAACTGTTCTTTGCTGCTTGATGGCAAATATCTTCCAAATCATTTTTTTTTTACATTTGGTCTTAATTTTGTCTAGGTATGAAGGTAAATACAGTACCAGTTACCCCTTCTTGGCCAGCAATGGGACTCTTTATATATGCATTTTTAATTTCCATTAATACTTCCATGCTGGCTGTATCAATTTCTACTCCAACTAGCAGCGACTTGTAAGTGCCTCTGTGTTTATGTGCCAGCCAAAAGACAGAATGTATGGGTGAAAATGGTATTTCATAGTAGTTTTAATATGCATTTATCTTACTGTAAGTGATACTGAGACTCTTTTCAGATATTTAAGAACCATTTGCATTTCCTTTCCTATAAACTCTTTATTCATATCCTTTGCCCATTCTTGCTGGGTTGTTGGTCTTTCCTTAATGATATATTGAGGTCCATTGCTTCAAAGGGTCACAGCACAAGTCGAAGGTCACACCAAGTTAAAGGATAATGCTGTCGTTATGGTGCACCCTATACCATTGGTGTTTTATTTATGAAGCACCATAATATTTTAGATTTTATCTTAGTATTTGTCAAGCAGAATATGAAACTGAAAACACTTTCTAGTAGCTATGATAATGTTCTCAAACATGAGAACACACACATGTAAACATATTTTGAAGCTAGAACTTCAAGGACAGGTACATGTACTGCTATCTGTAAGTGCATTGAGGGTAGGGATCAGAACTTTTTTTTAAAGATTTTATTTATTTGACAGAGAGAGCGAGAGAGCACAAGCAGGGGGGAGCAGTAGAGGGAGAGAGAGAAGCAGGCCCCCTGATGATCAGGGACTCCATCCTAGGACCCCGGAATGATGACCCCAGCTGAAGGCAGACGCTTAAGCATCTGAGCCACCCAGGCATCTCCAGATCTTATTTTTATAGTTCAAGTTTCTGGAATATTTTAGGATCTCTCTTTCTCCCTCTCTCTCTCTCTTTCTCTCTCTCTCTCTGTGTGTATATATATATATATGTATATATATATATATATTAAGAAATATGTGCTCTCTCTTAAAAAGGTTCTCTGATATGCCACCCAGCATCTCATACAATGGCAGAAGTGCTAGGCTTTCCTTTTATTTTCATAACTCTGTCTTCTGGCTTCCCTTTTTAGACTATATTTTCTTTCTTCACAATGTGCTCACTTTCCTTATAGTAAGTCTATTTCTTTTAATTGCTTGAGGAAAGTTTTACTATGTCTTCATTTTCATCACAAAGAATTCACTTTTACCAAAGAATTTGAAAGAAATGTACTTTTTTAAAAACATTTTTGTTATGGAAGTAAAATTTAAATATGGTGAGATCCATACATCTTAAATGTATGATTTGATGGATGTTCCTAAATGCATACACAAGGCAGCATTATGATTTTTCCTGGGCCCTAGGTACTTTTGCATTCATGTGCCCCTTTCTTTATAAAAAAATGTTAAAAATTATATTTTATGATTGTGTTGGTAGAACAACCAATATAATCGAAGATACATGCATTATCGCTATATTCATTTTATATTTCTAATTTTCAAAGAAATTAAAATGAAAATATTTTCATGGCCCCTAAAAATCTTGTGGGTCCTAGGCTTACCTACTGTGCCTGGTGTAGAAGTCAGCTCTGTGTATACATCTGTGTAGCCATCACCCTAAATGAGATATAGCATATTTCAGGGTACCGGGGTGGCTCAGTTGCTTAAGCATCTGCCTTTGGCTCAGGTCATGATTCCAGGGTCCTGGGATCGAGGCCCACATCAGGCTCTCTGCTCAGCAGGGAGTCTCCCTCTGCCTACCACTCTGCCTACTTGTGCTCTCTCTCTGTCAAATAAATAAAAATCTTAAAAGAAAAGAAAAAAAGAGATGTAGAATATTTCTGTTACCTCAGAAGATTTTCTTGTTCTTCCTTCCTGTTGGTCCCCATCCCCAAAGACAACCACTTTTCTGATTTCTATTACCATATTCTTGAGCTTTATATATATAATCATAGTTTGTATTCTTTTCTACCTGGCTTCCTTTATCAATAAAATATTTTTATGATTCATCCTTATCCTTGTTTGCATTAGTAGTTCATTCCTTTTTATTGCTTAGTAGTACCTCATTTTGTAATGTACCATAATGGGTTCCTCAGTTCTCCTATAAATGGACATTTGAATTGTTTCTACTTTGGGGCTACCATGAATAAAACTGCTATGAACATTTTTGTACAAGTCTTTTTGTGGACATTAAGTTTTTGTTTTTCTTGAAAAATTGCCTAGGAATGTAAATACTGTGTCCAAGGGATGGAAAATATAGATGTATTGCTTAATTTATAAGAAACTGCCAAACTGATTTCCAAAGTAGTTTTACCATTTTATGCTACCAGCAGCATGTATGAGAGTTGTGTTTCTCCATACCAACATTTACTCTCTTTTTAATTGTAAACATTCTTAAGGGTACAAAATGGCACAGTATTGTACATTTTTTCCCCTGAAAATTTTAAAGAGAAGTAATGAAAAATGAAATTTACACTTCTCCATCCGATGTTTAACTTGAAAAACACCCTTTAGACATGACTTTCTTCTCTTTCTTTTCACCAATAACTAGTGAGCCTCTCTTTTTCTCGTTAGTTGTTATCCATCAGGCCCTTCCCTAAATTTTGGCCACAGTAATCATCACAGCATTGACTATTTTAATGAAAGCAGTTTCAGGAAAGTGGGAGGGGCAAAATCTAGAATGTAATTGTTTGGATGTTCATATTAGGCTGTCTTCATGTTTTCATAAAGAAAACAATCCACTCACCACAGTAACGGCAATGTAAATTTTACAAATTACTTCGTAGGATAGATAGATGAAGGAATTTATATCACACAGTGCACAGAATTTTCTAGAAAATTCCTCATTAGACTTCTTCCTACTCTTTTTTTCCCCCAACTAGCAGCCACTAGCTCTCTTCTTATTCACTTTCTCATGCTAGTCTGTATGCCACCTATTCATGAATACTAATACTGTATTTTTTTTAAAGATTTTATTTATTTATTTGACAGAGAGAGATCACAAGTAGGCAGAAAGGCAGGCAGAGAGAGAAGAGGAAGCAGGCTTCCCACTGAGCAGAGAGCCCGATGCAGGGCTCGATCCCAGGACCCTAAGATCATGACCTGAGCCGAAGGCAGAGGCTTTAACCCTCCGAGCCACCCAGGCGCCCCTACTAATACTGTTTTTAATTTGAGAAGGGTCACCATATTGAGGAGGATAACAAACCATACACCATCTGCCTTCCTTTAGAAGACAATGAGGGGTTATACATGTAAAAATATATATATATGTTCTGCAACACTGATTTTCTTTCTGAATTACTTTTGGCAGCCTGATTACTTAATACAAAAAACACTTTCTTCTACATAACAGTAAGGTCATTAAGGAACAGTTTGCTTGTCAGATTGCATAAAAAGACCTTCCCAAAACAGATATATATTAAAACAAAATAAATAAATAAAAACACCCTACCACCACTATTACTGTATACACAAATGTCACTGTTGCTGCTGTTAAACTTTTGGAAATCTGCTAGAACATCATGTTCTCTTACCTCTACCCTGCACAACTAGGAATGGCTGCTCTGTTGTACCATCATGGAGATGCATGGTTCTTTGGAATGCACTATAGCTGTCACCTCCAACGTAGCAGGGAAAGTAATAACCTTTATGGATGTTTATAACAAGCTAAGTAATGACAATTTACACTATCAGCCCATCATGGAAAAAATATGCAACACCAAAAAGTCTTATAATTTCCTCTTAAAATCTATAAATGAGAAAATACACCTGGGTGGAGTTTAGGATTACATAAGGAGAAAGGGGAACCCTCCTACACTGCTGGTAGGAATACAAACTGGTGCAGCCACTCTGGAAAACAGTATGGAGGTTCCTCAAAAAGTTGAAAATACAGCTACCCCACGACCCAGCAATCGCACTACTGGGTATTTACCCTGAAGATACAAATGTAGTGATCCGAAGGGGCACGTGCACCCGAATATTTATAGCAGCAATGTCCACAATAGCCAAACTATGGAAAGAACCTAGATGTCCATCGACATGAATGGATAAAGAAGATGTGGTATGTATATACAATGGAATACTATGCAGCCATCAAAAACCCCAAAATCTTGCCATTTGCAATGACGTGGATGGAACTAGAGGGTATTATGCTAAGCAAAATAAGTCAATCAGAGAAAGACAATTGTCATATGATCTCTCTGATATGAGGAATTTGAGAGGCATGGCAGGGAGTCATGGAGGGTAGGGAGGGAAAAAATGAAACAAGATGGGACTGGGGAGGGAGACAAACCATAAGAGACTCTTAATCTCAGGAAACAAACTGAGGATTGCTGGGGGGTGGGGGGGAGGGGTAGGGTGGCCGGGTTATGAACATTGGGGAGAGTATGTGCTATGGTGAGTGCTGTGAATTGTGTAAGACTATTGATTCACAGACCTGTACCTCTGAAGCAAATAATATATTATATGTTAATTTAAAAAAAAGAATATATGGTATTATTCCATGTAGAATAAAGGAAAGGAAGATTGGATTTGGCAGAAAGCTCTCTATTGCTTTGGAGTACTATTGTTTATCTTCATTTTATACTTTTTTTAAAATCCAAAAAAGTATGTGTGTGTGTTTGCCTTAATACCCTGGTTTTGAAATTGCTATTGTTTAGACTCGTACAGCTCAAAGGAAATCTTGAGTAACCCAACCATCAATTTTTGGTTGAGTAATAAAAGCTATCATATGGAGTCTTTGCTTGCAATCCTGAGCACTTAGTGTTCCTTCCCCTCTGTTATTAATGCTACATTTATTGAGCCTTTAATATGAACTAAACGGGGATGGTACAGATCATCGTTCTTATCTCAGTCTGAGTTCAGTGACACACAAGTAAGCCAATTATTGCAATGCAATATTCGAAATGGGAGGCACTTCACTTAGACTGGGGTCTGGGGCCTGGGATGGGAAGTATTAAGGGATGTTTTCAGTTTTTATGGTCTGGGAAAGATTAGATAGATCGATACATAGATGGCATTAAAGTCTTAAATGATGGATTTTCCCCTCAATATTTAACCCTTGCTCCCTAATTATTAACTAATTCTATTTCTTCTCAATTGAATTATAAGGTACGTTGAATTACTATTATATATTATAACGTTTATTTACACAAATGGGAGATTCCTTTTCGGTTCCATTCATTTTTGCATTCTGTGTGGTGTCTAAACTTTTCATTATCACAGTTTTATGATATTTTAGTATCTGGTAGACCTAGTGCACTAAAGGTTCTTCTTTATAAAATTTTCCTTGCCATTCTTACCAGTTCTTTCACGTGAATTGCAGGATTCTTTTGTCAAGCACTCTCCTCCCCCAGGCAATTCCTGTGGGGAACTTGATAGGGGTTACATTAAATCCACATATTAATGTGGGCTGAACTGACATATTTCTACTCTTCAGTCTTTTCATGCTTTTTTTTTATAAGGACCAAAGATTTATTCAAATTATGTTAGAAAATTAGGAGTTTATCATAAGAAGAAGTAGCGGAGACATTCATTTACATTCTGTGCATATTTCTGAAGTTTGCTGTTTTCCTCCTCATGGCACATTTATGTTTTTTTAAGTTATCTATGATATTTTAGATATTTTGGTTGCTATCATGAATAGGATTACATTTGCTTTATGTTTCCTTATACATACTTTTTTTAATGTTTTATTTTATTCAGCCACTTTATCAAGTCCTATTGTTTCTTTCTTTTTTTTTCTTTCTTTTTCTAGAAGTTTTTCCATGGATTCTTTTTGGGCTTCTATGTAAACAAAATCATTTTCAAATAATGACTACTTAGGCTCCTTTCATTAAATTGTTTTCAAACCAGTCACTGTGGAGGCAGCATGAAAGATGGGAAAGTGGGACTGAAGGCATGGAAATCAGATGAGAAATTATGGTGATCAAGAACTGAAGCAAATTAATAAGGGTTGAATGGAGAGGATGGATTAAGAGAAAATCAAAAGGTAGGAAGTGCAGGACTCAGTGACTGGGGTAAAGGGAGAAGGAGGGTGATGTTTAGACTTCTGCTATGACTGACTCTGGAGAAATAGAACTAGACTATTTTTGTGGAAAAGAACAGAGTTACTCAGGTTACAATTAAGGGAACTTAATTGTAGCAGTTTATGGTGTCTTCATGAGTGAAATAAGCATACAAGGATTTCTGGGCTGCAGAGTCTGGGGCCTAGTTTGGGGACAGTAAGTTAGTTATGCCAGGTGTCCTTGTTCTTATAGCAGTTTGATGGGCCCTTGCATTTCTGGTGACAGCTTCTCTCTGTCCCTGTGTAGTAACAATGGATCATAGTATCTGCCAAAATCTAAATGGCCAATTATCACTTACAGTGTACTAGTTAAAAAATTATCCCTGAAAAAAAAAAAAAAAAGTTGTGTAAGCCAGAGAGAGAGAGAAACTGCCCAAGGTTGGAAGATACAAATTTGAACAAAGCTGGGAACTGTGAATGAGAAGTAAATACATACATACATACATACAACTCTTTGTTGTTATGAAAGGTCTTTTGCAATGGAGTGTCAGAAACTTAAACAAGCACATGTGTCATACAGCGCAATACATATTATGTTAATGCAAATGAGAGTCTATTGGAGTTGTTTAGAGCATGTGCTTGGGAATCGGATTTCAAGGTTCATATTCTAGCTTTGCCACTTCCAGGCTGTGTGAACTTAGGCTAGTTAGTTAATTTTACTGTTTCTGTAGCTACATCATTTGTAAAATGCAGATTCTCCATGCCTTCCTCATAGAAGTGTTATGAGAATTAATATAAAAATATTAATGTTAATAATAATTAACATAAATAAAGCACATAAGAAAGTGGCTGAAACTCAGAGTCACTTAAGTATTTATTATTATTCTTATTTTTGTTGTTGTTATAATTCCCTGTCTTAAAGCATGACAGCATGAGCGTGACCATAAAAAGAGGGGAAAATGAAGTTTTACATAAATAAATGCTTAATGTAATGTGGATTAAGATGGCAATATGAGCTATCCATTGCTTTAAAAGAGGCTCTTAAAATCATACTTTTATAAACTCCTTGCTCTGCAAGTAAACCCACAAGAAGACACATAGATTCCCTTGACCCCACCCTCTCATTCCCCTTCTACCTTGTGTCCATGCCAAATTTTGTGATCTATCGTTAAGTACAAATTACTAGTTAAGTGCAATAAAGATTCTTTTGAAATACATTTTGGGACCCATATAGTTATTTTAAGTACATAAAACCAGAATTAAACTGTCTTTATTGCTTGCTTTTGAACTCATATACTCCTTGGAATTCTCAATTAAGCAGAATTTGGGAACCAAAGTTTCCAAATCTTGGCCTAAAGTCTTTTGTGGAAACACTTTCATAATCTTTATTTGGATTTATATTAGTATGTATTTGTGTAAACTATAACTTCTAATTCTGTAATATCTGGAGACATTAAAAGTGAGACAAAATTTCTGGGCCGTCAGTACTTACAGATTTTTCTTCCTTTGTTCCTTCATTCCTTCTTTCCCTTCTTCTCTTCTTCTCCCCCTCTTCCTCCTACTGCTCCTCCTCTTTCTTCCTCTTCCACTTTTTCTTATTCGTTTCTCCTTCTCCTTCCTCTTCCTTTTGATAAGACTCAGAATATTACAATCATTGGTTAGTTCACCACAGTCTTCTTCACTAAAAACTGTTTCTTTCCACTATAATTAATTAAACAAATATTTAATGACCATTTATTCTGTGAAGGGATGTAAGGTTCATAAAGGCAGTTTCCATCATGTTTGTCACTGTATCTCCAATGCCAACCATGGTGCATTGCATATAAGGGGTTATCCAAAAGTATTAGGTAAAAAGAGGTGAATAAAGGTCCTATACTAAAGCAGTGAAATATAGAAGAATCAGCATAAGCTTTAGATGTGGGCTCAAATTTCAGTTTTCCTAATTATTATCAAGTGAACTATAGCAAGTTGCTTAACTTTTTTAGGTAAGTGGAGATAATATCTGTTTTATAAGGATTATGAAAATTTAGCAAGATGATACTTTACTAAAACTCCTACTGAGTGTATAGTACATTCCAGGGACTGTGTTTCAAAATATAGGACTTTAAAAGTTCAGTGGATTATAATTCCTATTCTTTTTAAAAAAATTTTTATTTTTTTTGAGAAAGAAAGAGAGAGAGAACAAGTGGGAGGAGCGGCAGAGGGAGAGGGAGAAGCAGGCTCCCGGCTGAGCAGAGGCTCTATCCCAGGACCCTGAGATCACGACCTACACCAAAGGTAGATGCTTAACGGAATGAACCACTCAGGCACCCCTATAATTCCTGTTCTTAAGAAATTTCCACATAATAATATAAGTCACAGAATATTATGAAAATAGGAGTGTTCAAAGTAGGAAGGAATGACATGTGTTTAAAGGAATCAAGAAAGGAGGTGGCATAAGAAATGGTCCTTAAAGGATAGTTAGAATTTCAACAATTAAAATGGGTAGGCATATCCAGATTAAACAAAGAGAACATTAGCAGAGAGGTAAAAAGGTACTGAGGGTGACTGAAAAAAAGGCCTCTTAGTCTTGGCTGAAATGTAGGGTTGGTACAGGTAAGTATTGAGAGACACACGAGGAATGTGGGGGTGAGGACATATTAGTGGTGTCAGGTTCTTTAATCCAGTAGACAATAAGCAATTTCAGGTGTCAGGCCTCTGGAACAATCGGATCCTAAGGTGGAAGTGCCTACGCTGGGAGAAACCTGATGGGAGACGCTATTGCACTATTACATCTAAGAGATAATAAAGGCCTGCAGCGAGGGGAGGGCAGAGAGAATGAAGACACAGGAGAGGCACATTTTAGAATCTGCAGTGTGTGACTAGCGCTCCACACAGAAGCACTGTGCTGAGCGGCCCCAGTGACCGGAGCTATTTACACAGATGGGTAAGTCTCAGGAAGGTGTCGTTTTAGATTTTGAATATGGGTCAACTTTGAGGTTTGGGTTACACCTCGCTGCCACCTTCTCTTTTTTCAGGTTCACCTCCTCTCTCCATCTCTCTCTCTCCATTAAGGAACTGGGCTTTCTACCCTCAACCTGACCCTGCGTTTATCGTCACCCTACAATCCTGCTTCCGAGTGGTGCTTCCCATAGTACTCTCGCAGCCAGCATGGCCACAGGTCAGGCCTTGGCCTGTAGGACACTCCACCCACCTGATCCCCTGTCGCCTTCGCCTGAGCAGCTTCCAAGCTTGCGCCCCTATGGCCCTTGGGCCAATAGGCAAGCCCTAGTTCTGGGACTCGCCTGGCTATTGGTTGGCCGAGACATGGTGAGAGATGGTGCGGTGCCGGTTCTCCGCAGCAGGGAGAGCTGTGGGAGGTTGTTAAGGCGACCGTTCGTGACGTAGCCCCGTGAGGCCGAGCCGCACCCAGATGATTGGCTAGACGATCGGACGATCCTCTCTCATTGGTCGTAGGCTCAGCCCGCACCGAGTGTGCGTATGTCGGCGGTTCCTTCCGCTTCGCGTCTCCGTTGACTGGAGACAGGCGGAGCGCCGGCGCCCCGGTTCGGTGGCCTCTAGTGAGATCTGGAGGTGAGGCAGGCGGTGGCAGCGAAGGAGGCCCAGGGCGGCTGGGAGCGGGGCAGTGGTGGGTGGAAGCGGGATTAGGGCCGCGTTGATGGTGGTTCTCGGGGTCCTCCTGGCCCTGGGAAGGGGCAGTCGGCAGCTCTTGCGGACCTGGCGGGAGCTGCAGGGGCGGCGTTGCGGGTGTGGCGGCCCGGTCCCGCGGAGACTCTAAGGAGAAACGACCTTGAGGCGCGGCGGGCCGACTGGCGGCCCGCACTAATGCTGGGGGAGCCGAGCGGCCAGCCTGGGCCCAAGGGGCGGGCGGCAGGCCGGCTTCTTCTTGGCTGCCGCCGTCACCGTCGGTGGACCGGCGAGGCGTAGCCGCGTCGCCCGCCCAATTCCAAATAGTCGGTGTAGGCTGGCAGTTGCGATCATCGGGGCGGAGAGGGTGCCAGGTAGCGTGACCTCGGAAGCCCCTCGACTCGAGAAATGCTGGGAGTGCGTGTGTGTGATGTGGTGGGCCCACAGCTCGGGGAGAGGCCATGAGAAAGTCTATCAGGTGCAGCGTTCACGCCCAGGCGCTGCTATTCATCAGCACCTTTCTTTAAAGTGATGGGGAAGATTTCTATAAATGCTGCTAACACAGAGCCGTGAAAAAGAACCGTGGATCTGCAGAGAAGGGTCATTTCCAGGAGAGACGAGTTGAGAGGATGCGGAGCCCAATGTAGGGACTTGCCCCCCCCTTTTTCTTTTTTTGTAAGGGGCTTTAGTCTCCTTGGTGCTGATGTAGTTGAGTCCAAACCTTGTAGGTTTTCCGGAATTATTTGGTTTGGGTTAGGAAGACGCGCCTTGGGGGTTTAAATACATAACGGTCGGTTTCTGCCGTAGGAGAAGGCAGATGTACTCCATCTTAAATGGTCGTCTGAAATATTTCATAGCTTGGTTGAGGGCATGCCGCCTTAGAGTTGGCCCTGAAAAGTCATAGGAAACATTTGTTTCTAGGCTATACTACATAATCATGCACGATTTCAGTGTCTTAATGCAGAGAATATATTTTTTGCTCATGAATGTATTTTACTCTCCATGCAATGAAAGACATTTTCTGATTTAGAAGTAATCTAGCAAAGGCCTGGAGTGTACTGTGGGATCGACTGGTTTTTGAGGGCCTGCTTTGTTGTGTCTTTCCAGGATTTGTGATAAACTTGGTAGTAAGGACAAATGGGATTTAGTAACATGAAGGTTAAAAAAATGTACAAAAATTAATCATTAACATATGAGGCTCATGTGTGGCATGAGCCTTTCAGGATGAAGTGTGTAATGTGCTCGTGTGTGCTCTTCTTATTCTTATATGATCTACTTTTTAAACCATGGATGGATAACTACATGTATATCAGTATCTATTTAGGTTGACCTATATGAAATTGCAGGTATTCGAAATTTGACTTTTTTTTTTAACCTACAAAAGTAGCAGTTTCACATGGTTCCACGTAATACTTGTCTTTGTCAAAGAACTTAGGAACTCTAGCTTAGTAAGTGAATAAAGAGAGATGTGACTTACAAAAATAAAGATGTTACTTACAAGCGCATAATAGAATGGGGTGTGGAATCCAGGTTTCCTGGTTTCCAGCGCAAGATTTTTTTTCCCCTCTACGATACTAGGTTGAGCAACAGAATGCTAGATCCTGTTGGAACTAAGGATGACTCAATATGAGATGTGGTTCTGTCTTCAAAGAGTCAGAATGTACATAGCAATTAATTTGAGAGCTGTGTAGGGTGGTGTGTAATCAAATGCTAGGATGTATAGTGCAGGAGGAGTGCAGGGTGGGAGGAAAGCAAGTTGGATGCCAAAGCATCCTTTTCTGCAATTGGCTATGCTAGGTGGTTTCTGTAACACATTGGATAGGAGTTTGAGGAGTCCATTGAATTTAAATCATTTTTCTTTTGAAGAATCTGAAATGTTTGTGGCATATTTCAGTGGGCATAAGCAAGGCATACCTTGCCTATTTAGCTTGATTTTTTTTTTTTTTAAAGTAAAGTGTTTTTACTACAGCATGGCCCAAATAGGGTCCATTGAATTTGCCTGAGCTGTCCTGTAGCCTGCTTATGCCACTTGGAACTGCTGATGAAGGTGGAAGACTGGATTCTTTGGCATTTAAATACTTTGCATAATCACAGGGAAATGGGTAGGGTGCTCATGAGAAATGAGATGGTGTACAATTAGGGTTACTTTTGACACACCTTGTGTGTTTTTTTTACTGAGTTTGTATTTCCGAATAGGTGAGCTTCTCTGTGTTTGGGGCTGGTTCACAGAATCATGTGTAATTTTTTTCTGAATGTTGCAAAGATGAGTTAATATCTAGGAAAGAAATGTCCCAGAATTCACAATGCTACCATGAAATCTTTTAAAGGGACAACATAATTTGTCTAATAGGTAATTACGGGTTAATGATGCTAAACCAATTTGTGATCAAATTGGGGTGCCTTCTTGCTAGCAGCTCAGATTATAATTGAACTGAACTAACTTTTTAATAGTGAAGAATACATTGACTTAATAGGGAATAACCTAAGTTGAGAGGTTTTTTTGGTGGTTAGAAATCGTTTTGTTGGGGCGTGTGGGTGGCTCAGTGGGTTAGGCCTCTGCCTTCGGCTCAGGTCATGATCTCAGGGTCCAGGGCTCTCTGCTCAGCGGGGAGCCTGCTTCTTCTTCCTCTGCCTGCCTCCCTGCCCACTTGTGATCTCTTTCTCTCTGTCAAATAAATAAATAAAATCTTTAAAAAAAAGAAAGAAAATAAATCGTTTTGTTAGAGAGCGATAGTGTTAGAAATCGTTTTGTTAGAAATCGTTTTATTAGAGAGAGTGTTAGACATCATTTTGACTTAGTGTTGATATGTATTTTTAGTTGATTCATTTTCTGGAACATTGATGCTAGTTGATCTCTTAGACCAGTTTGTAGGGTTTTGTGTTTGTTTTTGAATATAAGAAGGATGTTATGTGATAGAAATCTGTCCTGAAAATCTAGGCTCTTATGAGGCTTTTGGTTATATTGAAGTAGGATTCAAATCTAAGATATGATTAATACTCTCCAAAGCTTTAAGTCCCAAGTCCTTGCTTGGCTAATAGAAACTATTTTTGTTATTGTTCATTTTTGAAAACAGTGTATAGACTGTAGCCTCTCTTCCCTACCCCATTCCCCTTTAATATATTCCCTGAATGCTCTACATTCAGCCTTTAACCGAGGGTGGGCAGGAGTGGTTTGCTAGCAGGTGGGCAATTATATTTATATCTTGTTGGCTTAAAGTAATTTTTAGGTCATTTCAAGATGGGTCAATAAAGTACATGCTACTGTAGTTTATGAGTTTATTTTTAATTAAGCAGGTATTTGTTCAGCAACTGCTGTGTGTGGTGCAAGGTTCTGGAGGATAAAATGAGGAATAAGACTCAGGGAGGAAGGTTGAAAAAGCATAAATAAACATAGGCAGATGCATGCCACATATGTAGAACTTAGTGACTGCCAGCCTTTTAAAATTGAGACCGACAGTAAGTAATACATGTTATGTTGGAACTATACACACTATATATAATTTCATGAAACATCAAGTGTTATGAAATAATACCTATACTATATTCTTACTTAGCTATTTTTTTCTATTTTATTTTATTAAACACTGTTCTTACTCACAAAATTGATTTCATGATTGAGTTGATCCAATGAAAGGTGGTCGCCTGCAGTGGGAAAGCCAGCTGTCTAGTTGGGGCCTGGTACAGCTGAAATGGGGAGAACTTCATGTGACCACAGTGGGGGATGACGTTCAGGAATTGCTTTGGTTCCTAAAAGTTACTCTTATTTTCTTTCCCTTAACCTTTTAGATAGAGTAATTAACTTCTTTTTCTTCATTTGCTGCCTTTTAATTTTCTGTCTTCAATAAATGAGTCATTTTCTTAGTTATTACCACAAACATGAGATTCATTTGAGTTCTTGCTAGTGTGTCAATCAGTAGCCTTTCTTTCTTTCTTTCTTTTTTTTTTAAATATAATGTGTTATTTGTTTCAGGGGTACAGGTCTGTGAATCATCAGTCTTACACAATTCACAGCGCTCACCATAGCACATACCCTCCTTAATGTCCGTTCCCCAGCCACCCCAGCCCTCCCATCCCCCTCTCCTCCAGCAACCCTCAGTTTGTCTCCTGAGATTAAGAGTCTCTTTTGGTTTGTCCCTCTTGGTTTTGTCTTGTTTCATTTTTCCTTCCCCTCCCCAATGATCCTCTGTCTTGTTTCTCAAATTCCTCCTATCAGTGAGATCATATGATAATTGTCTTTCTCTGATTGACTTATTTCAGTAGCCTTACTTTTTAAATCTTAATGTGAAATAGATTTTTATGGGTAGTTAAATATGCTTTATTGTGAGCATTAGTTTTAGTATAAGAAGGCTTACAAGTTCCTATACTAGAGACCAGTGACTATATCAGATTTTTTACAAAATAAGAATATCAAAATTATTGTAATTTAGCCAACAGACATGGGGAGGTTTAGTCATGGTAGTTGTTAGATCAAAATTACCCGTATATTCTCCAAGGGCGCCTGGGTTGCTCAGTTTGTTAAGCGTCCGACTCCTGATTTCAGCTCAGGTGGTGAACTCAGGGTCATGAGATTGAACCCTGTGTTAGGCTCCGTGCTCAGTGAGGAATCTGCTTGGGATTCTCTTTAAAGATTAAATTAAAAAATTACCTGTATGTTCTGTTGGGAATTTTTGAATGTCAGACATCTGCTTTGGCCAGCCATCCTCTTCTTCCAGTACTGTTGTGGCATTTTATTAGCTGTAAAATTTGGAAAAGACTTTTTTCTATGGTGACAGCAAGAGTAGGAAGTTTCGTTAAACATCATTTTGCTAGTAACATTATGCTATATGTTGGATGGGTTGGAAAAGTGTAATGGACCCTTGCCTTTGAGGAGGACACTCAACAAGTAGATTGTATTTGCCTTTTGTGTAACCAGAATGTGGAGAATGTAGAGACTGCTTATGGGCATTTTATACCAGGATAATTAGAAAACAAATGCGAATAGTTGTTTTCACTTCTTTTTTTCTGCTTTATTGCTCTCCTCCTTGGCTCAGATAATATTGTGGGCTGAGATATTTATTTGGTTTCATCATAAGTGCTTGAATTCATACAACTTGTAAGAAATAGCTAGTTTTTAAGTTGGTTGCTAGTGACTAATAGAGGATTTAAGTTTTGTGAGTAAGAAAGTAGTATCAGAGTCCTCTTATTTTGATTTTATAGTTATTTTACAGAACTAATAAGGAACACTGCCAAATAGTGTTATTCATATGTATAAGACACTGTGCCTACAAAAGCAGGGTTTACAGTGCAAAATCTTAAAATCTTTTCCTAAAAATACAGTGAGCTGTGTACTAAGTGTTCACACTTGATATTCCTTTTAGGATCCAAGAATTCTGTAGCTACAATGTTGTCAAGACTTTTCCGAATGCACGGCCTTTTTGTGGCCTCCCATCCCTGGGAAGTCATAGTGGGGACAGTGACACTGACCATCTGTATGATGTCCATGAACATGTTTACTGGTAATGATAAGATCTGTGGTTGGAATTATGAGTGTCCAAAATTTGAAGAGGTTTGTGAAATTAATTATTGTCTAAATTTCATTTTCAGTTTCTGAAGAGCATTTTCTCTTAGTGACCATATAATAAAAAAGTTACAAGTAAATCTTTATCTTAGTTTTCATGAACTTACCTCAAATTTCTATTTACTTATGTAGTTTGGAAATAACTTTTTGCCTTTTCTGCAAAAATGAGTATAATTGACTTTACTAGAGAAAATAATAGCTTTAAAAGTGACTAACAGAAAAATGATTGGCTTTAAACAGTGGATTGTTTAAAAATTGGATTTGATTTTTGATTTGCATGTTTAATATTTTTATTTGACTTGTATTGTGCCTATATTTATATTATCATGGTAATATACAAACTGATGATGCATACAAAATAAAAATTCTTACTTATAGTTGTTTATTTTAAAAGGTAAAGCTATTGAGATTTTTTTTCTATCTCTTCCAATAGGATGTGTTAAGCAGTGACATTATAATTCTGACAATAACACGATGCATAGCAATCCTGTATATTTACTTCCAGTTCCAGAACTTACGTCAACTTGGATCAAAATATATTTTGGGTAATCACTTTATACATTTAACTTCTTTGTGCTATCAAATTTTTTATTTGCTATGCAAATACATAATTTTGTTTGTTCAAATCATGTATATGGAAATGTGTATATTGCTTAAAGTGCACTGTACGCATTTAATGGTTTCCCTACTGGGAGTAAACATTCTGATATTTGAGATCTTAATAATCTGGAGAATATATTATTTCTTTCAGAATATTGTATGAGACTGTATGTTATTATTTTTGTAATAAAGGGTGATTTTTTTCTGTTTGAATTTTGTCATTTTAGGTATTGCTGGCCTCTTCACAATTTTCTCAAGTTTTGTGTTCAGTACAGTTGTCATTCATTTCTTAGATAAAGAATTGACAGGCTTGAAGTAAGTATTTAAAACATAAATACACTTTTTTCTAAAATATATTAAGAACTATTTTTCTCCAAGTTGTAAAGTATTGTAATATATACATTTTAAAAAGTTTATAGGAAATATGGGGAAAATTTTTCATGCTGTCATTTAGCTAATGTTAATACTTGTTAACATTTTGGTATATATCCTTTCCTACTTTTTTTTACACTTAAAAATTCTGAGATCATATAACTTCTTTATGCCCCATAATAGTTCAATATCTTTGCATGTCCTTAATGCTAAACTAAATTATTTGTATTGGCTGTCCAGTATTCCCCTGTGTGAATATATTGTAGTTCATTTACTTAATCCTCTAGGATTGAATTGTTAGGTTATTTAATTTCCTCTATTAATAACACTGTGATGAATGTCTCTGTGGCTAACCTTGTGTTCATATTCATTCTTAGAATATATTTCTAGGAGTGAGACAGGCTGTGTAAGCTTTTAGGGGTTTTGAGTGCTATCATTGCCAACTGTCTCTCCAGAAAGCTTGTTCAGTTTATCCTTCCACAAATAGTGATTAATGTTAAAAAATTATATCTAGTCCACTTTTTTCCCCCATGTTAATTCAAGGATATATTTTTTTACTTAGGATGATATTTTGCTATGAAATTATCAAAAAATATTTCTGTGTAAATACATTTATATTTTTAACATTACAAATATTTTGAGTAATGCGTATGTTTAGCTTTGAGGATGTCAAAGATGTACCTTTTGGGCTGCAAAAAGGTACACTTACTAAAGAATCATACAGTGTATGAGGCGGTTGTTTTATTTTGGAAAGCATTTTTAAGCCACATTTTTTCCTGTTAAATATACCTGATCATCTTGATTTTTTTTTTCCAGTGAAGCTTTGCCCTTTTTCCTACTTTTGATTGACCTTTCTAGAGCAAGTGCTCTAGCAAAGTTTGCCCTCAGTTCCAACTCACAGGTAAGTATTATTTTTAAGACATGAATGTTAATAGTATTTCTTTCTTTCAGTTCGTTTATAATAATAGGAAGCATTAATATTTTCTTCATAGTTCAAGATTCAGGTATTGCCCACAGTCTTAATTGTCAGGTCTTAAGATGGTCTTTCTAGGTACCCCAGGAACTGTCCCATTTATCTAACAACTTAATTATAATTCCATAGGTTCTGGAATTTGGAATCTTCCCCATTTTCCTATTTGAAGGTTTTAGAAATTAAGGTAGTAAGGCTTTTGGATAAGTAAGAGTATCTGTCTACTGAAACCTATCAGAGAACAAGACAGGATATAATGGAAGACAGTCTCACAGGGTAGATTTATTTCTAAAACTTTAGCATTAACCCTAGCATTATTTTCCATCTAAAGTTTTATCTTGGTGTTCATTAGTCACTTTCAATAAACTAACATTTTTAGTAATCTTGCATCAGAGTACCTGAGTATAAAATAGCATGTAATTCTACCTTGATTATGTATTTGATGAATATCTCGACCACTTGAGCATGTTGACAAAAATATGTTTTAGGTTTCATAGTATTAACAAGGTCTCAAAAAAATTGCAACTAAGAACTGTCAATGGTAGCCAAATATAAAATGTTATAGTATTTCATTATCTGGTATTTAAATGGCAGGATTGATGCAACGCCTCAGAGTAAGTAATCTTGCCAAGTAGCATCTCACTTGGTGGAAAGGGAAAGCAGGGCACTGTACATGACCTTTTTCCTAATTCTTTGCATCTAGAATGCCTGTAAGTGGTATTACATTGTCTGTTTTACTCTTGGTATAGCAAATTAGATTTTAGTAAAGGCCCTGGGATGCTCTCCAACATTTTTGAAAGTTGTTTTGTACCTTACCCTCATTGATACGTTTGGTCTGTGTTTTAGGATGAAGTGCGGGAAAACATCGCTCGTGGAATGGCAATTTTAGGTCCCACATTCACCCTTGATGCTCTTGTAGAATGTCTGGTGATTGGAGTTGGTACCATGTCAGGTTTGTAAGCAATTTTTTTTTTTTGGAAGATTTTATTTATTTATTTGACAGAGAGAGAGATCACAAGTAGGCAGAGAGGCAGGCAGAGAGAGAGGGGAAAGCAGGCTCTCTGCTGAGCAGAGAGCCCGATGCGGGGCTCGATCCCAGGACCCTGAGATCATGACCTGAGCCGAAGGCAGAGGCTTAACCCACTGAGCCACTCAGGCGCCCCTATAAGCAATTTTTAATATATTTTAAAATAAGTTTGTAGATGAAGGGGAAAAAAAAGAACACCTTCGATTGCACTGGTTATTCTTAAATTTTGACTTTAAAAGTCTGACATTACTCTTAAAAGATTTTAATTGAATGAGTATGTGGGTTTATCTGACCTTATGTCTGTCTGCTTTAGTGAAAACTTAGTAACAGGTTACTGATTTATTTTTCACTAATGCCATGCCATCTTCTCTTTCTATGCTCCACTCTTTTGAGACTTTGTAGTGTTTATGTTTGGTTTTTTAACCAACATTGTATTCCAAGGTTTTTCTGGAAAGCACCTTCCACACCTACAGCAGAAGCCCAGACTAAATTAGTGACTTGGTTCCCTGCGTTTTAATTGTTATGTAGGAGACAGCGAAGAGTCAGGAATGGGCCAGATCTAAGTTAGGTCCACCTAATAGGCTGGTTGGAAACATTTAATCAGACGGTATGCAGTACATCTTAGCAAGTACCTAGCATTAGTCTCAACACATGTTTCTTAATCCTTAGTTGGATAGTAGAGAGTTAGATCTTAAATATCAAACATAGGACTCCATTATATAGGACAAAAATTGTGGCCTGGCATGGAAATTTGCCAGAATGAATATATCATGCTGTTAAGGTCTCCTAATCATTAAGATTAGACTTCATGGGTTTTTCAGGGAGCTACCCTTTATAACTACAGTTCTAGTCTATTCCTTGGGAGGCCTGAGTGGCTTAGTCGGTTAAGCGTCTTCCTTCGGCTCAGGTCATGATCCCAGCATTCTGGGATCAAGTCTGGCTTCTCCCTCTGCCTGCCACTGCCCCTTCTTGTGCTCTCTCTCTCTCTCTGACAGATAAATAAAATATATTTTTTAAAAAAAATGAACATTCCTTAAAATCTACTTTTGAGATACACTTTTGAGTTTTGACAAAGATGTAGTTATTAAGCCACCACCACAATCAAGAAAAATGTTTTTGATTGGGTGAAAACATACATATGTGATTTTATTCAAATAAAAGAGTATATAGGAAGGTGAAGATTAGCCAGGAGCTGGTAGTAGGTCATGAAACCAAGGATTATTCATTTGAAACTGATGTGGAAAGTAGGATGATGGATTTTAGCATACTGGGTCAGAGAAGTAGCCAAAGGATGTGATGACATTTATAGTTGGAAAAGCCAGTTGGAAGACATGTATACAGCTATACAGAAGTGCTGTAATGAGGGATTTGGCTTAGGGTAGAAAAGGACAGGTTTAACACCTATTGAAGAGGAAGTAACCCTTTGGAAATCCACACAAAAAAAGTCTTAACTTCTTGGAAATAGATAGATTGGTGCTGTCTCTTTGTGTAGTAGCAGCGTGGCCCAGAGAGACTGTTCTGGGATGGAGCGAGGAAGAATGCCTGCAGAGCATATGGCAGCAACAGTAGTCCTGTTGTGCAGAGGGAAACAGCTGATAACCAGGTTGTAAAAGCATTGGCCAAGTGTTGTTTCTGTGGTCTCAGGTTTGAAAGGATTACATTTGGCTACTATCTAAAGTATAGGTTCATAATGCTTTTGTTGTTATAGTTGTATGTTCTCTTGAATTTCCATGTTTGAGAGTAATTGCTGTAGATTTTTTTTTAAGTATAGTTGACATACAATGTATGTTCTTGTTTTATTATGTAGTCAAGTGATCTATAATAATTCAAAAATAAAATATACTGTTGAGTTTCTTGTATTCTAGTTAGCAGTTTTGTAAGAGAAGGGAATAATTATTTACATTTCAAAACATTTTTATATTTAATATGAGTGACATCAGAAACCTGTTTTATATTCAAGTTTATTTGTAATGTTGAGGGAATAGGATTTGGTAATCATAGGTCTTTTTCGGTTCTAAAATTCTGTTACCTTCTATTTGAGAAGATTACCAAGTATTAACTTTAACATTTTGTAGTGGAATGTTTGTTAATTTTGGATCTTGAATTACCTTTGCCCATTATTTAATTTTTCAAACAGATCGGTGAAATTAACCAAAATTATAAGACTATAAATAGATTCAATAGAAGTTCTGTTGAGGTCAGAGTTCAGTAGTACACATAACGTCTTTATTATGGTACTGTATCAGGAATGGCATAGCTGGTAGTAAGTTTTACTTTAATAAAAAGTCTTTGGTCCACAGGCGAATTGCTTTTCTGGTAAAGAATGGAATTGGGTCCTAACTGTTGGAGGTTTGCACAGTAGTATAGCCTGGCCTTGTTCTTATTTCAAAACAGAGTAGTACCATTTCCTAAAAGGGGATTATCAGATGTGTATTTAAGTACAGCAACCATGCCTGGCATTATGACAGATTTGAGACATGGGAGAAGACAAGTTCTCCTTCCTTGAGGGAACTATTCCTGCTGTGCTGTAAGGCTTGGCATCACCATGGAGTTCCTCTTTCTTCTTCCAGTAAATAGCAAAGAGCTTAATCTACTAATATTTTGTATTTGTCTTCTTAGAGGAAAAGTCGCTGTGATGTATGCTCTATCAAAAATACATGTACTTTACTAATTATACATTTAATTTTTCTCTAACCAGGGGTGCGTCAACTTGAAATTATGTGCTGCTTCGGCTGCATGTCAGTTCTTGCCAACTACTTCGTGTTCATGACTTTCTTCCCAGCTTGCGTTTCCTTGGTTTTAGAGGTAAGAGCAGTTCTTACTTACGGCGTTAGTAGAAGGCGTAATGTTTCTCATCACATCCGTTCACATAAATAAAATCAGTACCTTCTAATGTAACACTGGTTTACTTTGTAGCTTTCTCGGGAAAGCCGCGAGGGTCGTCCAATTTGGCAGCTGAGCCATTTTGCTCGAGTTTTAGAAGAAGAAGAAAATAAACCAAATCCTGTTACTCAGAGAGTTAAGATGATTATGGTAATTACATAGTTTTCTTCTCCTTTTAATATCTTTAGTTCCACTGTCATATTCTGCTTTTTGACTTTTTTCTCTCCTTCCTGTTATCTTTCTACAATTGTTGTCTCTTTCATTGATGTTCCTCTTCTTCTTTTTTTTTTATTTCTCATTTCTTTGAGGCTCTTTATCTCTCCCCTCAACAGATTTTTCAAGTTCCTCCACTTTACCTCTCTTTGAAAACCTGTTCTTTACTCTTTGAAAACCTGTTTGCAATGTTTTCAGTAGTTCAGTGGTCTACTGCTTTAGTCACAGAACAAGCATGGGGCTTTCTTTTCATGCTAAGGGGAGGCCGTGGGAGATAGTATCTGGTTATCAAGATGTTAAGGATGAGAACTTGAGGTGCCATTGCTATGCAGAGGATACATAATTTATAACATTTTATTTCAGTCTCTAGGCTTGGTTCTTGTTCATGCCCATAGTCGCTGGATAGCTGATCCTTCTCCTCAAAACAGTACGGCAGAAAATTCTAAGGTTTCTTTAGGATTGGATGAAAATGTGTCCAAGAGAATTGAGCCAAGTGTTTCCCTCTGGCAGTTTTATCTCTCTAAGTAAGTTACCCGAGACCTGCTTCGTCGTGTGTTAATCATAGCACTCTGTGTCACTAAAAGTTAGTTTGTGCCTTTTTTGTTCCTGAGTAATAACATTTTAATTTACTTTCTTTTATTCAGAATGATCAGCATGGATATTGAACAAGTTATTACCCTAAGTTTAGCTCTCCTTCTGGCTGTCAAGTACATCTTCTTTGAACAAGCTGAGACAGAATCTACACTCTCATTAAAAAACCCTATCACATCTCCTGTAGTGACTCCCAAAAAAGTCCCAGATGATTGTTGCAGACGTGAACCTATACTGGTCAGAAATAGCCAGAAAGTCCATGCAGCAGAGGAGGAGACAAGGATAAACAGAGAAAGAAAAGGTGATTTCTTGTTCTCTTTATTTTCTTTTCTTCAACTACTGATTTGTCAAGAAGTTGAGTTCATTTTATTTATTTATTTATTTATTTATTTAAAGATTTTATTTATTTATTTGACAGAGAGAGATCACAGGTAGGCAGAGAGGCAGGCAGAGAGAGAGGGGGAAGCAGGCTCCCTGCTGAGCAGAGAGCCCGATTCGGGGCTCGATCCCAGGACCCTGAGATCATGACCTGAGCCAAAGGCAGAGGCTTTAACCCACTGAGCCACCCAGGCGCCCCTGTTGAGTTCATTTTAAAACTTAACGTTCACAAAAACAAAACAACAACAACAACAAAAACTTAACGTTCACAAACTTCCCACCGTCTTTTGGAACTGGGCTTGGGGTCTCCAGGGTGTGGTGGGGGGAAAGAAGAACAAAAAACTTATGGTCACAGTTGTGAGATTTCTTTTGATCTCTTGAACAGTTGAGGTCATAAAACCCTTAGTGGCAGAAATTGACACTCCAAACAGAGCTACGTTTGTGGTTGGTAACTCCTCCTTACTTGATACTTCGCTGGAACTAGAGACACAGGAACCTGAAATTGAACTCCCGGTGGAGCCTCGGCCTAATGAAGAATGTCTACAGATACTTGGGAATGCAGAGGTGAGGAAAATAAATTAACTCAAGGTTTGTATCTTTCTTAAGAAAAGGAGCTTTTTTTTTTTTTATTAGAGGAAGGAAGGAAGTTATAGGTCCTGAGTACCTACTAAGTTTTGGGCACTGGTGTTGTATGATTTACAGGTAGTGGCCTCATTTATTTATTCCCCGCAACCTTGTGAGATAGTTGGAATTATCTCCATTTTTCAGATAAGAAAGAAAAAGCTGGGGCTCCAGGAGGCTTAAGTATTTCCCAGAGTAATACATTTAGGAAATGGAAAAGCTAGTATCAAGAATTCAAGATTCACTGACTCAAGGTCAATGCTCTTTGTACTTTATTAGTGTTTGCCAGGGAGATAAGCCACTACTCTATTCTCTTGGGTTTTGGGGCCTAGAAAAGGTTGAACTAAAAAATGAGCTTCAAAGACAGAAGAAAGGTTTTTTTGTTTGTTTTTGGTTTGCTTTGAAAGTAAGCTTGATGCTCAAGAGGAAGCTTGTTTTCCTTTTTCTGACATGTGAATGGGTGTTCTGCCTACATGACCATATGAATCCATTCATGCTTTAGTGTGAATATTGTGTTCCATCTGTATCTGCTTAATCTGGTTCATTCTTAATTTATGTGCACATGAGTGAGAGTAACATCGGGTTTGTTTTTCTTTCACTTTTCCTCATTCCTGTTAACATGTGTACTGATATTTGAACTGTCTTGCTATGTACAGAGTTAACGAAATTTAGAGGGTGGGCATCAGAATCTTAATTGTGAATTTTTTTTCTACAAACTTCACTTGTAAAATTTAGTGTTTTGTTTTTACGTTTAGTGTCATTTTTACAAAAGAATTTGCTTTCATTTTGATACTCTTATTTCCATTCATATCATCTCCTTTAGAACTCCAAAGTTCTTTGGGTTCTCCTCTTCTGAGAGCATTGTTTGTATTAAATGCCTTATTTGTTATGAAGAATATGAAATGCACTTCTTCAAGCTTTTTGTCATCCCCTTCCCTCCAATCCCTTCCATTTTCTTTTTTCATTTCTTTAGAAAGGTGCAAAATTCCTTAGCGATGCTGAGATCATCCAATTAGTCAATGCTAAGCACATCCCAGCTTACAAATTGGAAACTCTGATGGAAACCCATGAACGAGGTGTATCTATTCGCCGACAGTTACTTTCCAGAAAACTTCCAGAGCCCTCTTCTCTCCAGTATCTACCGTACAGAGACTACAATTACTCCTTGGTATGTTGTTTTCTTGGTTTAGGAAAGTTTACTTTGAAGCTTTTATTCTTGTAGCTTTATTCTTCAGCTTTTTAGGGTTTTTCTTGATGAGTCTTTTTTTTTTTTAATTTTATTTATTTATTTGACAGGGAGAGAGATCACAAGTAGGCAGAGAGGCAGGCAGAGAGGCAGGCAGAGAGACAGGAGGAAGCAGGCTCCCTGCCGAGCAGAGAGCCCGATGTGGGGCTCGATCCCAGGACCCTGAGATCATGACCCGAGTCGAAGGCAGAGGCTTTAACCCATTGAGCCACCCAGGCGCTCCCTTGATGAGTCTTTTATATGTACATAGTATTATAAAACATTTTTTAAAATCCTCTTACTGTAATTTCGTATTCTGCTTATGATTATAGGTCCTAAAAATTAAGGATATTTTTCCTGTTGTTTATAGTCATTACTCAGTGATTTCAGTACTTCTAAATACCTCTTTTTTTTTTTTAAGCAGTTATTTATTTATTTATTTATTTATTTATTTATTTGTCAGAGAGAGAGAGAGAGAGAGAGAGCACGCGCACATGCAGGGAGAGCAGTAGGCAGAGGGAGAAACAGGCTCCCCGCTGAGCAGGGAGCCTGATGGGAAGTTGATCCCTGGACCGTGGGACGATGACCTGAGTCAAAGGCAGACCCTTAACTGAGTGAATCACCCAGGCGCCCCCAAAAAGATTTATTTGACAGAGAGAGAGAATGCGAGTGAGCATGAAGAGGGAAGGGGCAGAGGGAGAGGGAAAAACAGACTCTCTAATGAGCAGAGAGCCCGTGGGGCTCAGTCCCAGGACCCTGGGATCATTATCCGAGCCAAACGCAGGTGCTTAACTGACTGAGCCACCCAGGCGTCCTAATACTTTTTAAATACTTCTAAAGAGTAAATGAAGGGGGTGCTTAGGTGGCTTGGTTGAGTGTCCCAACTCGTGGTTTCAGCTCAGGTGGTGACGTCAGTGTCATGAGATCAAGCCCCGTGCTGGCCTCCGAGCTCAGCAGGGACTCTGCTTGAGATTCTCTCACCCTCTGTCCCTCCTTGGCTCGTGTGTGCCCCCCACCCAAATAAATAAAATCTTTAAAAAAAAAAAAAGTAAATAAAAGATTTTGTTGACAAATACACTAAAGGTTTAAGTTTGAAGAAAATTATTAATGACAAGGGCTGTGTATTTGCGATATGGATTTTCATTTGCTGCCTGATTTTACCTTTTAGGTGATGGGAGCCTGTTGTGAGAATGTTATTGGATATATGCCCATCCCTGTTGGAGTGGCGGGACCTCTGTGCTTGGATGGAAGGGAATTTCAGGTTCCAATGGCAACAACAGAAGGGTGTCTCGTGGCCAGCACTAATAGAGGCTGCAGAGCAATAGGTGTAAGTTGCCATTTATATATTTGCCTGTTTTAAGATAGGCTTTGGGGCCAGGAGAAGAGAAAAGATTTGGGGACGATCAAGGACACCTTTTCTGCGACAGGCAGAAGTGTTTGCAGGATTAACATGTGCAGGATTAACGTGTAACATCCTCTGTGTAGCTTGGTGGAGGTGCCAGCAGTCGAATCCTCGCAGACGGGATGACTCGAGGCCCCGTGGTGCGTCTTCCCCGTGCTTGTGACTCTGCGGAAGTGAAGGCCTGGCTTGAGACACCTGAAGGATTCGCAGTGATAAAGGAGGCTTTTGACAGCACCAGCAGGTATGGGGGAGGTTTATATGCATTTATATTTATTTTAGAGCAATTGTCATTTTCTGTGATCGCTAAATGTAACTGTTAACATACTACCTGCTTCAAGTGACATAACGAAACATTAACTTGAAGTCCATTTAGTCAAAATAAGTAATATTTACACTTGGTTTGGGGGATGTGGGCAGGGGCATAATGTTGATCCAAATGAATACCTCCATAGAGGTAAATAGAAAAAAATAGCATTAGCTAGTGGTGGTTTTACAAGACTCACTTTGTTTAGACTGTTACTTCGTCCTAGAAGAGTGTTGACTCAGAATTGCCCTAGGGAGGAATGGTCTGAAAAAAAGATTTTCCAAGCAGGGTAGAAGTAAATATTTGTATAGTAGGTTTACTTTGAATACGGAAAATTAAATTTATAAAGAAGCATAATCAGTACAAACGATAGCTCCATTTTATGTTTTTAGAGAGAGAGAGTGTGTGTATGAGTGGGGGGTGGGGCAGAGTGAGGAGAGAGAGAATCTCAAGCAGGCTCCACAGTGCACGGAGCCCGATGTGGGGCTCAATCCCATGACCCAAACAGAAATCAAGAGTTGGACACTTCACCAACTGAGCCACCCAGGCGCCCCAAGAGCTCCATTTTAGTTCAAGCTCATATGTTTATTTATTTATTTTTTTGGACTTTTAAAGTCTGTCTGTGATCATGATGTCTGTAGCAGCCCTCTCTTGTGGCATATAAGAATGAGACGATTGCATTAGTGTTCTAACCTAACGTTTAGTTAAAGAAGAAAATACATTTAATAAGTAATCTCCATGAGTGTTCTCTTACGTGTAAAAGAAGAAAATACATTTAATAAGTAATCTCCATGAGTGTTCTCTTACGTGTAAAATAAATGAACTAGATTTTTAAGAGAACTTCCATCTTCTCAAAAAATAACAAAATGAAAAATCTTTGCTTTTGTTTACAGATTTGCACGTCTACAGAAACTTCATATGACTATGGCTGGTCGCAATCTTTATATTCGTTTCCAGTCCAGGTCAGGTGATGCCATGGGGATGAACATGATTTCAAAGGTGAGCCTGGATAGCCTATATTAAAACTTGCAAGTCCCGGGGTGGGGAACTAGGTATCAGGGAGGTAAGAGTGGGGAGCAGACTTGCTGTTTATATCCTATATTTTTGAATTTTGTTTCATGTATATATATTTTACTTAAAGGATTAATTGATTGGAAGATTTTTATTGAAAGCTAAATATTAATTCATATAACTTATCAGACTTTTTTTTTAAGGTCCTGAAGAGGGTTTATATTTTATTTTTAATTAGTTAATTAATTAATATTATGTTCAATTAGCCAGCATATAGTATTAGTTTCTGATGTAGTGTTCAGTGCTGCATTAGTTGTATGTAACACCCAGTGCTCATCACCACATGTGCCCTCCTCAATACCCATCACCCGGTTACCCCATGCCCTCATCCCCACTCCTGTAATCCTCAGTTTGGTTCCCAGAGTCCAGAGTCTCTCTTGGCTTGTCTCTCTCTCTGATTTCTTCCCATTCAGTTTTCCCTCCCTTCCCGTGGTCCTTCGCACTATTCCTTATGTTCCACATATGAATGAAACCATATGATAATTGTCTTTCTCTGCTTGATTTATTTCACTTAGCATAAACCCCTCTAGTTCCATCTATGTTGATGCAAATGGTGGGTATTCATCCTTTCCGATGGCTGAGTAATATTCCATCATATATATGAACCACATCTTCTTTATCCAGTCATCTGTTGAAGGGCATCTCGGCTCCTTCCACATTTTGGCTATTGTGGACATTGCTGCTATGAACGTTGGGGTGCAAGTGCCCCTTCTTTTCACTACATCTGTATCTTTGGGGTAAATACCTAGTAGTGCAATTGCTGGGTTGTAGGGTAGCTCTGTTTTTAACATCTTGAGGAACCTCCATATTGTTTTCCAGAGTGGCTGTACCAACTTGCATTCCCATCAATAGTGTAAGAGGGTTCCCCTTTCTCCACATCCTTGCCAACACTTATTTCCTGTCTTGTTAATTTTTGCCAGTCTAACTGGTGTAAGGTATCTTATCATGGTTTTGATTTGTATTTCCCTGATGGCTAGTGACATTGAACATTTTTTCATGTGTCTGTTAGCCATTCATGTGTCTTCTTTAGAGAAGTGTCTGTTCATGTCTTTTGCCCATTTCTTAACTGGATTATTTGTTTTTTGAGTGTTGCGATTGGTAAGTTCTTTATACATTTTGGATACTAACTCTATCAGACATGTCATTTGCAAACATCTCCCATTCCAAAGGTTGCCTTATTAGTTTTGTTGATTATTTCCATTGCTGTGCAAAAGCTTTTTATCTCAGTGAGTCCCAAAAGCTCATTTTTGCTTTTGTTTCCCTTGCATTTATTTTTTATTTATTTATTTATTTTTAAAGATTTTATTTATTTATTTGACAGAGAGAGACACAGTGAGAGAGGGAACACAAGCAGAAGGAGTGGGAGAGGGAGAAGCAGGGTTCCCGTGGAGCAGGGAGCCCAACGCGGGGCTCGATCCCAGGACCCTGGGATCATGACCCGAGCCGAAGGCAGACGCCCAACGACTGAGCCACCCAGGCGCCCCTGTTTCCCTTGCATTTAGAGACATGTCTTGAAAGAGGTCGCTGTGGCCAATGTCAAAAGAGGTTACTGGCTATGTTCTCCTCTAGGATTTTGATGGATTCTTGTCTCACATTGAGGTTTCTCATCCATTTTGAGTTTATGTTTGTGTATGGTGTAAGAGAATGGTCCAGTTTCATTCTTCTGTATATTCTGTGTACTTTTTTCAGCACCATTTATTGAAGAGACTGTCTTTTTTCCATTTGATATTCTTTCCTGCTTTGTCGATGATTAGTTGACCATAGAGTTGAGGGTCCATTTCTGGGGTCTCTGTCCTGTTCCATTGGTCTATGTGTCTGTTTTTATGCCAGTACCATGCTGTCTTTATGATCACAGCTTTGTAATATAGCTTGAAATCCGGAATTGTGATGCCACCAGCTTTGGTTTTCTTTTTCAGCAATCCCCTGGTGATTCAGGTTCTTTTCTGATTCCATACAAATTTTAGGATTGTTTGTTCCAGCTCTGTGAAAAATGTCAATGGTATTTTGATAGGGATTGCATTGAAAGTGTAGATTGCTCTGAGCAGCATAGACATTTTCACAATGTTTCTTCTTCCAGTCAATGAGCATGGAATGTTTTTCCATCTCTTTGTGTCTTCCTCAATTTCTTTCATACGTATTCTGTAGTTTCTAGAGTATAGATCCTTTAGCTCTTTGGTTAGCTTTATTCCTAGGTTTTTGGTGCTATTGTAAATGGAATCGATTGCTTAATTTCTCTTTCTTCAGTCACATTGTTAGTGTTATCATGCATATCCTGACTAGTATTTGTATTTGATATGTTTAATTTGGATTTGGCATTCTACATGTTCTGGGTCTACTCAGAAGACCTGGGAAGAATCTTGGGGTTAGTGCTTCTTAACTTTGTCCTATAAGCCTTGAAAACTCACCACTTCTAGAGACCTGTATGTAAGAGGCCAAGTTCATGTGTATAATCCATTTATTTTAATTACTTCCTTATAAGAAGATTGTGTATGGCTTACATTTTATTCTACTGATATTTATTATTACAAATATTCACAAATGTCAATATTAACACATTCACAAATGTGTTAAAGTCAATTAGGTTAGCAAAATTTATTTTGTGGCTTACCTGTATATGAGGACTATTCTGAAAGAGAAAGAGGATAGTGACTAAATATGTAGGTTTTAAAAGTTGTTTATTTTTTATTATTTTTATTATTTTTTTAGAGATTTATTTATTTGAAAGAGAGAGAGAGACAGAACAGGAACACAAGCAGGGGGAGTGGGAGAGGGAGAAGCAGGCTTCCTGCCAAGCAAGGAGCCCAATGTGGGGCTTGATTTAGCCGAAGGCAGATGCTTAACGACTGAGCCACCCAGGTGCCCCTTAAAAGTTGTTTAAAAATAAACAGTACAATAGTTCCTCAAAAAATTAAAAGGAGAATTATGATCCAGCTTTCACTTCTGGGTATTTATTTACCCAAAAGAACTCAAAAGTAGGTTTCAGAGACTTTTTTGTACATCCATATTCACAGTAGTCTAAAGGTAGAAGCAACCCAGGTGTTCCTGGACAGATGAATCGATATATAAAATGTGGTGTGTACATATAATGGGGTATTATTAAACCCTAAAAAAGTAGGAAATTCGCACATATGCTAAATAAACCTTGAGGATCACTTGCTAAGTTAAATAATCTGGTTAACGAAAAAGACAAATACTACGCAAATTCACACTGAACCTAGATTATTTAAATTCATAGAGACAGGAAGTAGAAGGTTGGTTACCAGGGGCTGAGGAGAAAGGAAATAAGAGTTGCTGTTTAATGGGTTTAGAGTTTCAGTTTTGTAAGATGAAGAGAGTTCTGGAGATGGGCTGTACCACAGCATGAATGTATGTACTTAACACTACTTACCTGTACACTTAAAAATAGTTAAGATGGGGCTCCTGGGTGGCTCAGTTGTTGAGCGTCTGCCTTCAGCTCGGGTTGTGATCCCGGGGTCCTGGGATCGAGTCCTGCATCAGGCTCCCTGCTTGGTGGGAGGCCTGCTTCTCCCTCTCCCACTCCCTCTACTGGTGTTCTGTATCTCGGCTGTGCCTCTCTCTGTCAAATAAATAAATAAAATCTTTAAAAAAAAAATAGTTAAGATGTTAAGTTCTATGTCACATGTGTTTTAACCACAAGTAAAACACATTTTTTTTAATTGCAAGTAAGTATGTCTTCAGTTATTGAGGTACGAGTTGTTAATTGAATTAATTTCACTTAATTGGAAGTGTTGTGTACATTTTTGTAAGGTTAATCCCAATGATTTTCATTTACAATAGGATTTACTGTAATGTCTGATTTCTCTTTACTGACTCGGTAACTTGGGCTTTTGGGTAACACTTGAATAACTAGAAAAGGTAATTTATTACATGTTGATCATGGGTTGAGTTACTTCCAGTGACATGATTATGAGTATTATATTCTCACTGAGTATTTTTAAATTCATTTTTAAATTAAATTTTATTAAAAAAATTTTTTTTAAAGATTTTATTTATTTATTTGACAGAGAGAGACACAGCAAGAGAGGGAACACAAGCAGGGGGAGTGGGAGAGGGAGAAGCAGGCTTCCTGCTGAGCAGGGAGCCCGATGTGGGGCTCGATCCCAGAACCCTGGGATCATGACCTGAGCTGAAGGCAGACGCTTAACGACTGAGCCACCCAGGTGCCTCCTAAAAATTTTTTAATTTAAATTCCATTTAGTTAACATATACTGTATTAAAAGTTTCAGGGGAGAATTTAGTGATTCATAGTTGTATATACCACCCAGTGCTCTCATTACATCAAGTGCCCTCCTTAATGCCCATCACTTTATCCCTTCCTCCTCACCCATCCCTCAGTTTGTTTCCTAGAGTTCAGCGTCTCTTATGGTTTGCCTCCCTCTCTGTTTTCACCTTATTTTATTTTTCCTTCTCGTCCCCTATGTTCATCTGTTTTGTTTCTCAAATTCCACATGAGTGAAATCATATGGTATTTGTCTTTCTCTGATTGACTTATCTTGCTTAGCAAAACACCCTGTAGTTCCATCCATGTCGTTGCAAATGACAAGATTTCATTCTTTTTGATGGCTGAGTAATATTCCATATATATATACGTACACTATATATAGTAATATTCCATTATATATATATCACATCTTTATCCATTCATCTGTTGATGGACATCTGGGCTCTTTCCATAGTTTGGCTATATTGTGGACATGCTGCTATTAACATTGGGATGCAGGTTCCCCTTTGAATCAGTGTTTGTATCTTTTGGATAAATACCTAATAGTGCAATTGCTAGGTCATAAGGTAGCTCTATTTTTAACTTTTTGAGGAACCTCCATACTGTTTTCCAGAGTGGCTGCACCAGCTTGCATTCCTATCAACAGGAATTTGTAGGAGGGTTCCCCTTTTCACTGCATCCTTGCCAACATCTGTCGTTTCCTGAGTGGTTCATTTTAACCATTCTGACTGGTATGAGGTGGTATCTCATTGTGGTTTTGATTTGTTTTTCCCTGATGCCACGTGATGTTGAGCATTTTTTCATGTGTCTGTTGGCCATTTGAATGTCTTCTTTGCAGAAATGTCTGTTCATGTCTTCTGCCCATTTCTTGACTGGCTTTTTTGTTTTTTGGGGTGTTGAGTTTGATAAGTTCTCTATAGATTTTCTATAGCAGCCCTTTATCTGATATGTCATTTGGAAATATCTTCTCCCATTTTAATATTTTCATTATATTCTCATTTACATCCCTGTTCATCAGTGACTATAAAAAACTTTGTTTTCATTCCTAGAAAGAAACAGTAGGAGTTTATACCTGACTGAGAAGTTCATCACTGTGATGGCTAATAAAGCCGTTTTTATTTTATGCTCACTTTTTTTGAAGTATATTTATTGTATTTAGAAATATTATAGTTACTATACTTATTAGTATTATTAGATACAATAAAGCTTCTGATCTATAAATAGCTGTGCATTTTAATTTTGTTGTGTTATTGACAGGGCACAGAGAAGGCACTTTCAAAACTTCATGAGTATTTCCCTGAAATGCAGATTCTAGCAGTTAGTGGTAACTACTGTACTGACAAGAAACCTGCTGCTATAAATTGGATAGAGGGAAGGGGAAAGTCTGTGGTTTGTGAAGCTATCATTCCAGCCAAGGTTGTCAGAGAAGTGAGTGATTATTTTAGTTATTTTTATCATTTATACATATATATATATAACAATATTAATTTTTATTATTTTATTATATTTTATTTATAGATTATATAGAAATATATATTTATATATTGTTATTTTTACTGTTATTTTATTTTGTTAACCTTTAACTGGGTTAAAGATTGGGGAAAGGAATATTAACATTTTAAGTAAAGCTTAATATATGGGTATATTATATGTTAAAGATGACTGTTGCATCATATCTCGCCCATCTGCGTGTGGCATTCACATGAACAAACTTGACTGATACTCTTTATTGAGGACAATGCTTCCATGGGGCCATATCTAAACTTTCTTGCTTTACCAAAAGATAGATCTGGGTAGCATGCCCTGAATCTTCGGGGGAACATGTAATAATCTGCACAACTCTGTTTGCTAGGTATTAAAGACTACTACAGAAGCTATGATTGAGGTCAACATTAATAAGAACCTGGTGGGCTCTGCCATGGCCGGGAGTATTGGAGGCTACAATGCCCATGCGGCGAACATTGTTACTGCCATCTACATTGCCTGTGGACAGGTGAGAGCTCAGCGTCCACTTCTCTTCTGTTTTGTAAAGGAAGGGAAGTTTTATACTTCTCCTTTTTATTTTTCTTCAGGATGCAGCACAAAATGTTGGTAGTTCAAACTGTATTACTTTAATGGAAGCAAGTGGTCCCAGAAACGAAGATTTGTATATCAGTTGCACCATGCCATCTATAGAGATCGGAACTGTGGGTGGTGGGACCAACCTGCTCCCTCAGCAAGCCTGTTTGCAGGTATGACACCTCAGCCCCAAAGTTGCTGACCTCAAGCCTAGTTCTGACTTGCTGGGATTCTCTGTTTCTGCCTGACATAACTTCTCACTCTCCTGTGTTGTAGCTGGTCTTTTCATTCTTTTTGCTTCTCAGCAGCCTAACCTAGTGTTTCCAAGTAAGCATGTTCAGGCATGTGCTTAAATTGAAAAAGTAGATTAAGAGAGCAAATGAATGTTCATTTACTCTGAGTAAGTGCCTTGCAAACCAGGTTGTTGATGTTCATGTGCACTGTGGTCTGTATTATTGTCAGTGCTGGCTATCAGATCATGGAGATTGAGTACTTCCACTGGAGTCCGGTTCTATTCTGATGCCATTGTAGTTGCCCTTGTTTCAGTTGGTAGAGAAGGAAGTTGTTGCCATGACTTTAAAGTGAGTCCTGCTGTGTCTCTCCCTGGCTGCAGATGCTAGGTGTCCAAGGAGCATGCAAAGACAATCCTGGGGAAAATGCCCGGCAGCTTGCCAGGATCGTGTGCGGTACAGTAATGGCTGGGGAACTGTCACTGATGGCAGCATTGGCAGCTGGACATCTTGTCAAAAGTCACATGATTCACAACAGGTAAGACTTAAAGATTTATTTAACTTGTTTTCCCTAGACTTAAGATATGCAGTACAAAAACCTGCTATGCAGATATAATAGTTCTAACTTAAAATTCTGCATTCTTGATGTTTTGTGTATCTCTACTTTGTCTTTTCTGCTATAGGTCAAAGATAAATTTACAAGACCTCCAAGGAACTTGCACTAAGAAGGCTGCTTGAATAGCTTGGCTGCTCTGAACTGAAACATGGGCATTGGGTTCTAAAGGACTAACATAAAATCTGTGAATTAAAAAGCTCAATGCGGTGGTATGTTGAGGATGAATAGACATGATCTGTAAGACGACGACTGCTTGGTGTTTGGCTGTTTCAGAAAGGTCTGAGATCCTTCTTTCCATGCAGATTTCTCAGATCTAAAAATAGTGTAATACTTTACATGCTGTGCTCTCTGGAAAGATCTCAACAAGAATACCATACTTTAAAGCATCACAGATGGTAGTCTACAGCTCACTTCTGAAAGACAATACAACCTGGAAAAAAGTGTTTTCTTTTGATGAAATCCATGGAGTTCGTGATGATCAGTGTGAGATTGACCCTCCTCTCCATCCTCCATTCCCCTCTGGTTGAAAATGGATTTTTAAATTATACTGTAGCTGACAAACTGATTTCATAGTTAATTTATTAAGTCTGGGTTATAGGACTTTAAGGGATAAGAGCTAAGCTTATTTTTTTGTAAACTAATACTTCATTTGGTGCTGGTCTATTTTGATTTCTTTTTGGGGTAGCCATTGTGATTCTTCAGAAGGGGACCTCCTTTCTTCAAGGGAAGAATTACTCTTATTCCCGAACTACTGAATTATGTGCTAAGCAGTGCTAAATCATTCTCTGTCAAGAAAACAAATCACTGCATTAATCTCTGCAGGCTATTTGTTCAGAGGCCTTTTGTCTAAGTATAAACGTTTGTCTAGATTGCTAGAACGTATCTTCTAGCATAAGGCTTTAAGGAACAGTTTTGCATTCTTTGTTAAAGATACAAGAGCTCTTTATATTGCTTAGACAAAGGTGACTCTCTTCATCAAGAACATGTAAGTCTGTGACCTCTCAGAACTCAGAGGGTAGAAAACAGGTTGGAAAGAAAAATACCATTTCTCTAAGCCAACTTTAATTACTTAAAAGACAATTAAATTTATTTAGTGGAAAAATCTAGGTGGTTTTTTGTAAAGAACTGTATCAAATCTGTATATGTTGTAATAAAGCTTCTTCTGCTAGGAGTTTATTGAACGTGTTCAAGAAATAAATAAAAATCAACTTGTATACTGATAAAACATTCTAAGCTTGAGCCAGAGAAGACAGTGTTTTTTAATGTTGTCCAAGAAACTCTGGCTTGCTCGTCGAGCCCGATGAAAGGGAATTCAGCTTTCAGAGCCAGTGAAGGTGCCATGTGAATGGCCCCGGAGGCGTGTGCTTCGTTCCTGCGGCCAGGAGGTTGGTGACTGAAACATTCACACGGGGCTCCTTGATAGACCCATAAAAGCTCTTAACTTCCTCAGCAGAGTTGTTGAATTTTAATTTTTTCTTAATGTACAGATTTTGTATAAATAATAAAGAACTCCTTATTTTATATTACATTTAATGCTTCAAGTGTTGGTCTTGGAGAGAGAAGATGGACTCTGAAGAACATTCCAGTAATGCCGTGATAGCATGGAGAGGCTCTGAGTGATTGTGTCTGCGGTACTGTTGTGGAAGATTGATCTTTGCTGTTGGATGTAAAGTTTAAATTGCTCCTATTGTGACTTTTCAGCCAGTGACTTATTTATCCGAACTTTTCATGGAAGTGGCAGTGAAAAGTGTGAGTCTTCATTCTGGTGACTGTAATCAATATCATCTTGCTAAATTAATGTTTTGTACAATTACTAAATTGTATACATTTTGTTATACTTTTTGCCTAGTTCCAGTAAATTATGAAAAGGAAGTTAATGCTGATCAGCATAAGCAGTAACCTATTTTTGTTTGGATTAACCCTTGGCCTGAGGCACTGGAAGCTTGAAATGAAGTCTGGCTAGAATGGTAACCTAATAATTCCTGGTAGGTGTCCTATGACATTTTCTGTTATGTGCTCCAGTTCCTCCAACATTAATAGTAGGCCAGTTTTGTACGTGTATTAAAATATTTTATACTTAAGAGAATTTGATTAGTTCAGCTTTATCTCATCTCAGCTGGACTACTTTTGGATATTTGGGCATGAGAGTTAGTTGAGAGGAAGAGGGCATCAAGACTGGGCAGCCAAAACCAAATGGCCATTGTATGTTGAAGCTGTATCAGCTTACTTGGGGAGTAAATCTTAGCATAGCTGAAGTTGGCCTCTTTAAAGGCTGATTGCTGTTTACTTGCAGTTGTTGACTGCCCTCTGCTATAGATAGAAGTGAAAGGTGTGTTCAAACCACTTAAGAACCAAGACCCAGATACTAGAAAATCAGTCTGAATTTTTCTCCCGAAATGACAAGTGATCACTTGTACGGTCAGCCCCTTCCAGAGGGGAGCAGGTCGGACAGGTGACAGTGGAGAGTTTTCATGCCCTTTTCTGCTTGGGGGATCTGATGAGCAGTGGGACGCATATGGTGGGACACGATTTTTCTTCATCTTAGGGGAGGATAGAGAATTACATTCAAGGGAACGTCTCATGTTGAAGGGTCTGAGTTCAAACAAGAGGACACAGCACAGCAAAACACATCAGTACAAATCCACTATGTACATGAGGTTAAAATAAGAGCAGTAAATTCATTTTAGAATTTTTTTTTTTAAAGACTAGTGTCTTTCAAAAACTATCTGCTATGGGTAAGACTTGAATTTATTAATAATTAACCTTACCCAGTTAACAAAAATAATTAACGAATAACCTCTACACTGGAAGCTGAGAGGATCGCAAATGATTTAGTTTACAATTATATTTGAGCAGATTACTTTTTCGTCGTGATATACATAACATGCCACCCCCTTTTTTTTCTTTTCCTCCCAAGCAAGTTTGAGAGCCACTGACTGAGGCACAGGCACTCTTATGTCAGGAGGTGAGAAATTTTCAAGCAGCTTCTCCCTAAGGCCAATAGAAAAGCCTTGTGCTAACAACAGCTGGATTTAAGAGGTAGAACACAGGAGTGTTCTAATCCAGTGGTTCTCCCACTTGAGTGTGCAGCACACATACCTGGAGGACTTGTCAGAACACAGATTGCTGGGCTCTGCCCCCAGGGTTTTCATTCCCTTGGTCTGGGCTGGGCCAGGACATGAGCAGTTCTATTAAGCAGCTGCAGCTGCTCTGACAGGTTCAGATTTTAGTATGAGGTGCCTGGCATTCCCGTGAATGAGGGTATTAGAAAATTGTTTATTCGGAAGCATACCGTTGGAAAATACCAATGGAGGGACCAAGTACTGGTTAATAAGACTTAATCAGAATTGATCTTAGAGATTGATATAGTTAATATAACAACTAACCTACTAGAAAGTGTGTTATTTGGATTTGGTGACCTCCCAAAGTCTCCACATCTTCAGTTTTAGCAGCCTATTCCCTTCACTCTCCTATCCCTTGGTCCCTGCCCTCTCTCCGAAAGGGCCAAGTGAGAGTGGGGGAAAAGGAAAAAAAATAGGCAAGTCTGTTTTTAAAGAGGTTTGCAACTACCACTATCCATCTTCTCACTAGCCTCACCTCACTGACCTGGTAGCCCCAAAGTTTGACTTTGTAGTTAAACTTCTCAGGATTGCAGCCCTGGAGCAAGATTACTCAGGCAAGAAGCTGATTCGACAGACCATTCCAGTTGGTTAATTCTGAAGCCAGTTGACAGCATAAAGGGAGAAGGGCCTTGTGCCAGCGGCCAACACAGAGTACCTCATCTGTGTTGAGGAAACTCTTAGCAAGAAAGCATAAGGAAGTAATCAAATTTAGAAGGTCTGTAATCAGTTTCCTTATGTTGATTATGGAACTCCTTTGCTTTCCTGTCACTTGAAATTTGAAATGGTCAACAGGGTTTAGTGGGTGGGGTGGGGAAAGGGGACAGCTGAGGGAGCAATTCTGTCTGTCTCCATTTTAAAATTATCTGGGGTTGCATGTTAGAAGCATTGGACACAATAAAGCAAATCCAGAGTACTGTTAGCTCTAAATAATGTGTGATGGAAGAACCTCCCTTCTCAGCTCTCTCCTGCCCGTGAAGCTCACAAAGGAGCTAAAACACCTCTTCCTCCCTGCCCATTTCCCTGTCTGTCTGGATTTGGGCTGTAGCCTCAAAGGGCTCTTAGAGTAAAACCATCAAGTTTTAATGCACTGCCTGCCTTAGTCTTTTCTGATCTAGGGTATATATAATCTGTGAGAGTTCTACCTCATTCTTAAACCTTTATTGCTCGTAAGAGCAAAATATACTCAGATCTGTATGGAGCAGCCCACTCGCCTCTGGCCATCTGGATGCTCTTACCCACACTACAATCCTTGGTAAGTAGCAAAAGCTGAAAGTTGGCTTGCTGGTATAATTGTAATTTCAAATAGAAAGCTCTTGGGAGAAAGGCCCATCTTTTAACTTGTTTAGGACAGTGCCTATGTAGGCCAGTAGATAATACACCTTTAACACCATCAAAAAAATTTTGGACACATATCTCCAATAAATGTGTATTTCTTGATAAAGTATATTGAATTATGTACATTGTCAAATGAAGGATTAAAATGATAAAAAATATATATATATACAAATAAAAACTGGAAATCTTTTCTGTATTCTAGTGGTAAATCTTGCCCACATTTTCTTCCAGACTGAATGGGGGTCTCTTTGAAGACAGAGATGGGACTGTGCCTTTTCTTGTTACCTTAGTACAGTACCTTACATTTAAAGGTCCTTAATGCTGTGAAATGGCTGACACTAATATAATATATAATTATATAATAATAATATATATATATTATATAATAAGTATAACAGGACTTATTCCAAAGAGAAAATAGTCATTCACAGGGGAGGAGGACGGCAGTGTGGAGGGAGTTGGGAATTCAGAGACCTCCATTCCAGGCATGGCGCTGTTGCTAACTAACTAGCTGGGAGACCTTAGGTTATTTGCTTCATGTCTCTTCCTCTTTTCCTTATTTGTGAATGAGACAGTTGCATTAGTGGCTTCTAAGGCCTTATCTAGCTCTACACATTCTATGAAATGCTGTATTTAGGCTCTCTTCGTGATGTCTCAGCAGCTGCTCAGCTAGACCCCCCTCTGGGCTGCCACACCAGCTCTGCGATTCCTGGCACACCATCCCTGGCTGGGAAAGCAGGATGGCTGCCTAAAGTTCACGTCCCAGGGGAAAAGAAGATAGTGGTGTCCCTATTCCTGGGTCTCCTCCATTTATCACTTCTGTTTTCAAATATACATCTTTTGTTGAAGTTAAAAACCCTCTGCCCCTCTCAGCTCCATTTACTGTTTTACAACCGATCCATCTTTTTCACTACTTACTTACTGCCTCAAACATACATTCTATTGAAACTGCTGGTTTGGTGGGGGACGGCTGTGTTCTGAGGCTTATAAGCCAGTGGGGCCAATAAGCTGGAATCTCGCTTATTAGCACACCTGCTAGACTAATACAACAATGTCACCATAGTTCTAGAATCCAACTCTGGAGGGAGAGAGCACAACAGAACTTTTAGAGTTGAGGGGCTGGTATAATTAAGGTCAGGAACTGGAACCCTGAAGTAGGTTTTGAATGTTGTCTGAAGGGAGGAGAGAGAAGTTCCTTAGAAGGTAACTTGCTTCGTACTGCTGACAGGCATGGAGTAAATCCACCTGACTGGGGTGATGCATTTGTAGAGGGGACCAAGGCGAGTCAAGCTGGCAAGGCAGACAAGGTGCGGCCAAACTCTTACAGATAACTTTGATATCAGACTGAAGTCAGGGAGTGTGGACTTTGTTCTAGAGATTACGGCACTGGTAAAACATTTAAAAGCAAGAGGCATTATGTATTACAGGATAATTTGATAGTGGCAGAGGAAAGAACTGATGGTAAGGAGAAAGGAGAAGACATCACTGAGGAGACTCTCTATGTGGATTCTCCAGCTTGGAACTCTTTCCCATTCAGCTGATATTTTATAAACATGGGACTGCCTGCCTGCTCCAGTTTGAAGCACAACACTATCATTGTGCTTTTCAATGCTTTTCATCATTCCATTTCTCCAGTTTTAAAAACTTGTTATTTCCCCTCCCCATTTCTGACATTGCCAAGAGAATTTTTAAAAGTAAAAATAACATTAGCGAGGCTCATGGGTTGAGCGTCTACCTTCAGCACAAGTCATGATCCCAGGGTCCTGGGATCGAGCCCCGCTTTGGGCTCCCTGCTCCGTGGGGAGCCTGCTTCTCCCTCTCCCTCTGCCTGCTGCTCTGCCTGCTTGTATTCTCTGTCAAATAAATAAATAAGTCTTTAAAAAAAATGACATTAGCAATTAACTTCACTCCACATTCAAACAAAACGAGGCACCAAGCCCCATTTTTCTTAGATGTGTCAAAAAGTAATTCTCAAAAAAACCCTTAAGTGCTGGTAGAATGAATCAACTCCAACTACTTCACATAGCCTTCGAGGTTTTCCATGAACTGTCTCTGCCTCTCTCTCATTTTCTCCTTTCCTGGACTTAAACCTGCAGGCAAAACCGCAGACAAGCCAAGTAACTTACAGTTTGGCCATAAGCCCCAAGACGTTTACCTCTTGTCATTCAGCTTAAAAGATAATACCTAGTACGTCTATGGTTGACTAAATAATTCCTGACAGTTGCAGAGTGCTTTAGATTAAGTTTTCAAAAAGTTCTAAATACGTTATCTCACTCTTCCCCAAGCAACCCTGTGATGTAGGTGATTTTGTATTCCTTTACAGAAAAGAGGACATTCGGACACTGAAATGACTTGGCAATGAGAGAGCCTGAAAAACTCAAATCTTCTGTCTTCTAAGCTATTCCTTTTTGATACATTAAACACATGGTACCTAAAACCTGATGACAAATTCACTTAGTAACAGAAACTCTACTGGATATTAGGAATGAAAAGTGAAAAGTCAAAAACCACAAATTAAATAGCAGTTTTAAAGTGAATAAGTAGACATCAGTTAATTTGGTGCTATCAACATGGACAGAAGTTGGTGGTGGTAAAAAACACGGCAACAATCCATTTCCTACCTAACTTGAGAACATAGCTGAGAACCAAAATCAAAAAAACAAACACTTTTGGATATCTTAGATGTGGCTAAATGTATCATTCAATGCACCTTACTCAAATGCTCCTGATTACAAAGCCCAGTTTAGATATATTTCTAAGAAGCTTGGTTATGACGACAACATAGGCCAGATGTTCTGTTTATTGTTGTATCTCTAATCCTGTAACACTGCGTGGCATGTAGTAGGTGCTCAATAAATATCTGCTCTGGGAATTGTTTTGAGTGCTGGAGAATTAATGCTATCTATACACATGGCTCAAACGGCTTGGACGTTGACTATATCCTAATGTAGCTGCTGCACACAGATTCCCCTCTGCCATTCCCATTTTGGCCTCCCAATTCCAAGGAAGAGTAATATGAAAGAACCACAGTAAACTGACTGGAAGGGGATCTACAACTTGCTTTTGTTGCTACCTCAGTGGTCATTCTGCAGCAGTAGGTAGTTCACAAAACAATGATAGCTATGTTGGAGGTTATCCTTGGATTGAAAAATTTACTAGAAGAACCTCCTTGGCCTTGTTGGGTGGTTTTGTTTTTTGTTTTTTTTTTAATGATAGAGTTCCCTGTCTTACCCCTCTGAGTTAGAGGACAGGAAGGCAGTTAAGGCATTTAATGATGTTCAAATTTATTCTTTAAGATAAAATGTATACATTAGGTGGGATTTTATGACACACAGGTATTTGGGATTTTTGTGAAGCCAATAGTGAAGTATGTTAAGACCCATATCCCAAAAATGCTAGTCTTCAAGGATGTCAGTTCTTTCTAGTCTGACAAACCCTATACATACCTAAGGCAGTAAAAATCAGCAGAATCTAATGGAAAGAAAAGACTTCGGAGTTGCTCAGAGGGCCTGGAACCCTTGCCTGGCCTGATTCCTCATGGTAAAGTAGGGTTGGTACCACCAACAATGAGCAGCAGCAGCAGCACTGTAAGGGAAGAAGTTCATTAAAAGGCAGGAATGGTTCATGGAGATGTCCTCAACAATCACAGAGCCTGGGTAAAAAAAAAAAAAAAAAAAAAAATCCTGGCTGGACATCTTTTAGTATAAAAGACTGTTAACATTTCTTCTTAAATTCTGTGGAAGAGAATGAAGAGGCCAAAAAATACCTTTGTATTTGTGTAAGACTATCCAAAGTATATAGACATGGAAGGTTCATAGAAAATTTGTTTTAATGGGTAAACAATGCAAATGCTAACAAAATGAGTCCTGTTGTAATCTAGTTCAAACAATGGCCAAATCTAGAAGATGCCATTAAACCAACTCAATCTGAAATAGTTAGAACTATACTTATTTGCACATTATATTTCAGGTCAAGTTGGAGGCAAAAAGTGCATGTACTTAAAATCACTCTTTAAAAACTCTTTAAAATCTTAAAAAAACAAACAAAAAACAAACTAATAAGTTAAAGAAAAAAATAAATAACTCCTTATAAGTGTGCCATGAGGACCACATACTATCTCTCAATAAATATAACATATTAAAAAAAAAAAAAAGTCCAACACAACAGCCGGATTTTCTCTCTAGCACCACCATATTAAGTAGCCCGCCTGTGTTTAGAGGTCATGTCTTTTAAGATGGCCTGTATCTCTGAACACAAGGAGAGAAACAGGCTCAGTTCCTTGCAGTATCACCCATGGAGGAACCCACGGACTGAATGAACTGCAAATCCACCCTTCCCATCTTGTGGCTGGTCTAGAGCATATATTCCCTAAGTGTAACAAGTGGAGTTGGCCACATTATTTAAATAAATAAATGAGAGATAACTGATTAACAGCTAAGTACATGTAGTTTAATTATAAGTGTGCATGACTGGCACTGTGCTTTCATTTTAGAAATACCCAACTGCATATGGCTTTACTTTCTAAAAAATATTAAGAAATTCATTTCACACTGTAATTCACTACACAAGTGTGTATGTGTGCACATATGTATACATATATACACATATATATGTATGAAGATTCACAAAATATGAAAATTTGCACATGCTAGGTACTTGATCTATTCCATTCTATTTTGTTTAAAAAAAAAATTTACGTTGTTTTCTTGATCCCTAAGTGGGTTACAACCCACAGTTTAAAAACTACTGGAGTCGAGTTATTTTAAGCTCTTAACTACTCAGAATTACTCAGGCAGTATCTTGGGATTAAGGAAAACAATCAAGCAAATACATTTGTCCATAATATTTTAATACTTTTCCACTTTTAAATACTGGTTTTAATTTTGTGATTGTAACATGGAAGATCCAACTTTATTATTTTTTTAAAAACATCATCAGGTTCATAAAGCTATTATAGAATAGTTACACTCTACACACTCCCAAGGTACTTTAAAATGATTATGTTCTGAGTTTGTAGATGAACAATGACAGTAATCCAAATACATTGTCTGTACAACTCGGACTAAATACTGGTGAAAGTGTTTAATTGGACAAACAATTGATAAGCTTAAAGATAACCACCACAATTTCACAAGAGAACCAGCTCAGCCCAACTAAAATTTTCTTAATAGCAGCTGACAGTGATGTTGTACAGGTGTACAAATTAGTCGATAAAACTGAACAAGTGGAAAACCTGTTGCTTCTTTCCCTTTTTTTGTATTCTTACACTTCTCTCCCAGCCATCCCCTCCTTGGTCTGGCTGTCTTTGTGGTGATCCCAAACCAAGAGCTGCTGTGATCACCCTCCACCTGAAAATTAGGAGTCCTTAATTCCCAGTGAAACACTGTGCTCTCTCGTCCTGTACAGTGGGCACTCAGGGACAAACCCATCATTACCAATATTTTTCAAGTTTCTATCACAGTATAAAAGAGTGAGTAGAAAAGAGAGTAAAAGGATAATTTTTTGTTTTGTTTTTGTTTGGGGAAGAGAAGTAAGAAATTACTGTGTTTGGGAAAACATCATGTCCATTCAGACACTGACTTGGAATTAGTCATACAGATATAACCCCAGAGGGTCTGAGTAAGTTTAAAACGGCTAGTACCTCTCCAAATTCTGACCTCTTTAAAAGTCTTTTCATATTCCCCAACTGATTTCTAAATCTGATTGGATGGGATTAACTTTAGTGAAGTACCTGTACAGTTATTTAAAGGTAAACGTCTTTTTCATCTTTTTTTAATACAAATATTTTTAGTGTAATCATTTCGTTTACAGAGTTGCAAAAGTACATCATTAACATTTAGTGCAAATGCAACTAATGGTAATTAGATTTAGACATTACTTTGTAAGCTTTCCATACTTTTGTAAAATGAAGCTATCCAATTTAGTTATGAAAGAGTTACTTGTCTGTGTTCATGATAGTTACCAGACATGGCAAACAGAGAAACACTTACAGTGGGCATAGAGAATTTTTTTGAGGATTCCCATTAGCGGCTATGGTGAATAAACCCCCACCCAACCCTCCCCAATATCCCATCCCAACCCCACAGCTGATTGTAAAATAAAATACACATTTGAGGTATAAACTTTTCTTTTTTAAACATCACAATATAAAATGTTAACTGGTGATGTAGTAAACTCATATGATAATTTGTCTTATTTGCCTTACTAGCATTACCACCATATAGGCACTTTTCCACACAGTCAAATTATGAACAGCGTTTTTCTGTAATAAGGCATATTCCATGCACATCATTTAGAGAAAGGTAAATTAAAAAATAGAAAAGATTTATGGAGCATGAAATCTGCGTGCATGTAATATAAGCATATGTTTTATATGTATTTTTCTCTCTGTACAGAATAATAAATACCACTATAACTGATGCAAGTAATTCACTTCCAGGATTGTGCATATTAAGTGATCAGACTAATCCCATCATTAAATTATCATCTTGCATTCATCATTAAGACTCCATTACCATGTATGAGATATATATACAGGACATGTTCTAAGTGACATGACTTTCTGCTTTACAAAATGGGTCTGATTTCTGTGTTTCTACAGAGATGAACAAGTCAGCAAAGCATCTACAAAATGCCTCTGATGTATGTAAGCACATTTGTGTATAAACACAATGAAGATTTTGAAGTGGGCAGTCATTTCTACTTCAGTGAGTACCATTCCTTGCCTCAACTCCATGCTTCAAGGTTTTTCACAGATGCCTAAACTAAAGAAGGTATTTTACATTTAAGTTCTTACAGCAACTAAGGGAAGAATTTCAGTTTGAATCACAGGGAATCCTTTACTGCTCCGCTGAAAATTCTGAGCAAGAGGCAAACAGGTGCACTGCTCACGTTTTCTATGCATATCTTGCAACATAGCCTTTAAATGGACCCAAATCAGGAGAACTAACAAACATGCCTGTTACGAATACCAGAGACACTGAATCAAATGTCAAATCCAGATAACCTGATTTACCTTAACGAGAAATACCGCATATCTTCTTACAAATTTCAAGAAAACATGAGCTCGTTTTATCCTTACCATTGTACCAGAAAGTAGTTTATACCCACAAGATTTGTAATGTTTCTGTTTGGATGCAGGCAAAACCAATTGAGGAATTACCAAATTGTGTTTGTAAACAAACTGAAAAAAATCTGTAGCACACAGTACACAACTAAAAATACAATAGAAATATAAAGATACCTGGGGGGAAAAAATAAAGCTTTTCACTCTTTCTCCATCAGAACCAAGGTTCTTCATAAGAGTAAGACTACAGAAAAGGCAAAATCACAGGTTATTGACAGCCCTCAGTTATTAGGAGACATTTTACATAACAACATGAATCATTATAGAAATCAGCAGCAATGAATTCTATGATTATACAAAGCAAAAAAGTCAAAAAATTCTGAACACAGATTTAACCATAGGCCTGAAAAAAGAGCCCCATCCAGATATTTGGTGCACAGAAAGCACATGCCCCATGTGCATTCAACTTTTGTGCTTTTCTTTTGTGCACAAAACCTGATACAAATGAGGATCTTAGGCCGGACCATAGTAAATTAAAAATTCTGAAAAAGTTTCCAAAAATTAAAGCATCAATTCCTAGTTGTGATTCAAAGTCGATTTTTTTTTCTCTTTTAGGAGCAAGCAAATAAAAATATAGCCATATACATGTAATTTTACATGTATTTATAGTTATATGCTGAGCGAGGAAATCTAGCAGGAGACAGCTAGTGTTAGATGTTCACCTTTGCTATTGCAATATTTCTTCATTTTTGTACACAAGGCCACGGTGTTGGGCCACAGACAAGGCTATAGATCCTATGTTCCAGCTTAAAGCATTCAATTTGTTTTTTATTTTTTCCTCCAACATGGAATGTCACACAGCCTTGCTTCAGTCACTGCAGGAAAAAAAATAAGTAAAAAATTAAGCAATATATTATTACTAATAGCTGCAAGACTACCCAAACAGGTTGCTCCTACCCTCTAAATTCATGGAATGCACAGAACTCTTTTAGAAATTTATGCTTTAAAGATTTTCATCTTTAAAAATACAAAATTATTAACCTTACATATTTGAAACTTATCTCATCAGCAAGGAAGAGAAGGCCCTATGGAATGTTTTGAAAGCTAGAAAAAAAAGAAAACAGATAAATAAGCAAAGAAGAATGGAGCGCCTGGGTGGCTCAGTCGTTGGGCGTCTGCCTTCGGCTCGGGTCATGATCCCAGGGTCCTGGGATCCAGCCCCGCTTTGGGCTCCCTGCTCAGCAGGAGGCCTGCTTCTCCCTCTCCCACTCCCCCTGCTTGTGTTCCCTCTCTCGCTATTTCTCTCTCTGTCAAATAAATAGATAAAATCTTTAAAAAGGGGGGGGGGAATCAACCAGAAGTCTCTGGATTTGTACCCCTAAACCACCATTTCCTTCTGCTTAGTCTTCAATAAAAATTATGCTATACAATACCATTTATCAAGAATTTACAAGTTTTGGGGTGCCTGGGTGGTTAAGTAGGTTAAAGCCTCTGCCTTCGGCTCGGGTCATGATCTCAGGGTCCTGGGATTGAGCCCCGTATCGGGCTCTCTGCTTAGCGGGGAGCCTGCTTCCCTCTCTCTTCTGACTGCCTCTCTGCCTACTTGTGATATCTCTCTCTGTCAAATAAATAAAATCTTAAAAAAAAAAAAAGAAAAGAATTTACCAGTTTTATTTAAGCTCTGGGAAAGAGGTCTGTCTTATCTTAAACATACTCAGACATTGTCATAGGAGTTTAAGAGTTTTGACTATGAGGGGTGCCTGAGTAGCTCAGTCGGTTAAGTGTCTGACTCTCGATTTTGGCTCAGGTTGTGATCTCAGTGTCATGAGATCGAGCCCTGCATCAGGCTCTGCACTGAGCATGGAGCCTGCTTAAGATTCTCTCTCCCCGTACCCCCAACTCAATGCTAGGATCCACTTAACACATACATCGTTCCAAACATTACGAAACAAATATTACTATAGGTAAACAAAGATTTTTCACCAGGTGTTAAGGTTTGAATTTGGTTCTTTGTCAGAAAGAAGCTCAACTGGACTCAAGGCTAGAGCTAACTTTTGGCCAGTGGATCTTTTGTCTGTCTTTTTTAATTTAATTTAATTTTATTATTTTTTTAAAGATTTTATTTATTTATTTGACAGAGAGAGAGAGATCACAAGTAGGCAGGGAGGCAGGCAGAGAGAGAGGGGGAAGCAGGCTTCCTGCTGAGCAGAGAGCCCGATGCAGGGCTCGATCCCAGGACCCTGAGATCACGACCTGTGCTGAAGGCAGAGGCTTTAACCCACTGAGCCACCCAGGTGCCCCTTGTCTGTCTTTTTTTAAAATATGGAACGCTTCTCGAATTTGTGTGTTATCCTTCCGCAGGGGCCATGCTAATCTTCTCTGTATCGTTCCAATTTTAGTATATGTGCTGCCAAAGCAAGCACCAGGTCTGTCTTTACATACACTCACATACGCCCATAAACAATGCTTCCTCCTTCCTCTGAGATGAATTTCAATCCCTTCCCCTCCAGGTCCTGTGTGCATATGCATGCATGTACACACACAGACATACACACACATACTCAATAAAACAATGCCCCAAATCCAACAGTTCTGAAGCAAATATTGTTAATATTAGCATACATTTTCAAATGCTCAAGAAAATTATTCGTCTTTTCAAACATACTTGAGAGCATGTTCTATATATAACTGCATTTTGATTTCTTTTGCTTATATTAAAAGCAGTTATATTTTCTGCCCCACTTATTAGCAAGGCTCAGGATAGAGGCGAAGAAGAGAGAAAGCAGATTATAGCTGCACACTTGGACTTGATTACAGCAAACAGTATTCTTTAGCTATCCTAAGGCTGTGGGGAGAGACAATCCAGCTAATAAGTCAGGTGACAAGCCTGTTGCCATCACGTGGCATCACGTTTCTGGTTTATTTGAGATAACAGTGCAGAGACAAAATCAGCAATTTCGTGTTCAGATCTAGTCATAACAATTCTAAAGTACAAGATATTCTAAAAACAGGCAGAATATATACGCAGTTCACTTATGCTTGAAGAGAGAGTCTCTCAAAGGTCTGGCTGTGTCCCCAAAACACTAACCATTCAGGTAAGATCAGAATCTGCTTAACATTTTCAGGTAAGCTTTTTCCTGGCAAAAGCTAAGGATCTGTGACATCACTGCAACAGCTCTTATGTTAGTATCTGACAATAAATTAAGCCTTTGAGGTTTTCTTTTTCTTTTTTTTTTAAAGAAAGGCATACATACTATAAACAGCACCAGAAACCAGAATTAGTTAAAAATATCAGTCATTGGGGTGCCTGGGTGGCTTAGTGGGTTAAAGCCTGCCTTCGGCTCAGGTCATGATCCCAGGGTCCTGGGATCGAGCCCGGCATCGGGCTCTCTGCTCAGCAGGGAGCCTGCTTCCCCCTCTCTGCTTGCCTCTCTGCCTACTTGTGATCTCTCCTCTGTCAAATAAATAAATAAAATCTTAAAAAAAAAAAAAATTCAGTCATTATGTAATTATTGAATGTATTACTTTTATCTAAAGAAAGTGACTCAAGAATATACATTTCTCAGCTAATAATTTAATATTCAATATAGGTGAGAATGAGAGGACATTCATATATACTTCTGGCTTATGAATTACACTTTGGTAATCTCTATCAAAAATTTAAGTGTTGGGGCGCCTGGGTGGCTCAGTGGGTTGGGCCTCTGCCTTCGGCTCAGGTCATGGTCTCGGGGTCCTGGGATCAAGCCCCACATAGGGCTCTCTGCTCGGCGGGGAGCCTGCTTCCTCGTCTCTCTCTGCCTGCCTCTCTGCCTATTTGTGATCTCTATCTGTCAAATAAATAAATAAAATCTTAAAAAAAAAAAAATTTAAGTGTTAACACATACTAAGAGTTCACAGCAACAGAATTATATAAATTGTTCTTAAATGGACCAAGAAATATTCAAACTATTCATAATAAGAGAAATACAATAAAAACTATACCAAGAGAGTATTTTTTACCTATTGAGGTGGGAACAATCCAAGTTCTATTTCATACATTGTCTGAGAGGGTACAGGGAAACAGGCACTCCAATATGCTACTGCTGGTGAGATGGTGAGTTAATATGACCTCTATAGGAGGCAATACCTAAATTATAAGTGCACAAACCCCCTAGAGGTGCTGGCAGTGTCACATCTAGTAATTTATCTCAATATCAACTTGCACGTGGATATACTTATAACATTGTTCTACCAAAAACTGGAAACAACTTCAGTGTCTAGCAGTGGAGAACTGGTTAGATAAATTATGTGCATCTGTATGATGAGATACTGTATAGCCGAAAAAAATAAGGAGGGAGGTCCAAACTATTACGCAAAGACCTTTAAGGTAAAGCAAGTGCAAAAACAAGATGCAGAACAGTGTGTTTTCTTGAACAACAACAAAAAAAAGTGTGTGCGGGAGGAATACATGTGTATTTGCTTGTTCAGGCACAAAAAATTCTCTGGAAAGATACACAAGAAAGTAGTAACAGCAGTTACACTCTTTCCCTTGGGGCTGGAAGGAGGGCAAAACTGGGTGAGTAGGGGGCAAGGGATAAATTTCAATGTTTATCTTTTCAGACTCTGAACCATGTTAACATATCATTTCTTAAAAAAAATTAAAGATTATGGGTGCCTGGGTGGCTCAGTCGGTTAAGTGTCTGCCTTTGGCTCAGGTCATGATCTCGTCGTCCTGGGATCGGGCACCGCATCAGGCTCCCTGCTCAGCAGGGACTCTGCTTCTCCCTCTCTCTCCCCCTTGCTCATGTGTGTGCTCTCTCTCTTCCCCCCAAATAAATAAATAAAATATTTATTAAAAAAAATTTAAACATTCCAGCTCTTTGTGCAAAGACATTCAGCGCAGCACTATCCAGCAGTCAGAATATGGAACCAATCCAGACATTAAAGTGGGACTAGCTAATAAATTCTGCAACATTTATATGACAGATTTTAAAGGAATGAGATAGTTTTGTATGTTTCATATCTTTATATGCAACAACAGTCAAGATATATTGTTAGGTAGAAAAAGAAAGCTGCAAAACAGTTAAGTATAGAATAAATGCATTTTAAAAAAATAATAATATATGTCACTCACAACATACATACAAACGTATGGAAGAATAAACAATGAACCCAAAGTAATTTCTGGAAAGGGAAAAATACGGGGAATTTGTCCTTCTGGAATTCTATGGCTCCATAATGTTAAAATCTCTTTGCATAAGCAGATACTAACATAAACAGAAAAAACAAGTTTTAAAGGCTAAAAACTACAACTACAACTACAACTCTGGGAACATCATAAAACGTAGAAACTACTTTTAACAATTAACTAAATTTTAATATCTGCAAGGTCATATTAGTCAAAGTTTTTTAAAAGGGATAATATATATCTTCCAGTACCTGTTAATACTAGAACAAAATGGGCTTTCCAGCAGTTTTTTCTTGGACGTAAGAAGTAAAACGTTTTAGAAACTTTGGATACTCTCGCTTTGCCACTGCCCTTAACACTGAGGCTGGTGCCCATCCTCCAGGGTTCACTGCAAGATAAAGGAAAATTAAAACCTGTTAAGATACAATTCTCCAAGTGTATGTGAAGCACTCATTTTATTCCTTTGCTTTTAAAACAATTTCTCACATCGGAATAGTTAATAATCTCTTAAAGTCCTGACCTGACCATTAATTCCTTCATGCTAACCACCAGACAAGAACACACAGCAAATAAGAAAGCATTTACTACCTATCTAAAATGTTCCTGGCTCCCTAAATTATATGCAAATATTAATATGCAACATTTTAGGTTCTGTTAGATTTGTCAAACTCTACTATAATCAAATAATACCTCACTCAGGCATAACTGTCTCTTTAAATGTAATAGCAGTTATGTCCCTGATTAAAGAAGGTTTGAGGATTTGATTAGAGGGACTCCAATGACTCCTCAGGTGGGAAATGGATATAGTAAGAAACCTAAGCAGGCGATGATTCAGAAAACAAAAAAGCCTGACAATGAGAAAAAGAAGTGTTACTTTCCTTTATCATTATTGCTTATACTCCTAATTATACATATATTTTATTAGACAAAGATATAATAAGATGGTTCTTAAAGCCAAGCATATGGGAAAGTGATCTAGAGATGAAGTATTAAAATTTATCTACCCAGCCCCAGCCTCAGAAATTCTGATAGAGTAGTTCTGGGGTGAAATTCAGACACAGGTATTTTCAAAATTTCCTGATACTTTTGATATACATCTCTCCAAATTAAAAATCACTAATCTAAATGATTAAAAACAACAACAACAAACAAACAAACTAAAAAGTCATTTAGATCATAGTAAGAAAATCTAGGGGCACCTGGCTGGCTCTCGTAGAAAAGCATGTGACTCTTGCTCTCGGGGTTGTGAGTTCGAGCCCCATGTTGGGTGTAATTACTAAAAATAATAGTAAAAAAAAAAAAAAAAAGAAAGAAAGAAAGAAAATCTGTATGACCAAGTAGCAAAAGAAACCCCCAAATACATACCATTAGCTACATATGTAATCTTGCATAGAATGTTGTCCCTGCTGATCTCCTGGTTTCCCTCTGGTGGGCTTACCAATGTTTGACAAATCATAGCAATATTTATTTTGGCACGGACACATCGATTGTTTAGCTACCAAAACAAATAACAGAAACGAAACATCAGTGTAGTAGATGCCTGGTATTTCATAATCCCTACTTGTCTTGTACATTAGGTTATCCAAAACCACAGCTCATCAACAACATCTCTAACAAAATCTTATAAGGACCAATAAATAACACATGCCAAGCTGCTATGACATCAGGAATGATTTTCCCTCCTCTTAAATAGCACATGGACCTAAACCAAAATAGAAACCACAGAGGTTTTGCTAGCAGTTGATCATGGCTTGAGAGGGAACTGTGGAAAGCAGCCTTCCATTATCTACTCATTCTGTTCTGTCTCCTCTAACCTCAGGAGGAAAGGAAAACAGCCCTGGGTGTTCACAGCCAAGACCACTGCCCTTGGTAATACATAGGCTATACTGTTCCAAGGAGCCAATCCAACATAAAACAAAATCTAAGAAATGTTATCAAGTATCTGTGTGTGTCGTATGTGTTTATCACTCTTGTTCTACACTGTATGTTTAGCTTTATACTGTACAACTATACACATATATAAGTGTACTTACAGGAGCACTGTCATGGTCCACAGAAAAATTACACACTATCCAGGTTTCAGGGTCATTTTCAGTCAAGGCTGGTATCTTTCGAATGGCAGAAAGATACAATACATCTCGCTGAGAAGCAGGCCACACTCTCTGTGGAAGAAGTAAAAATCTTTTGAAAATATAAACTACTTTTAAATTCATATGTAATATGGAACTATCAAAGAAGCAAATGTAAAACCAATAAATATCTTAGGCAAAGGTAAAATCTGTCAAATTTTAAATGGAAAGCACCTGAAAGTACCCAGCAACGGATTAATTATGAACAACGAATTTATTAATGGCTTTGCAGAGTAATAACATCAAAGGAATAATCCATTTTTTAAAACTGTGGTTATATGTAACAAAAACTTTTGCCATTTAAAGCATTTTTAAGTGTACAATTTAGTGACATTACATTCATAATACTATGTAAACATCACCACTATTTCCAAAATTTTTTATCATCTCCAACAGAAACTCTGTACTCAGTAAGCAATTAATTCCCCATTACCCTTTTCCCCAAGTTCCTGGTAATGTTCTGCTTGTAAGTACAGTATGAAACCTCTGTTTAAAGTGTTCAGACACTTAAAAGCTAAGATTTCGGTGTAAGAAGACTGCTTCTTTGATACCATAATCGCATCGGAAGAACACCAAATCAATTAGGTCGAATCTTTCAACTTTATGATATGCAAGGAAACCTATCATGTTGGAATGATATGGAAGTGAGGTCTCTGAAAACTGAGACTATGTACTTTTAAATGAGAGAAAATATGTGCAATGCCTGTCCTAACTGTTGAGTATAATAAATAGCCAACAACAGTGTCAATACAACATGAATCATTTGGAAAGTGAAATGGTTCATATTTTAAAGATGCTAAATTTCAAAAACAGATGAAAGCAGTGCTAAGCAAATCTATGTGAAGCCAATAATAAAGGAAATTTTGGCTGTGTTAGAACTAATGAATGCAAATCTGTAAGGATGATGATGAGATGAAAATTTAAAGAATGAGAATGACTTAAATATCAGGAGAGAAGTAGCCCTCTTTAAGATCAGATTATAGGGGCGACTGGGTGGCTCAGTGGGTTAAAGCCTCTGCCTTTGGCTCATGTCATGATCCCAGGGTCCTGGGATCAAGCCCCACATTGGGCTCTCTGCTCAGCAGGGAGCCTGCTTTCCCCGCTCTCTCTGCCTGCCTCTCTGCCTACTTGTGATCTCTCTCTCTGTCAAATAAATAAATAAAATCTTAAAAAAAAAAGATCAGATTTTAAAAGAAGTCAAATTTAAAGGAAAAGTTGTATAGCATTACTGAATTTTGTTGAAAAAAATTATGCCAGGACAATTTCTTTATTCAAACACTTACAACTCTCACTTAAATTTTATTACATTTAAGGGACATTATTTTAATAGTTTTTAGCTTTATTTTTCAAAAAGTGATCGTAATACAACCTATATAAATCCTTCCCTCCATCTCCTATTTATGAAGTGAAATACTTTCAGCAGATTGTTTCCCATGATCAATTATCCTCAGGTTGTAAGGTTCTTCTGACTCTAAATTATTGGTCATTTCTATGCATTCCAAATTATAAGGCAATTAATTGGTATTTTTAACATTTACTAAATTTTAAGTTTCCTTTAGACTCCCCAAATCTGTATGCTGAAGCAGAATCTTCATTGTTACACATTTCTTTTTTAATTGAAGCAAAGTTGACCTATAATGTATTTTTTACACATTTCTTGTTCAGCTACCATGTAAAATTAAGCCTAGCTCAAAATCATTACATACAAGATGCCTCATATGACAAAACTGAGTTCAAGAAATATATAACAAATCCAGAATATTGTCATATATTCAGTGCAATTAAAAAGTCATTTAAAGAAGAGAAAAATGGAAGTACCTACTGAATTACTGTATTTCTTATATAACATGTTGAATGAATCCTTCCAAAATTATAGTCCCTTTTTATTATTTTCCTTTTTAAAATTGAATGTTATATTAGTTTCAGGTGTACAACATATTGATTAGACAATTTTATACATCACTCAGTGCTTACTATAATAAGTATAGTCACCATTTGTTACTGTAACCTTACTACAATATTACTGATTACATTTCCAATGCTGTACTTTTAATTTCTGTGACTTACTTATTTTGTAACTGGAAGTTTGTACCTCTTAATTCCCTTCATTTATTCTGCCCGTCTTCCCACATACCACTCCTGTTTATTTTTCTTTACACAACATATTATTGGCAATTTTCAGGGAATAGAGCAGAATAAAGTAAGAGAAATATTAATCCTTCTATTTTAAATATCTATAATAGCAGAGGAAAGGATGAAGTAGAAGTAAAATGAAAGTGAACCAACTTAAATAACAATGTTTTTGTATGCTCTGGTATATGACCAACTCCTTAATAGTTACGCTTAGCACTTTTCACTTGCTTTCAGATAATCCACTTAGATGACTTTCATAGCTATCAGTCAACATATATTAATAACATACTTTCCTTTCCCCTCATTACTATGGTCACAGGAAACTATGATTCACTTTTGAATTTGGTAACAATCACTCATCTCCTATAAAGACTAGATGCTACAAAAACATTTAACAGAATTTCAGTATTTTCTAAACTTTAAGTGCACATAACTAACTGGAGATCTTTATCAAACACAGTGTTCCTGGATATTTTCCAGGTTCTTGTCTCAGGTTCTGCTTTAAAGGAGCTGATATCATCAAATATGTGACATTCATGCATCATTAATAAAGTCTTTGGATCTTTTACGGCGTTTAATTTCCTGCCAAATTTTACTTTAGAGAATTTCTACGTCTCAGTTTAAACTACAGTGAAATCCTTTTGGGATGAAGAGATCTTTACCTTATGCGTTTGGTAAATGATGATTGCATTATCGGCTAATGTTTCCACCACATGAAAGTTTTCTATAGTTGCTGAAATGAAGAGAAAATATTAGTAGCCAAAAAGATACATTACCTCTTCCTAGAATGTGATTAACTTCAGTTATACTGATGGACACTGATAACATGAGCAGGATTCTGCCCCATCTTCGCTAAGTCCAAAGGGAAGGTAGTTAATACTTCATATTAGGGCTACAGACAGTGGCCATGAGACGTGATCACCAGGAAATTTCATTTTCTTTGGGCCCAATATCTAGCTTCCACAATAAGAAAGCAACTCTAATCACACTGTGTTATTCAGACACAAATTCCTAATACTATGACCATTTCTTGTAATCTCTAATTTACTGAAGCCAAATAAAATGTTCTATACAGGCTTAGGTGACTATATTTGTGAAAAAAGAATGTTAAGGGACGCCTGGTTGGTTCAGTCGTTGGGCATCTGCCTTCGGCTCAGGTCATGGTCCTAGGGTCCTGGGATCGAGCCCCGCATCGGGCTCCCTGCTTGGCAGGTAGCCTGCTTCTCCCTCTCCCACTCCCCCTGCTTGTGTTCCCTCTCTCGCTATGTCTCTCTCTCTCAAATAAATAAATAAAAATCTTTAAAAAAAAAAAAGAACATCAAACTGTCATTGATAAACATCTTATGATGTTCAAAACTATCTGTATTTATGAAATCTGGTTCCTAAGAGGAACACACACACACACACACACACACACACAAACACACAAGAATAACTCTAAACAGACCACAGCAGAATTTGTCTAGGGTTTACTAAGGAAAGAGAAACAGTCTGGGAAAGTAGATGATAAAGCAGAAATCTTTAATTTTAGTCCTGACCTTTCTACTAATTAGGCTCTGTGGTTTCTGACAAGTCACTTAATCTATATGAATTTTACTTTTTTATCTACCCATCATGCAGGTTTACTGAAGTACTGAATCAAATGCTATAATATAGTTAGAAGCATTTTATAACACTGTATAAGCTCTATTTCACTGTATTTAAATGTAAGTTTAAAAAAAAAAAAGTAAATGCAAACTATTACCAGATTTTCCAGATATTTTCTACACTGACTTTGTAAACTGTAGATGAGATGCAAAACACTGGGTTGGATTTGACATTATATTCAAAATAAATTCAAAATAATAATTATATTAAGATGTATTAATTAATGGCAGCTTACTTTCCCAATCATTGCGAACATCAACATTCCAGAAGTAATTGCAGACCTCATGTCCTGTAACACCTTTCACTGCATGGGTAGCTTTCAAAGGATCCAGAACAATCCCGTTTTCTTCTACTTCCCTTCTATATACCTAAAGAGGATATATTTAAAAACCTGTTTAAAAAGTAAAAATCAAACTCCTAAAGTACAAACTTGGAAGAAGGATTTTAAATTTTGCTGCTTTTTAGAATTTAATTTATGAAAATCTATGTACAGAACATAAATTGCAGAAGCTAAAAGAAAATTAAAAATCTCAAATTATTGACAACACGAAAAATACTCAAAGCTACAAATCTGGGGTAAACTTCAACAATGAAAAATATGCATATGCAATGAACAGCTAATTACATGCGTTGTTAAATTAAGCCTACTTAGAACATCATCTCCTTAAGGATATTGATTTAAGGCAGTTTTGTTCAATGCTACATACCCTGCACCTAGATTAGTATCTGAAACACAGCAGGTTTTCAATTATTTGTTGAATCAATGACTCAAAGCTAGAATGGCATGAAGATCTTTGCTATCTTTTTATTTTTTATATTTTTAGAGACAGAGAGAAAGAGAGAGAGAGCATGCGAGTGGGGGGAGGGGGTAGAGGGCGAGGGAGATAAAGAATTTTAAGCAGGCTCCACTCCCAGGGTAGAGCCCAACACAGGACTTGATCTCCCAACCCCGAGATCATGACCTGAGCTGAAATCAAGAGTTGGAGGCTTAACCAACTGAGCCTCCCAGGCACCCCTATGCTATTTTCCTTTAAATACTGAAGTTGTATACCTAAAGTGCTAAGTAAAATTAATTATCTCAAAATTACAGGTTTCTACTTTAGGAAGTTCTGCATTAAGTTCTTTTGAGAAATAAATAATTATGTTACCGTAGGAAGAACCAGCTCTCAGTTTATGGAGTGCTTTATGGGTCCAGATATTGTTAGTGCATTTCACATATAGCTTCTCTCTTAAAATCTCTCTCACCAAGCTACTTCTTCCTACATGCTTATTTATTCATGTTATTTGGACTGCTATCTTCCCAGTCACTCAAGTTGGAAACTTTAGACTTTTAACTCCTCTCTCACACTTCATATAGCTCTTAAGCTTGTCACTAACCTTCTATAAGACATCTAACAGCTTAACTTTTATACTACTGGCTACTTCTTTTAGGTAGGCCTTCATCCCCATGTACTTGATTCTCTTAAGTGGTATACTTGGTCTCTAGCTTCTTCCTTATCAGCCCAGTTTTCCTAAAATGTTACTTTGCACACAGTGGCTAACCTACTGCTACAGACAACAGACTATTCTCCTTGGTGGACTATTTTATACTCTCCATAATCCAAGTCCTCTCTCTCTCTTAGGTTGTGGGCTGTAGGAACACTTATTTTCTATTTTTAATTCCACACAGAGGGACTTCATCTAGACTATCACTCCTGGTTTCTCCTTATCCCTTCACTTTCTCTTCCCTAGGGGGGCAACAATGACTTATCAGAATGTTTAGTATAAAATAAAGACTGAGAGGCTTGGCTCACCCCTTTTTCTACAGAGAGCATGTGCCCTGGTTTTCTTCTGGGGCTTACTCTTGTGGGGAAGGCCTGTGACTGACTATCTAGCTATGTCAGAAACATTATGTTTTAATTCTCAGGTAACACATTAGCAAGACCTTGTCGCTGCTGATCTAAAGCTATAGTCTCCAATCAGCTTATTAGATTTATAGCTAACATTTTGGTATCTCATCTGCTTGTTTCTTCTTATTTCTTAATTAGTTCCCTATTCAGGAAGAAAAGACATTCCAACATCTGATATTGTATCTCGTCTGCTAGAATAATTCTGGTCAACACAGTCTATGCAAAACTCCCGAATAAGAAGTTTGCTTTCAAGTCTTTGCTCGTGTTTATATATTTTTTTAATCTAAAATACCCTTGCCTCACCTTTGTCACAATCTTGCTTCCATTTCCAGACATAGTTCAAATGCTTCTCCTCAGTATAAAACAATCTAACTGTTTCAAATCACGGAGATCTTTCTTTTCCAATTTTTATTCACTACTCATCTTCATTCAATACATCATCAGATAGAAACAAATAATGTCAATATCTTCCTTCTCCAACGAAAGTTTCAGCTTGGAGAAAGTCTTATTAAATATCTCTTTATCTTTAGCATAGTTCCTTGGGCATAAGGTATTCCAAAATTCAATGCAGCTGCTGTTTTGAATCCATCTCTAAATCTTATTCCTTGCTCTTATTTTCTGTCTCTTGTGTTTAAGGATGTGAACAAGATTAGCTGACCCATCTCCAAATATTGAAAGAGGATGCAATGAGAGAAAGGACAAGAAGTGAGGGACAGACAAAAAAGGGCAACAAAGTGACATCTGGGTACAACATTTAGTATATTAAAAAATAAAGAGAAATATCCAAATAAAGAGCCAGCAACTAATTATGACTTACTCATATCTAAACACCCAAATTTTATTTTCTCCATGGCCCAAGCAAAACAGAATGGTTTGTACATAGATTTTTATTGTGATCATAAAGAAACTGTGTAAAAGCAAAAGTACATTTTACATCCTAATATCTGGTGTTTCTTTGATCATATGTAGTAATATGTTCAAAAGCAATTTTAAAATGCTACCCTCATTCACATCAATGGTTAGTAATGACAATATGACTATAACAGAGCTACAGTTAGCAACCTGTAACATTTTACTGGGAATTACCTTCATTTCTCCTTCTTCTACAACCAACTGCCAATTAGCATCTCCACCCACATCCTGTAATGAGTAAGTCATGTGGTTTTGTACCATCTCTTCAACCTTGGAAAGAAAAATAAATCCATAAGAATCCATATCCAATGAATAGCCATGACATAATCTCTAAAACAGAATGATATTTAGTTTGTTTCAGTTCAGAAATGTTCTTAGAAAAGCTGAGCAACCAAATGCACAAAGGTTAGTAGATTTTATATAGTGCTTAAGAGTTTAGTCCACATTCCAGATATCATATCCAGGTTAATGACAGGGGGGAGAAACGGAGAGCAAGAAGATGCTTCACTCAAATAACATATATTGGCCTAATGTGCTTATATAAAGTGAGCAAAACAAGCATTTTCTGGGAAAAAAAATTCCTTTACCATAAAATGCTTCCTTATAGAGATAATGTCTTAAAACATAAAATCATGTGACACTAAGGATAAAAGGGACACGAAGAGATGTTCTAGTCTAGTGCTTCTATATTTCAGACTACAAAGATAATAGAATATTTGTTATATGGCAAGATTTCCCTACAAACGGATAACAAAACTTTTATTACTTCACTGATAAATTTCACTTCTACTGTCACTATAAGCCCTGTAAAAAAAAAAAATAACCTATTCCCCATTTATTTTACTCCAATTTCATTGTTTTACATTCTTTTAGGGAAAATGCAAATATTCGTATCTGCAAACATTTACAAATAATCACCTTTTAGTGTCTTCCTTTAAATTATTAACTAGTATTTTTAGTGAAATTTAAATAAAACCTGTTCTTTTAACTATCACAAATTACTCCTACGCAAATAAAATATTTAAGCAAATAAAACTGAGTATTTCACACTCCAAGAATCCACACATTCATTTGTAAGATTTCATGTGAATGCTCTTTGCAAACGCTCCTAGTTTCAAACATGTTTTTAAATTGAAGTGAAGTGATAAAAAGATGGTTTATGAAGTTGTTTCCTTTATCATGTATACAGAGACACTTTTTCTAAGCTCCATTTTCTAACCTTTAACTCATAATTTCGTTTTATATAATAAGTACATTAGAGAAGGCAGGAAAGAGTTGGAAATATGCATATTATACTTCCATTTAATTTATTCCTAATTTAACTACTTATTTTACATAAAATCTGCACTCATTAGGGATACAGAATAAGAACCAGGTTTACACATATTTTTAAATAAAATACAGTAATGGTTTGAGGGCAAAAATTGCTAAAATTATCAACTCTGGGGGTATAATTTTTCTACACAAAAGGATATTATCAATATGCTACAGTGACACGTACTTCTACATAAAGTTTTCTAGATTTCAGAATGCATTTTTGCTTGTAGGTATGACTTTAAGTATCTCCCTAATTGGTAATAATCTTAAAAAAGTTTTTGATAAAAATTTATACTGAGGTTCTACAATTATTTTTGTACTAAATAAAGTACTAACATAACATTTTATAACTTTAGTCATAATCCTCAAAACAATGTGAATGGTGTTGGGCTACAGGTTTGAAAGAAATTTAAAAATGCGACCAATAGTACATTCTATAACTTAAAAACTTAAAAAAGGGACGCCTGGGTGGCTCAGCTGGCCAAGCATCTGCCTTCGGCTCAGGTCATGATCCCAGGGTCCTGGGATCGAGTTCCGATTGGGCTCCTTGCTCAGCAGGGAGCCTGCTTCTCCCTCTGCTTGCCTCTCCCTCTGCCTGTTGTTCCCTCTGCTTGTGCTCTCTCTCTCTCTCTGATAAATAAAATCTTTAAAATAACAACAACAAAAAAAACCTCAAAAAACAAAAAAAAACTTAAAAAAATTTTTTTTACAATATTTATTTATTTAAATAATCTCTACACCCAACACAGGGCTCGAACTCATGACCCCCAGATCCAGAGTCGCATGCCAGCTAGGCGCCCCATATCCTATAATTGTATAAAGCCCTCATTAGAAAATATAATTCCAGGGGCTGCCTGGAAAAATTCGTGTGCCTCTCTAATTTTGAAATCTGTTCTGAGAGAGTAAGGAGGACTAATACAGGATTTCCGAGTTATGAAGACATACGAAACGTACTTGAGTTTCCAAAGACGAAGGAACAAAGAGAGTTCCAGTTACTATGCATAAATAAAACAACTGCTGTAGCACTGGCTTGATTCATTGGTCTGTGTCACAGTGTGACTGGGAAAACTTTTACCCTTTTTAGATCCAAAGATCTTAAAAATTTTTAGATATGAATATGTATTTTGTAGGTGGGACACTAGGAGTTGAGAACACCAACATTTATTATGAGATTAGAAGCAGAAAGAAATGCTTCCCAGAAATAAGACCTACTTTAAGTAGACTACTTGTGAAAGAAGAATGTAAAGGATTTTACTGTGTTAAAAAACAGAGTTCTGTTTCAAAAAATTTAGTGCTGTGTTAAACTCTTTTGTTGGAAAGTATGCAGGTAATTGTATTTTTGTTTGGGAGATTATTCCTGCTAAGTTATTTCAAATGTTTGAATAACGAGAAGATAATTTTGTGTTTCGGTCCCAAAGAAACTAGATTCCACAAATATAAAGTGAAAGCTGTTTACATAGGTTAAAACAATATAATAGTAAGCGTATTCAACATTGTCTTTTTAGATAGATGAAAAAATAGTGTTACTACCATAGTTACCAATGCATCTACGGAAAAGTGTTTAGTCTTTTGTTCTCATGTACTTCCCTGACTTAAGGGGCTTGAAAAAGTTCAACAAAGAAATAAACCAGATGAATTTGTGCTGTGTTTCTAGGAAATTAAAGAAATTGAAGTACCCGATTACTGTAGTAACCATCTCTGCAAAGCTTTCATCATGGTATCTATCCATTATGGCATCTTCCTTGAGGTAATAACACTGAGATTAAGAATCTGAGAGGTGATACAGGTAAAATATCACTATAATGATTTTCATGTTCACCGCAATAAATGCGAGGCAGGAAGTGTTACTATTGGGGCAGTAACTTGGGCATTCGTGACCATACTGACTCTTCGAATCTACTGGAATGATCTGCTCTGTTTATTATTTTCAGTTATGACTGCATATCACAAATAACCGGGAAACAAGGGGCCATTAAGTTGGATGACAAGAATAAACACAAGCCAAATTTACATTTTAGTAGGCTCAAAATTTGATACGCTAGGAAACAATATTACTAGTAATATCTGCTATCACTTTAAAAAACAAAAGACTGGATCAAAATAAGTAAGGCAGGTTTCACCTGCTTTAATAGTGTTCACTAGTTTTAAATAGACTAGGCATAATTTCAGGAATCATGCCCTGATTTTTTTGGACCTAGAGCTGAAAATGATAAGCTGACACACACAGCATCTTAGCAAATGAACTATGAAAAATAGAGATAAAGCACATTTAAAATAACAGATGATGGCATACCAATTCTAGCCTTTTCTTCCACCACCCATTTGAGTCATTCAGTATGCCGTTTTAGGAGGCTAACTGGATTTTTCTAACATTACCAATACAGAAATTTTTATTGATGATAAAACAAAAATGTAAAGGACAAAATTCTAATGAACAAAAGTGTAGAAGGGTTCAAAGACTGCTCAGATCTCTTTTCTCTTACTCATGTGAAAAAAATACAACTATGCTTATTGTTACAGAGTCAGAGGGATTTGTTGGATAGAATAATTTATTAATAACAAATTAACAGTGCACTGTTAACCCTAAAGAAAAATGTGCAGGACATGAATAGTCAAATCACCAAAGACATGCAAAAGGCCAAGAAGCAAAAATACCACTTTTAGTCTATCAGACTGGAAAAACTTAACTGAATTATAATATTCAGTGTCAACATAACAAAAGAAAACTGAACTGGGAGTGTGGCTGGCTCAACTTTTTTAATGAACAGTTTGGCATTAAGAATAAAAAAGACCTCAGAAGCATGCACGGCTTCTGTCTTAACAATTCTACTTCTAGGAATGTATTCTAAGGAAATAACTGGATAAGTGTACAAATTATATATATATATGTATATATAAAATACACACACACAAGGATGGTATATATATATATCAGGATGCTCCTGTAGCACTATTTATAATATTTATTTATAATGGAGACAAACTGAAAATAAACTAAATGTTCCATATTAGGTAAGTACGTAAGTCCTGTATGTACATACATATTAACAGACAAGGACATGAAGACCCATGTTTACTGATGGGAAAATGGGCTTCATTATACCAAAAAAAAAAAAAAAGAAAGAAAGAAAAAGCTGGTTACAAAATAGTATATATGAAATTGCTTACTTTGGTAGAAAAAGACAATTACTAAAATGTGTGTGTTTATCAGTATGTGACTCATTTTATTTACTCCATTTTCTAGTTCTGCTAAATTAGAATGTATTATTGTACAGTAAACACAGGAGGGGTTAAATACATAATTACCACAATAATAAAGTATAACTATGGACATAAAGGGGGGAAAGAGTTTAACTGCCAGAGCCCAAGTCTGCTAATGACAACAAATGCTTTAGCAAGAACAATAAGTACTTGAAGAACTCAATGTCATTGTCCTGCAATTTTGCCTCTTTTGGCATATAAAACAGTACAATAATTAATAGCTAAAAATAGAATCTGAATTATCATGAACATCACATATTAGAAAAAATTTCACCAGAAAGATCTTTCTCAACTTATATACCTGAGTTACACAAAATATTAAAAAGTATGCTACAATTTGGCAAAGTCTTGTAAAAATCTGGGCACCTGTGTATATATTCATCTATATTTGAAGAATTTCAGCTCTTTTAAAGCTCTATAGCTTGGGTTCAAGGTCTGCATTCTGAAACCTTAATTCTTAGGCATCTATTGTGGCTTACACTCTTTTATGCTCTCATTACATTTTCATTTATAGCCTGTGTATTCCTATAATTTAAGGGAAAATGGTGACCAGTACTCCTGGGCTTTAGTCTGTTACTTTATTATTTTAATGCAAGGTGGAGTGTAGAAGAATAAATCAAAGTATCCCAGTATTTATCTAGTTTTGTCACTGATTTATTGCAAATAGGAGATGCTTTTAAAAAGCTTGCATAAATGAACAAAATTAAAAAATACTGTTACAAGTTTGGCTCTGGGTGATTTCTGATGCAGAACTGATACATCTCTTTCTCAAAAAAGTTCAAGGAGAAAAAAGCAGCAAAAGTAAAAAAAATACATTTTGAGCCTTAACCTTTTTATCTTTAATGCATACTTAAAAAACAAATGTAAATTTTATTCATATGTGTAACCTAAGAAATCTGTTCTAAATTATGACTTTAAAAAACATTTACTGGAATACAGTTGACCCTTGAGTAACATGAGTTTGAACCCTACAGGTCCACCTACACATGGATTTGTTTCAATAAATATAGAGCAGTACTGTAAAGGTATTTTCTCTTCTTTACAATTTTCTTAATAACATTTTCTTTTCTCTAAGTTACCTTATAGTAAGAATATAGTATATGATACATAAAACGTATAAAATATGTTAATCAACTGTTTATATTATTATAAACTATTATTAAGTATTATTACTAGTTAAATTTGGGGGGAGTCAAAAGTTTTATGTGGATTTTTGACTGAGGGGGGGGTCGGTGCTCCAACCCCTGCACTGTTCAAGTGTATTCTGATAGAGAGAAAATAATGTAGAAAATTTTGATTATTCAAAGAAACTGTTATTATTATAATAATAACTAATAAACAGCTATATAATAGCTAATAAAAGCTCACTTATCTAGCATTTACAACATGCCAAAATCTAGCCAGATCACAGTCCTAGCTAAATCACAGAAGTGAAGCACAGAAGAGTTAGAAAAGTTGTCCAAGATCATGCAACTAACCAGGACTTAAAATCAGTCATTCTGACTAGAGAGCTCAGCTTCTTAACATTAGGTAACATAATGTAATGCAATAAAATACAATCACCATAAAGATACAAAGCTGAATGGCAAAGATACGAGCATTGAAAAATTTTAAAAACTAATGCTGACACTAAAAACATTTCTTCACTAATACTTTGACTTTATTATGAGGACAGAGACTGCTAGCATCTAGCTTCCTGTCTTAAATTCCTAAATACTTAATGATGCATCTGAACAGGAATATTAATTTATAATATCCAAAGGTAATTTGTATAATGAAAATAAAATCAGTTAAATGGAGCTTAGTATGACAAGAGTAATGAGACAAATATTTAAAGATACTTCCTTGTTGAATTACGAGATACTTTAAATTAGAAGTGGGGTTGCTAAAATCTGCTTTTATGTTATAATCTAACATATCTTGTAAACCATGTTTATCAAAGTTGCTGAATCCTGTCTGATATTTAAATATCAGATACTACATGATATTTAAAAACCAGGTATCTTCTCCTTGTTGCAATTCAATTTGAAATCTTTCAGGTGTACCTCCTATAAGGCAAAATTCCAAGCTATTCAAAGCAGAGGATACAAAGGGTACATGCAAGCCTGACAGAGGAACTATTTAGTAGATAAGGCCTTTTTAATGCTTATTGTTACTTTTTAAAAATTCAAAACCAAAACCAGTGGCCTAACGAAAAGATATCTAGGAACCGGGAAAGCAGGCTGAAATATAGCACAGACAGACTCAAGTCCACTCTATACAGTCATACAGTACCTGGGAGCTGAATCTGTGAACATCGTCAGAGGCACTGACTAGATCAATGGAAGACATGGAGGAAGAGCGACTATAGGGCTACCAGAGACAGACAAAGAAAAAACCAAGTAATCAGAACAAAGGCACAACAGAGCATTCAGTACCAACTTCCAAACACAAGATAAAGAAAGAAAGAACAAAGCACTATATGAAACAAGCTGAGCAGCAAGTTCTGACTTCATGCACCTATTATGATTTATGCTCCAAAATCTTTCTAAAAGGAAATGCAGTGCTTTCAATAATACAAAATAATATCACTTAACCCCAAAGAAAAAAGTGATTTAACATAACTGGCTCCACTTCTGGTTAACTATTTTGGACTGACCATTCCCTATCCTCCCATCCCCCTTTTCCCCTTAAACAAAAAAGAAAGAACATTATATTCAGAAGATTTCTAACTATTTTGGAGAATGTATATGGAAGAAAGTATACAATATCGAAAAAATTTCATTTCTAAATTCAAGAAAAGGGAAAACTTATACAACAAGACAGTTCCATCAACAGTGAAGAGCAATATATTTTCAGTAAACTCTGACATTACCTTACCTTTTGGACAAACCTATGAGTCCCCACAGAAGAAAAGGCATCTCCAGATGGCATAGATGTAGGCCAGTGTAATCTGACCTTTTCACTCTGTGACTAAGAAAACATACAATGTTAGGTGGGAAGGTTTTAAAGTGTACTTTGCAGCTTAAGAATGGATAATATAACCTGAAACTACCAACATTTAATTACTGAACACTTCAGTACCTATAAATAGTTGAATTACAAAAATACTCTGACGGTACAAGCCTTGCCATGTCCTGATACTTCATGTATTCTAATTCAATCTCTTCTTTTAGACTCCATAGATACCACCATTGACTAGGGACTGGTTCTCTGAATTTGCCAGATTCTCCGATACCAGTATGGCATTATTTACCACGAATCTTCATTAACACTGCTGTTGAAGTAATTTCTTATACCCAAACTCTGTCCAAATTATTCTAATCATTCCACTTCAGCAGGGTTGTGCAGGGCCGTACCATCTGAAACACTGTCATTGTTTGCTTCAGTTGTGTTACAAAGAACACAGCACCTACAAAGAACACAGCACCGGTATCTTTAGCTCCTTTCCATGAAGGTGTTTGGCCTTTAACCCACTGCATCACTCCTCTTAAGTGGCCACTTAACCTCCTTCCTCCTCCTGAACTTGCCCAGTTTCTTCTCACTTATTCAGTATCTACTAAATAGAAAGTACCAGAAGCTGTGCTGTTTTGTGTGAGTGCTCATCTTCTAACTTTGCAGAAGACAAGTGGTCATTTCTATTCAACACTATCTGAACAGAACTGCTAAGATCTCATTTTCTCACTCATCACTTCACTGAAAATTTTTTTCCTTATGTTGGTAAAAAATGTAGAACAATGTAAACTCAAAACGTGTCTCTGAAGAATACCTAAGTAATGGCTGTGCTGGTTCGGAGTGCTGTGCAAAATCTACTGCGTACAACGAGGGAAATGATCTGAATCTGTGGAACTAATTTCATGGATTACCGACATTATTCTAGACCATTACCACACTGTAATTACCCTTGTGATATCAACAAGCCCATTAGGCAAGGAAGATCATGGTCTGTTTAATGACCCATTTTGCATAGTATCTACCACAGCGTCAAGAACAGACTGAAATCAAATAGCCCCATGAATATTTTTTTCCAAAGTTTACAAAAGTTTTCATCGATCCTCTCAAAACTCCAACTCAACCACCGTATTTGGTAGAGTAGCATTGTAGAGCCAGAAGAGATGATCTGAACCATTTTGTGTAACTCCTTGTTTTACATTTTAGAAAACCAAGGCCCAGAGAATTTAAGCAATAAGTTTATAGCTACATAGTCACCGGCAAGACTAAGATTAAAGTTGTCTTGATCTACTCTCCCCAAAATACCACAACTTAGATTAAAACAAAAACAAAACAAAAAAACAGCAAAGTGAAGAAAATAAACAAACAAACACATTTAAAAAGCCAAACACAAAGATACTCCTTCAGGTAATACTTTAGGCATCTAGAAATGGAGTTCCTTTAGGAACTGAAAGCTTCCATTCTTATTAAATGCTGCATAGCATCTTTTTTGGGCATAAAAAAAATGACTAATAAACTTTATAAATTAATGTAACAAAAACTTGTTATCACCGATTTAGAAAAAAAATAATGAAAGATAAATATGAAAAGCTAAAGTCACTACTGCAGGTGATTTACCCTCAGGGAGACAGATCAGTGAATGGGCATAATGGCCATGACTACCTTAGCAATGACAGGAATGAAAAAGCTAACTTTTCTATGCAAGTTCACTTGTAGTATAACTGATACACTTAAGAATTTATTTGCGAGATGCTTAATGCCCTGGGAAGAGTAACTAAAATTCACCCTTAAGTACCATCTAGTGGCAATATATGGTAACTGCATTGTTGCAGAATTAAAAGGAGGCAAAGGATCAAATTAATCCTGACCCTAGAGTTGAAGGATTTAAGAAATGTTTTCTTTCAATGCCCACAGAAATAGCTGGGTATAACTGTTGTGAATTTGATAATGATAAAATATTGAGCAAAGTTAAAAGTGAGGAAGATATCGAAGGTGAAGGTAGTGAAAGCAATAAAAGAGACAAATTCTTGGTCACTTTCCTTGTGAATTCATATGGTTGGTACCTGTGATACAGAGAAATTCATGGACTGTTTCACTCAGATTAAACATATGCTTGTTCTTAAGAGATAATAACGTTGGATACTTCAAGGGGAATAGGCAGAATATTTCCATTTAGTTTCATGTTAATTATGCATGATTCCTTTAAACAGTCAGTGGTCTTTCTATTGCTTAAAAATTCATCAGTGAAGGAACTAACTTGTAAAGATTCTTCTACATTTCTGACTCAGTATAGACACAGTTCATCTTCTAGGTTCATAATTCATTTCTATTAGGTTCACAGTTTTCAAATTCCATTTATACAAAATAACATGCATCAAGGAATGCCTGGTGTTAGAATTTTTAATAAAAGATATACCTGTTCCTCTATTTTATCTTGTCTGTCAAGCGCAGCTTCAACGGCATCAAAAAACTCTTCTTCATTAATCAGACTGTTTGGGCCTTCCTATTCAAACATATGAGAGAAAAAAATCACTTCGAATCAAGGAAAACAAAAAAATTTCCTTTGTTAAAAAGCAACTTAAAAAAAAAACAAACCCCTTTTATCTCATCAAGCTTACCAAGCAAAAGAGCTATTCATTGCTAAATCTACAGGACACTCCAGTCTTTATCTTACTTGCCCCATTAGCAGCAGCATTTCTTATGTGAATGACTCTCTTTGAAGAGTTCTCTCCCCACCTTGGATTCCTAATTTCCCAGTTCCTCTTTATCCAAGCCTCTTCTTTGGACTCCCTTAAATTAAATGTGGGTATTCCTCAGGATTCCACACTTGGCTCTCCCCACTGCACTTAGTGATTTCTAAGGCTTTGGTCATCAGGAGATGATTCCCAAATTCACAGCCTATCTATCTCTCTCCTAAGTGTTAGACCTTTGCATCCAATAATACTTAAGACCTCCTCAAGTTAATGCTGCAGTTCACATGCAGTGAGAAAAAAACTGAAGTATCCTTAACCATTTTCTTCATTAAAAGAGAAAGAGGGAAGTACATTTCAGATGGATGGAAAAACGATCATTTATTCAACAAATGCCACTAAAATAAAATACAGATTCCTGCATTATACCATAATCTTAAAAAACCCGTATGTACTAACAATATATTTAGAAGAGATCATTAAAAAATTAAAAACCCAGTAAATACAATTATTTAAAGCAGGGAATGCTTTTTTAAGCATAATACCAAATGTAGAAATAAGTACATCAAAAGACTGAGAGATTAATCACATGAAAGTATCAAACTTTTACATGACAAAACCAACAATCAAAAGTTTAAAAAACTAAAAAAGGAAAAAAATCATTGAAAAATGAAAAGCTGATCTTCCACATCTTCTAAATAAATAGAAGAAAAAAACCCCAAAACCAAATAAAAATATTAAGGGGATAAGTGAGTTATTAAAGAAGAAATAAAAATGACCAGTAAACTTTTTTTTTAAGAAAGTCTATCTAAATCATATCAATAAATAAGCAATATAAAAAAATCTGAAACTAGGGGTGCCTGGGTGGCTCAGTCGTTAAGCGTCTGCCTTCGGCTCAGGTCGTGATCCCACGGTCCTGGGATCGAGCCCTGCATCGGGCTCCCTGCTCTGCAGGAAGCCTGTTCTCCCTCTCTCACTCCCCCTGCTTGTGTAACCTCTGTTGCTGTGTCTCTGTCAAAAAAATAGATAAAATCTTGGGGCACCTGGGTGGCTCAGTGGGTTAAAGCCTCTGCCTTTGGCTCAGGTCATGATCTCAGAGTCCTGGGATTGAGCCCCCATCGGGCTCTCTGCTCAGCAGGGAGCCTGCTTCCCCCTCTCTCTCTGCCTGCCTCTCTGCCTGTGATCTCTCTCTGTCAAATAAATAAAATCTTTTAAAAATAAATAAATAAATAAATAAATAAATAAATAAATAAATAAATAAAATCTTAAAAAAAAATCTGAAACTAGTTAACAAATGTACTTATTATTAGCACAATGTACCTCTGATGATGGAACAGAAGGCAAGGTGAAGACAAAGCATAAGCTGACGCCCGTAACTTCCCCTGCCAACCTCCACTCCTGGGCGGGATTTGTGACATTCTTTCAGGAATTTCCCAACTATCTTAATGTTAATGCCTTGCTAGAGGGAAAAAATAACCTTAACTTGACAATGGCAAGGCCTCCAGTATCCTTAGAGTCTTCTTTAACATGAAAATCCTTTTGAGACCACCCTTTTTCCTAACTTCCCCAACCCCATAGTATATAATTAGCCACCCCTCACAACCTTGGGGCAGCAGCTCTTTCTGCCCTAGAGTCCTGTCCCGGTGCTTTAATAAAACCACCTTTCTGCACCAGAGATGTCTCCAGAATTCTTTCTTGGTCGTTGGTTCCAGACTTCAACCCACCGAACTTCACCTATATTCCAAAACCAAATCACACGATGCCCAACATATTCCAAAACCACATCATATGGTGTCCAACGTGGGGCTTTGAGTCTTTACATCTGGACTCCAAGCTTCGGTGCGAACTTGGTGAGTACTTCCTCTTTTCCTTTACTCTCATCTCTGCGGCTCTTCAAGGAGTACCGTCTTTTTTTTTTTTTTTTTTTTTAAGATTTTATTTATTTATTTGACAGAGAGAGAGATCACAGGTAGGCAGAGAGGCAGGCAGAGAGAGAGGGGGAAGCAGGCTCCCCGCTGAGCGGAGAGCCCGATGCGGGGCTCGATCCCAGGATCCCGAGATCATGACCTGAGCCGAAGGCAGAGGCTTTAACCCACTGAGCCACCCAGGTGCCCCAAGGAGTATGGTCTTATTGGAACATTTTCATGTCAATTGCTCAGGCTGCAATCCTCTAGCCCATGGCTACTCTCGGGGAGGAGAAAGCCTGACTTTTGGCTGGAAGTTAGTACACTGGCCAGGATGGTAATAAGACCCAGAAACTTGATGCCCACTCTTTATTCCTATCCTTATACAAAGCTGTCTGTCTTGGGGATACCTAAGTCACCAGGATGGCTACCAATCTTAATACTCCCATGTGAAGTTTCCTCCTGATTGATCTAATGTGATCCCCTCCACATCTCTGGTCTAGCCACTTCTGGCCGTGGGACATCCACTTGGAGCCGGCCGAAACCAGTACCCAATGGAATTAAAACCCAACTGGGGACCGTTTCCTAGGGAAGCTGACTGTAAAGACCACATGTGTTGGAATGTTGCTTAGACCATGATGGATTTCCATCTTTACTGTTTCTGGTCAATGTCCTCTACTAACTACTTAAAGCTATAAAATTCGGTAATTTCCCCCGTGTAAAACTTTTCCAGTATATTCCATAGGTTAAAATGGCAGGGTAGTATACAACCTTCAGGGCATAGGACGGCACAGCACAGCACGGTTTTTCAGTCCATTCACCAGGCACCCACGGGGAGCCTAGGATGTGATGGGGAAGGAAGGGATGCCAGCATCCCTTCATGGCCTTTTATGGCAGGAATGCCTTCATGGGAAGGCAGGATGGTGATCAATAGCGATTTTTGTTTGAGGGATACCTCTGGTCGCTTTTGACACATGGAACCTCTGACATAACCTGCATGGGATGCCACCTGGGAATTAGGGAGGATTTGGTAATGGACCTTTACTTTTCTGGGAGCATGGCCTCAGTAGGTGGCTTCTTGGTTCCCAAGGACTCTCCCTTGGGGTTCCTTTTAACCCACTGGAAACAATTCGGACTGCAAAATTTAGGAAAGGACTGCGCTCCTGTAACACTGCATGGCCTCAGGATCTGTTAGTGAGATCTCTTCTGCAGGAAACAGGGCAAATGGACTTAGGGCACCTTCACTGCTTGTACCTAGGTGTCCCCTGCTCTACACCAGGACCCTGACCTAAGGGCCTCTTGCAGAATGTGTTTGCCTGAATGTGTCGGCCTGTAAAATGCCCCCCCCCCCAACATACTGGATGATAATTCTCTAAATAGGCTTCCTACAAGTAAATCCAGGTTGCTGGAGGAAACACAGGCCGTCCCAAAAGGGGACTCTGACTCTCTCACTGTTCTTCCTAATAGATGTGGGGGGCTTCTCCCTCACTCATTTCCTGGCTTAATGGCTATAACTGGAGCCATCTGTGGTTAGTCTACCTCAGGAAAGGGACCTTAAGGAATATTCCCAAGCAGCTGCCGAAAACTCCCTTTGTTTCGGGGAAATTCCCTGTCTTCTCTTGCCTGGCACGGACTGCCTATTCCCTCCTTGTTGGCGGGAAAACATGATGTCTGCTCCTCTGTTGGAGCTGATGAACTCTAGAACAGGGAACCCTTTCTCTGCCTTCTGGCAGCACTTGGCCTCTTCTGTCTCCCCTTCCCCTTTCTCCTGTTTCTGCACCACCTTGGGTGCGGCCTGCATAACTGGCTTCCAGACTGTCCTCAGTGCCTCAGGCACCATGGCTCCTTCTCCCTTCACTGTCAAGGAGCAAGAAGAGCAGCCCCTGGACCTAACACCACCTACTCCAGATTCCCCCACCAGTGTCTCAGGTAAAATCTGACAATGGGGAGGATCTAGGTAGAACATAATTCAATATTTATTTATTTATTATTATTTTTAAAGAGTTTTTTTTTTTAAGATTTTATTTATTTATTTGAGAGAGAGAGAGAGATCACAAGTAGGCAGAGGGGCAGGCAGAGAGAGAGGCGGAAGCAGGCTCCCTGCTGAGCAGAGAGCTGGATGTGGGGCTCGATCCCAGGACCCTGAGATCATGACCTGAGCTGAAGGCAGAGGCTTTAACCCACTGAGCCACCCAGGCGCCCCCATAATTCAATATTTAAACTAATTTAAGTTTGTTGGTTTAATTAAGATAGACATGTTTCATTAAAATGTGAAACTTTTGTTTTATTGAGATTTGCTGAAGGTCAAATAAGTTCGTGTTATCTCTGCAAATTGTTAGCAAAAAGATGACTAAAATGATGGTTAATTGTCTCAAAGTTTTCATGGGTCATTGTTAAGAAAGGTTTCAAAGAATCTGGTAGCCTGAAACTTTAAAGTTTTGCTTGGATGATAAATAGGATTAATTTGTTGGACATCTAGGTCTTTTCCAAATAAGATAAAGGGCTAAATCATTGATTACTGGACATAGGTTTGTGCTTTTGACTTCTTATTGCAAAGAAACCAAGGATATTTAAATCTGTTGGTATCATGTTTTGTGCTTAATTGATTCACAAATTTGCTATCTAAAGAATTCTGATGTAACAGTTCACAATTGGTTACTACTTAGTCTTCACTGGAGACAAGGTTTCTAAGTGCAAAATTCTGCTAAATGTAATTAAGACTGATGGAAAGGGAAAGGAAACAACTCTGTATGTATAAGGGAAACAACTCCGTATGTAGAAAAGGAGAAGATATGTAAGGAAGTTATCAAGAATGGGAATGCATTTTTGTTGAAGGTAAAAGAAGGTAATTTTGTCCTAAAGATGGTTGTTTGGGACATGGCTTGGGACAAAATCTGAATGCAAAAGAAAGTTGTAGAAGGTTTGTGATGGGAAAACTTTGGAACGGAATTCTAGGTGTGGTCAGGATGGACCTTAAAATTGAAATGAGTGGATTTTAAAGTATATTGGTATAAAGTCGAAAGTCTGCTTTCTTTCTGTTCAAAAAGACGAGTTTTCTTGAATTGTTGTCTGCTCTTGATAAGAAAATGTTTTTTTCTTCAAAGGTTTTTTCTCTTTTGTCTGTTCAGAAAACCAGTTTATATTTTGCCTTTATCAGGTCTTTAACATTCCTAATCCTATTTAGGTATGTGTTTTAAAACTTTCTAAGGTTTTAACAAACTTCTGCAAGATTTAAATCATGAACAAAGTCTCGTTGCTTGTTTGTTTGGTAAGTTACCTTCTGGTAGAAGGTTATCATTACTCTATTTTAATTATTGAAGTGTTATGTGTCAGAAATAACCGGATTTCCTTGCCAGCTATATTGTAACCTCTCATCAGATGTTTAACCATGTCCACTTTTTAGTCTTGTCACTTATAGTTATTCTTATTCTCTTGTAAAATGTTTCATTGTCAAGTAGAACTAAGGCTGCATTCAAACTAAACAAGAATTAGTAACATGGGACTCAATGAACTAAAAAACCATTATAGTGTTGTGACTCTTGTCTGAAACATTGCTGGTTCTCTAATGTTTGCTCTTACAGACTAAGGAGACTTTCTCTTAAGACATCAGTGATTTAAAAAAAAAAAAAAAGACATCAGTGATATATAGAAATAATAATAAAGCAAATTAAAGCATTTAACTTTTCTCTCTACCTGAACCCTCTCATTCAAAAGATCTAAGTATCCGTCCTTCCATGGCAATCATAATCATTTCCACAAGTGCAATAAGAATCTTCTCCTTGTAACAGGACAGCAATGGAAATGTTGGTTATTTTACCAAGGATTTGACTGGGATGTCATATTTAAGAGAGACATGCATAGACTCAGATATGACCAAACAGCTTTAAGGAACTTAAGGTTGAATATAAGAAACCTGGAGCCATAAAGCCCCTTGGAAATGTTGGCCTGATACCTTGTTTACAGAGTTTCCAGCAGCCTCACCAGGTGAGTAACGAATGTCACTTCCGGGCAGGTGCAGGAACCTCAGGGTACTTTGGGGACCTCGTGAAGAGGAATTCGCTCAAATCTACAGGTATTACAAGCATGTCTGATGGCAAGTACTTTGCTTGGCTTCTGGCCTGGGGAAGCTAAAAGTTCAACCTAAAGATTCCTTATAAAAATTCCAGCAAAGCAGCTTCTAAAAGATCTATATGATCACTCACTGTTCTTGCTGAGCTTATGTAAATAATAAGGCCAAGTCTGTTAAAACTAGACTTGTTTTGCAAACAATTAGTCTTGATTTGGCTACCTCTGGAAATGAGGGTTATTTTTAGAGAGAAAAATTACATTTCAATAATGCACCTTTCGTTTTGATTGTCCTTAGATGCTGTTTGCTTAAACTAGACAACTTAATGTAAACAGAAATAGCTTCTCTGTTTCTACACAATAGCTCATGTATAGATAATCTTATTGCTTGTTATTCTGTGGGGATAATAACAGGACCCCATGGGCATATAATTATTTAGGATTAATTCCCCAACAATTATATAACTCAACCAGCACCTTGACCAGTCCTGTGTGGCTGGGATGACAAAATCCTTCCCTAAAAGCCAGAGCACACCCCACTCCACAGGGTTAACTATGGACTTGTGGAGATAATGGATGGCCCCACTTTCTTTATGATTGGATTAGATGATGTACTTGGATGCCCTTATCTCTTGACAAGTCTTCTCTCATTTGCCAGTGATTCCCTGTAATTAGGATATTAATGCTTTACCTCAAACAGAGGTATTGATTATTAGAGGTATTAGATATTATTAGGTATTATTAGGTATTAGGTATTATTAGAGGTATTAGAGGTATTATCCCTTAGTCATATTTATCCTAGAAGCCACCTCTATTGAGGTACAATTGCAAACAAAGGCTTCAGCCAAGCACACAACAGTCCTTTTGGTAGGAGCCTCAAAGCTCACTTTGGGACAATCCCTGACTGTAATGACCTCACATCAGGTCCAGAGTGTCTTAGAGACCAAAAGCCACCAATAGATTATGGGAAGCTGACTTATTAAACACCACGCAATGCTTATAGATATGCCTGAAATATCTTTAAAACCTGCCAAACTTTAAACCCAGCTACTCTTCTTATGCCTGGACCTGACCATGGTACTTCTATAGTATAGAACATAACTGTTCAGAGGTTATTGATCTGGTTTATTCTAGTCAACCTTAACTTGACAATGGCAAGGCCTCTGGTATCCCGTGAGTCTTCTTTAACATATGAAAATCCTTTTGAAACCACCCTTTTTCCTAACCTCCCGAAACCCCAGAGTATATAATCAGCCACCCCTCACAACCCTGGGGCAGCAGCTCTTTCTGCCCAAGGGTCCTGTCCCTGTGCTTTAATAAACCACCATTATGCACCAAAGACATCTCTGTAGGCTCCAGACCTCACCCCAGTGAACTTCGCCTATATTCCAAAACCACATCAACTCCTTTTTCCGTCCTTTTTCCCACCTCCTTCCCCCCAAAACCCCTGTCGACACAAGTGAAGTGAAGATAAACAAGCATACAATTATACTTAACATATGGCTGGTAGTTTACCAGAGATAAACTGGTACCATATATTGTTAAACACATAAGCTTTTTTGTATTTTCTATAAAATCTTCCTACATGAACATCTGGTTTTACTTATAATATGAAAAAAATTAGGTAATTTAAAAAAGCTGACAGTTCACCCCAAAAATAGCAAAAACAATGTGCTTAGCTTCAGAATTAAAATTAAAATTGTAAAAGCTTACATTCCAGGAACCTTGTTTTTAAAACCCCCGAGGGTAGCTAATTATATGATCTTTACACATTCTAGAAGGAATAATTGACAGCTTAATAATTTTGAAGTATTACAGTCAAACCTCATCATTATGAATTTCCACACTTGGAAATCAATTCCAATCAACATAAAACATACTCAATCAATAGCAACTCTATTTTTTTTTTTCCTTTCTAAAATAAAAATAGGGGGCCTGGGTGGCTCAGTTAGTTAAGCGTCTGCCTTTGGCTCAGGTCATGATCCCAGAGTCCTGGGTTCCAGCCCCGCATCGGACTCCCTGCTCAGTGGGAAGCCTGCTTTTCTCTTTCCCACTGCTTGTGTTCCCTCTCTCGCTGTGTCTCTCTGTCAAATAAATAAAATCTTTAAAAATAAAATAAAAACAGCGAAATTTTTCAATTCCCCCCCCCTTTTTTTTTTTTTTTAAAGATTTAGACATTTATTTGAGAGAGAGTGAGTGCAAAAGAGTGGGGGAGTGATAGAGGAAGAGAATCTTCAAGGAGAATTCCTGCTGAGCACTGAGCCCAACTTGGGGCTTTGATCTCGGAGATCCATGAGACCCTGATCTGAGCCAAAAACCAAGAGTTTCTCTTAACCAACTGAGCCACCCTGGAGCCTCCCTTTCCCATTTTTTAAAAATATAAACTAACAAGAATTATGTTTTTTTAAGATTTTATTTATTTTGAGAGAGAGAGAGAGAGCATGAGTGGGAGGAGGGGTAGAGGGAGAAGCAGACTCCCTGCTGAGCAGGGTTCTAGAAGTGGGGCTGGACCCCAGGACCCTGGGAGCACGACTCAAGCCAAAGGCAGACGCCCAACTAACTGAGCCACTGAGGCACCCCTAGCCATAACTGTTTTAAGATTCTACTTGTATCTCAATGATACCCTTTACCACTCCATTTTTAAAATGTGCATTTCAGGAACATCAACAATGTTAGTGCCTATTACCAAATATATTTCTTATACCTTTTTCCCTTTAAAGAAATATCATGGAAAAACAGCTTATATAGTGTGTGTGTAGGGAGAGGGAGAATTTATTAATTGCTTAACAAAGAAACAAAAGAGGAAAGAAGTTAGTTTCAGATATTTTCAAAGGAGAAGGACAGGGCAACGAGGACAGTTCCAGCTCTGCTGTGGATAGGACCTCACAGTATATTATAAAGCACACACTAAAATCCTTTTGTCTGTATAGTACTCAGGGTTTTCCTCCATAAGTTGTTTTGCTTTTATTAAAAAAAAAAAAAAAAAGGAATTAGAAGGTAACATTAAAAATTATCAGCCTCCACGGGAAAGATAAAAACTTGTCCTGTAATGCAGACAGGCCTAATAAATGAGTGTGTTTGAAAAGCCTACACTAATTTCAGTTAGTAAGCCTAACATTTATATATTATGAAATATACATTTAATTAAATACTGAAGAACATACTACATATCTAGAATACTTAAGGGTTGTAAAAGTATTAATTAAAAATTAATCACTTTTGTGACAGATACGGCCTATATTTTCCTCCTTCTAAAATAAAAATATAACTTCATACCTCATAATCTGGCCCTCCAAAGTGGGATTTTTTCTTCAGTTCTGTCATGGCATTTTTGTATGCTTCCTCTATTCTTCTTCTCTTCTCAGTTTCCTGTTTTGTTTTTTTAAAGAAGTGAAAAATTATCATTTAGGGTGGGGATTTTCTCTGCATTTCACTGAAATTTTATAATTTGGCCAAGCAACAATGACAAAACCCCCTACTCTATTCCTGTGAAAAATGAGCTTGATTCGGATCAAGAAAACACTTTTTCTCTGAGCTATACATTACACACAAGCTACCATTTAAATCGGCAAGATCCACCTTATAGGTAGGTTATGGATTTAGATGGATTGAGTAACTGCCGAAGTATCTACACTTAAAAAAGGAAAAAAAAAAAAAAAGAAAAAAGATAAATTAACACCAAAGACATGCCTATAAGATATTCATGTGTTTGCTTCCCCACCCAGTAAAAGTTGTATCTATTTTGTTTTAAAGAAAAGCAATGGATACCACAAAGAAAATAATCAATTAACAAGTGAAATCAATGAATGTTAAAATATATTCTAAGAAAGATAAATTTCTGTACTTTCCCACTGATAGTTAAAACTATTTCAGGGCTGAAAAAGAGCTTAGATGTCTATTTTAACCCTCTCCTTTCTTTAATCTATAGTTTTAAGAGGTTAGAAGACCCAAGCTCAATACTTAAAAGAAAAAGGTTGGCTCTGGCACCACTCTCAAACCTTATTTCTATAACCATGGATTGCATTGGTCAAATCTGATAACTGAAGTCTAACAAGCTTGTTAGGAACCTAATGCCTTTATTCCCTTACCTCAAATACTTAAGGGCTCGATTAAAGTCCACCTGAACTCACACAAAGATAATTACTTCCAAATACCCTATCTGAATTAAAGTTCTTGCAAATTAGTGTATTAGTTCATTAGAACCAAAGGTTAATTTCTGCATAGTCAAGAGAAAGCAGGTCTATAGACCCACCAGAAGGGCTAAATTAAAAAACAAAACAAATACCCACAAAAACCTGACAATACCAAGTGTTGCCAAGAGTGAAGAGCAAATGAATTCTCATCTATTGCTGGTGGAAGTATAAACTGATATAACCACTTTGGAAAGTTGTTTGCCAATATCCACTGCAGCTAGCATATACCCCATGAACCAACAATTTTACTGCTAGGTATGTATCTATATCCACCAAAAGCTAGGTACAGGAATGCTCACAGCAGCTTTATTCACAATAGCCAAAATATAAAAACCTAAGTAGTCTATCACCAGGAAAAAATGATAAACAAATTGAAGGCATACAATGAAATACAATAAAAAAGAATAAACTACCAGTAAATATAACAACACAAATGAATCTCAGACAATATTGAGGGGAAAAAAAAAGCCAAATGCAAGAGTGTCTATGGTCACATCTTGAGCTGGTGGTATAGTATGGACCAGGGAGGGATGCACCTTCCAGGTGCTACAAAAATTCTTTATCTAAGTGGTGGTTATAGGGTTGTATACATACGCACAAAAATCATCAAGCGGTACATTTACAGTTGGTACACCTGACCATATTTATGCTATACTTTAATTTTCAAAACTGAACACAACAAAAACATACAGCACAGCAATAATATTCAAAGGATTTAAGGGAAAATGAATAAGCATGTGAAATTAGACACGAGAGCCTATTAAAGTAAGCCAACATCTTCAGGGAATAGATTTTCTCTTGTTAACATTGTTAATAACTAAAATTGTGCAATTTCACAATTTTCGGTCTTCTGGAACATGACTATCTAACAACTAATTATACATCTATAATAGAAGGGATTATTATAGGTAACCAAGAAAAATCATCATCATTAGATATTAATTTTCTATTATTCAGCTGAAAGAATAATGGAGCTAACATTAGGAATTAAAGTATAAACAATTTTATTATCAAATAGCTGTTATTATATCACCTATTACTCATTTAAGTGCTCTCATCAGATTCAGCTCCTTGAGGGATAATTTCCTATTTATTGCCGTTTCCCAATTTCTAGCTTAGAGCTTAGCACATTACAAGCGTATAAATACTTTTTGAATGAAACAGAAATTTCAATTAAATTGTATTAAATTATCATTGCACTTTCCTTCCCAATTATATAAATTACTTAAAAGACATTTGTGATAAACAACACTCTCCATTCAAGAACCTTCTACTCCTTATACTCTATTCCGTATACATACACACATTATATATATGTATGTATATCACGCATATATAGATATATAGGTATACACACACATACATACTCATACTGCATATCGAAATACCCACACTCATATTTCATATAAAATGTAACCGAGATCCTATTTCAACTCAGAGAAAAAATTATAGTGAATAAGATTTGACATTAGACCTGTAAAAAAATGTAAAAGGCAGTAGTTTCTCAATTTCAATTAATATTGCCATAATTTATGGCTTTTCTTTGCTTGCATGCTGCAAAGAAAAGCAACAAAATTATTTTTTCCCAGATCCTTTATTGTTCCTCAATGAAGAAAAAGAACAGATAAGACTGAAAACAGTGAAGGTAAGCAAAAGTCCACCTCCCTTTCCAGCACTGCAAATAAGAAACTTGATTGCTGAAAGGATGGGAAAGTCATGTTTCATTTTTAATGAATATTTTTTAGGTTGTGTGATTAGAATTTATGAATGAAGATTATGATCCCTTAGTGAAGGATAAAAAGACGAGAGACTGAAACCTTAAGAAAAAGGTACCAGAAAGTTTAAAATAAGCTAGTCTGGACAAGTTGAACACTTCTCTTGAACTACTGGTCTAATGGAGTTAAGGGGTTGTCCTGTTTTCTCGACACATAATTTTTTCTGTGTACATGTAATCTTCTAAAAATTCAATCTGATCTACACTGGTAGAGAGCTGAAATCTCTGAAGATAAAACAGTTTGACTCCAGAATAATGGAATGTCTGTACCTTAAATACACATTTTCACTGCTTGTTTTTAAAGAATATGTATTACCAGTCAATATAGTTTACTGTCACCTACAGGTGAGAATTATTCTACACAGAGGGACTTCATTATATACACAGTACTAATCAAATCCTGTGGCATCCTGCCATTATATCAGAGGTAACATTGCTTTACCTAGTTTCCTGCTCAAATTGATAAGACCTTCAAATACTACAAGCAATTTGACTCATTCATGAATGACAAGATTCTGACTAACATCTGGCCTAGTATTCAGAGCTGAAATATAAAATAAGAGTAAAATCCTTCCAACTGCTACTTAGAATCTCTGGCCCAATCTCTGGGCCTCTCACTTCCTTCTATAAAATGATGGCATTAGACCAGAACTAACTCTTTTAAGATATGTTTTAGTCCTAGCATTTTATGACTTTCCTGATGTTGAATTCTAAATAGAAGTTTTCCTACTAAACAAATTTACTGAGCCATAGCTGACATTAGGAACTAAAGATTCATATTGTAATGTTACTATCAGTGCTGAAATTTAAACAAAGGTGGAAGCAGGTGAACATGAGGCAAATGTTCCATGAACAACATATGTTAAATAACAGCACAATGACCCTGGAAAATATATATGGCTACAAATGCAGTAAGTTAATGTTTAACTTTATAAATAGGTGTTTCAGTTCATATAACTTAAATGTAGCTTCACATATTTCACTAGGTAATGTTAAGTGGCTCATCATTTCTATTCCAAGGCATCACTATTACTACTACAAAAATTTCTGTATTAAAATCCTACCACAAATTTGTATTGTATAGTAACTGAATACATAACTGGTATATCTCACTAGGAAAATGAGTTTAAGATGCCTACAAAGTTTCAGAGGAATAGTACCTCCTGCTACTTCTAACAATCCCAATAGATTTTTCCCTAAGAAGTTAGTTTAAATGTTCAATCGATACATAAAGCTGAAATAAAATCAGACTATTTTTTAAGAGGAAGAAAAACAAGATTTACCTTATCTAGTCTCTTTTGCCAGCTGTCCTCACGTTTTACCATTAGTTCAATACAATGAGAGAGTGTAGCAAGGATTCCAGCAGTAGTTGCTTTAAAAGTTATCGCCTCCCCTTTAAAGTCTATGCCATTAATTCCTCGTGGTGTTACATGTGGAAATACTGAAAGAAAAAAAAAAAAGTTACTCACTGAAATTTTTTTTTTTTCCCCCAAATACTTTTATTTTTTCAGTGTTACAAGATTCATTGTTTATGTACCACACCCAGTGCTCCATGCAATACGTGCCCTCCTCAATACCCACCACCAGGCTCG